>VZRW01000581.1:42805-134197 GCA_013398125.1 Aegotheles bennettii | reverse complement strand
AAGGTCTCGCTGAATGGCAGCACAACCTTCTGGTGTGTCAGCCACTCCTCCCAGCTTAGTGTCATCAGCAAACTTGCTGAGGATACATTCTGTACCCTCATCCAGGTCATTGATGAAGATATTGAACAACACGGAAGACCTGCTGTCAACTCAGTAACTCAGATCTTTCAGGATAGCAATGACAAATCTGTGCTGCCTCTAGCAGAAATTAAAAAAGATAAGCACTGGAGAAGCAGCTTAGTCTTTGTTCGTGCTGAAGAGCAAGCCCAGGCCACTTGCTGCAGCTTGGCTGTATCTGTGTTAGCTGACCTGTACCAAGTGTGGTTGTTCAAGGAACCAGAGCCCTGAAGTGAAACATGGGTCAAACCAATTTGAGAGATTAGTTATGTGCTAGAAGAGCCACTTGCAGTTGGCCCCTGAATGTCTGCAAATAACTTGAGAACTGGAAATGGGTGGAGGAATAGATGGTTTAGAGAGCAATTTGTGTTTTCTCATCAGATGTTTGGAATTTTTTCTATATCTTCTAAATCTGAAGAGGTATAGACAAAAACTGAGATGGCAGAGATAAAACACTGTGATTCAGTCTGGTGTTTAGTCTGTTGGTTTTTTTTCCTAAATTGTCTTTATTTTCATGCACTGCTGGTAGACTTTTTTTTTTCCAAAAAATCTAATTAACTGGAGGTAAATTACCAATTTTTTTAGTTAGTATTTTTTGAGTCAGTGGAAAAATCCTCTTCGCCTGATTTTGGGTATGGTTCTCCTGATAGACAGCTTTCCCAGTTGTGGCATTGCCACAACAATGCTGACTTGAACTTGAGCCAGACAGTTGTGTGCTAGGGAGTTTCTGATGAAGCTGCTTCCATGAGCTGTAGCAGATAGCAGCTTCATGACCTGCTTATGGTATTAGTACTGCTTTAATATTCAGATGGCTCAGAGAACAATCAAAGGTTGTTCTTAAATCAACTTCTATATAGTCTGGATTTAACAGTAAGGAGATGCTGGGCTCATACAGTTTGAGGCACTGCTGTCCATGCTGTGCTTATACTTCAGCTGACTTCCCCAGGTAGTGGCCTGGTATCTTCTTATCAGCAAATACATCACTTAAAGTTAAAACGAAGTATTGGAAGATCATATACAAGAAATAAAACAGACATAGGGGAAGTGCCTGTCTGATAGCATTTCTGCTTTTTGGGGATGCATGTTAGAACTTGCAGATGTGAAATGCTGTGCTTTAGTGTGATGGTTTAAGTGTTTTATTGATTGTTTCAGGGCCGAAATCTTGCAGATCTGAGAAGGAGTCAGCCTCGAGGGACCTTCACACTGAGCACAACGCTGCGGTTAGGCAAACAGATTCTGGAATCAATAGAAGCCATTCACTCCGTGGGATTCCTGCATCGTGACATCAAGCCTGTATGTTGTTTTGGAAATTTTCCTTTTGGTTTTATGTCTGCCTGTTCTGCTTGACTCAATAAAGAGGGCAGATTTCAGTGTAGGCATTTAGACCTCCTTGCACACTCCCACTGTCTGAGACATTGGCTGTTTTCTGTAAGTACAGAATAATAATGCAACATTATCATTCTTTTAAGTGCATAGCAAACTAGTTTTTATCAGCAGAGGCTGCTTCATCGTGGGTTAGTAGCTGTCAGTCATACTTGTACCAAAATCACACGATGAAGCAATCTAATTTTGAACAATCATTTGGAGTCCAACCAATTATTACTATAAAAGGGGTTCAGAAAGGATGTCTTGCTCTATGACCCATCACTTGAATAAATGCTATTTCATGTATTTGACTTAGCTAAATAGTTCTCTTAATCCTTTTTGAGCAATTTAAAAAAAAATTGGAGCACAGTTTCCAGTGTTGGAAACACAGTCACAGTGTTGGTCATCTGCCTAGGCAAGACACAATAATTCCAAGTCTTACTGTAGGAGCCAGTCTTTTTCCTGCAGCTCCTCGCTACTTGATCTGAACAATTGGTGCTACACCATTCCTGAGGCAATCTTCCTTCCAGCAAAATAATTTGCTGCTTTTAAAATCAGCTCATTTTGGCTGTTTGGATTCAGCTGAAAATGTGACTGGCCACAAACCCTTTAGCAGCCATCCGTTATGGTAAAGGGTATAACTTTAACATGGGGGTTAAAAAAGAACTGCTCCATTTGCTTGTTGTCAGTTTACTTACTAAGAATCCAGTGTTTTTTAGCTGTCTGAATGTTGGGATAAATTTAGGTAATGCAATACAGTGGATGGAGGTTCTGGGAGTTAGGGCAGAATAATACGTGCTAGCAGCTG
Source organism: Aegotheles bennettii (assembly GCA_013398125.1). Classification (NCBI taxonomy): domain Eukaryota; kingdom Metazoa; phylum Chordata; class Aves; order Caprimulgiformes; family Aegothelidae; genus Aegotheles; species Aegotheles bennettii. The sequence continues at coordinate 131,907 of VZRW01000581.1, read as the reverse complement.
AGCCACAAACTGAAGCATTTGTCTACAATAGCTCCAGCCTGTTATGCAAGTGATGGAGCTCTCACTGCAGAGCTAGTGATGTTAAATGTAGCTCTTTCTCATAGTAGCTGAAATTTAGCTAAGCTAATGTGAATTTTAGTTATTTTGAGATACCACAGTCATTTATCTGCAAAATGAACTTCTTAACATGGCAGTGATTCTCTTATCATGATGTTTAAGGTGCATCTTAAAATTCTTCTCTTTGACGTGTTTCCACCAGAGGCATGTGGGGCTGTAACAAAGTTTTGTTAACAAATAGCAACTCTCACCCAAGTTCCTGGTATCAAATTGACTTTTTTTTTCTTTCTTTCTTTGTCTAGTCTAATTTTGCCATGGGCCGCTTACCTTCAACGTACAGGAAGTGCTACATGTTAGACTTTGGTCTGGCCCGTCAGTATACCAACACTACTGGTGAAGTCAGGCCAGTAAGTAAATTTTAAGTAATTTTTTTCCACTTCTGCAACTGCTTAGGCGTGGAAAGGTTTTGTGACTTTCTTTGTTTTGTGGCTGTTATGCTTGGTCATTATATTGGACTACATTTTCTGCTAGGTGAGAAGCAGCAGGTGACTTCAGCTAATATAAGAAGGGATGCTTGGTTTTATCTTACAAGGTGTATAGTGCTTTTTTTATTTATTTTTTTTTCCTTTAGGATAATAAAGTTTTCCACAGGCTCGGAATACTTACTGAGTCCATTATGACCAAGCAGAAAGTGTGAGCCCAATGCTGGCCTTGTAACTTCTGTAGTCCCAGAGGAGCGGTCTGGTTCAGTTCTCTGTGATCTGGGGAACCAGGTCAGGGTGTTCTTCAAGTTTTTTATGAAGAAAATGGTAGAAGTTAGAGGCTGACCTGATCTCTGAGGCTGAGCTTACTGTGAACTGTGACCTGTAATGCTGTTCTCAGCCTTGACTGGCTTTGGTTTTGTGTATATTGCCCCCTGTCCAGATTTCTCAGCAGGAGTATTGCTTGGAGGGGAGGTAAGGGCAGGAGGCATAACTTGTGCCATCTGACATGTGTTATCTTCAGTCCTTTTACCAGCACTGTGTTATCTGGGGTCACTCGTAAGGATACATTAAGCTTCAGATACTCCAGGTATCAGTCAGAGCATTCCTAGAGTTATTTCGAAACACAGCACAAGCAGGGAGGGCTCAGACAATCTCTCTGTTTATCATCTTAGGCTCATACCTTTTGGTCTGCACATCTTTTCAACCTGCAAGATAGTTGATGTTCTGGAAAGTGTTGACAACGTGAGAGCTAAATGCAGAGACTGTAGTGCAGGGTATGGTTGGGGAGTGGGAAGAAAGCAAAGATCAGTGAGCAGATTTTGTGTCTTTAGCAGATGAACACAGCTGGAAGATTTTTCTTCTATTTTTTCTTCTTTTTTTATAAGTCTTTTCAGTTAGACATTGCAAGTCTTTTCTTTTTAGCTGTAGATGGGAGCAGCTCCAAAGGTTGTGTCTGCCTCTCAATTCTTAAAAAGACACACTCTATGTACTACTGGTCTTCTTGTCAATGCTGCTTTTAACCTTTCTCCATATTAGCCTTTTCAAAATGCAGCCCCACTCCTTTCCTCTTTCTGCAGTCAGAATTCAAGCCTGTTATGCATTGAAACTTTGGTTTTCTGCAAAATTTCTTCATTGCTTCAGTGTAGCCACTATGTTTTATGTCTGTATTTCAAGTCCCATTGTTTGAACACTGCGCTTTCTTTACAACTAAAGAAACTAGTTTTTCTAGATGTCTCTTCTTTCAAATCCTCTCTTTTTCTTCCTTTCTCCCACTAATTTAAAATTACTTTGCTTTTATTTTGCTGCATCCTTAGAGAATACTTCCAGGCCCTGTTCTTGGAAACAGCACTACATCCAGCCTTGACATTTTTCAGAGCAAAACGTTCTTCAGCTGTCTCCTGCTTGGATTGGTGTGGCTAATGACACATAATCTTTTCCTGAAAAAAGACATGGGGATCCCTACAAGGGTGGGAGTATGCTCTGCTGAAAGTGGTGAAAAGTCCTGGTTTGTTTGGGATGTGGGAGGATCATACAGGGTAAAGTTTCATATACTAATGGATCTATTTTCCCATGCCACACTTCACATGTTGAGGCTTTTTGACAAAAATGATACAATAAAAACTACAGAAATACTTACTTCAATCTCTTTTAACATTATGCTATCATCACCAGGCTCTTTGATCCTTTTGTGTCACCAATTGAAATGAGATGTTTTGTGGGTTTTTTTCTTATTTTAATAAAGAACTTTATCTTTTATTTCAACAAAGAGGTAGTTTCAAGCCAGTGAGGTAGATTCTTCTTTCTCCATTCTCTTTCAGTTCCTTTTTCCATGAAGAATATAATTCCCAGTTGTAAAACATGATCATCTTGAGCCCAGATTTTTTGTGATTGATTCTAAGCTACAATACACAAGATTGGTAGGGGAAGGAGCTCACTTTCTCTTTTTCTGGAAGCGTGTCTGAATTTTGTTTTCGGTTGTATCAATTTATAAACAGACATTTTCTGCTCAAGTAGGTTCTATAGAGTTTCCTGCAGTTTCAGAAGCATTGCCATGCATTATGAACAATACCATAAAAAGTATTTGCTGTTTTCACATGCTCTGAAATTCATAACCTCAGTCTTGCTTGAAAACCAGAGCGTTTCAGAAAGAATCTGAATGACTTTCTAGTATCACAGATAATGGGCCTGGCCTTTAGGATGCTGTGGGGTTTTTCTGTTTCGTTTTTTTTTTTTAACTTACCTTGCACCTTCTTGGTTTTGGTCACTTTTCTGTTTTGAAAGCACCTTTGAGGGAAAAGGGGAAAAGCCAGTGATTCTGTGGAGCAAAATCCTCAAAGCTGTGTTGGCACTGATTTTATGAATTTATTTATTTATGTACAGTTCACTGATGCCAAACAGTATGAAATTTTTTTCATATTAAAAGTCAAGGAGCTCCTTAGTAGGCAGACAGCATAGGCTGTCACTAAAATGGTCTGATTTTCTGGAGATTGATTAAAGTTTTGGGGTGGGATCATTTCTACACTCCATGATCTTCAGTGGGCATTAGTTCCTCCATCCTCAGCTGTTACCACTTTGACTTTCCAAGACCCTCTTTCAAGAGCTTAATTGCAGCACTTCAAACCATGCGAGATCTCCCACCAAGTCCCTGTAATCCCAGTGAGATCATAGTTTTGCAACAGCACATGGACCACTAGCTCCTCCTGTTCATTTCACATGTGTAGGTGTTTGTGGACAGGCACTTGAAGAGGGCTGCCAGTTGTGCTGCTTTCCCAGGGGAGGCATGAGAGCTTCTATCCACTCCCAGGGTACCTCCTTACAGCCTCCATTCTTCCATTTCTCTTCAGATTACAGTAATCCTCTCTTGTTGTACCTCCTTTAGGGTACAAACCTAGATGCAAAGCCTCCGCAAAGATGCTCTTGCCACTCTGTCAGATGGCTCCCTTCTTTCACCAACAGTCCTCTTTCCTCAAAGAGGGACCCATGGTCATAGAAACCAAAGCTCTGTCTTTGGTGTTGACTTGCAGGGTGCACCCACTTCTACCTAAGTCTTTCCCACTCACTGGCAGGATTTAGGAGGCTAGCACCTGGGCCCCCAGATCTGTAGTCACTCTTAGTATACACAAGGTCACACCTTGAAAAACAGGTGCTTTTGTTGATCCCATGAATGAGAGGGTTAATTGTCAGAGGGCCACACAAACCTTGGCAGTCTGTCCTCATCATCCCATACCCAGACCTCCAACAAGCCACAGAGCTCTTAAGACATCGAGTCAGGCCAATAGATGGGGCGTCCATTTCCTGCAGGAAGGAGTCTTCAGGGATCATCACTCACCTTTGCTTCTTGGTATGGACATTTGGTTCAGGCTCAGCTGGCTCACCTAACAGGTCTTGTTCCTCCTCACTAGTTCCTGGGTTACTAAATCTGTTCTGCAACTGCACATCTGCATGTGAAGCAGGAGCCTCCCTTCTGCTGCTGGCTTCCCTCCTCTTGGGAGTCTCCATCTGTTGCTCCTTTGAGCATAACTGCTAGCTGTCCCTTTTTCCTTGCATTGTGGGTTCATGATCTTCACTTTCAGAGGCTCTGTGAAGATTCTGTTGATCTATTGTTCCCCCTCCCTGATGCTACACAGTCTGCTCACCTCCTTTCCCATCTCACCACAGCTCCTTTACCGGGCAACTCTGCATCTCAATCAGAGTACTTCTCTTAGAAATAAAGCCACTGCAGAGGCACCAGGTGCTCTCTGTAGACCAACATGGATGGCCACAACCTTCCTTTGGGGCTTTTTCTGGCTCCAGTGTGCTAAAGACAGTTGCTTCAGCTGATACTGGGGACCAGACCCTGTTGCTCATCACCACCATCACTGCAGCTTCAGTCAGGCTCATTCTGTGCTGAGCGAAGTTTCTTTTGCACCCTTGTGAAAGGGTGACAGCTAACTGCTGTCACAATCTCACAGTTAAACTTTGATCTAAAGTTTCTGAACTTGGCTGATCTCAAAACTTTCTTGTCCGTGATATGACAAATGATGTAACAGGAGAGGGGAAACTGAAAACACAACTTTGACCAGGCTGTATCATAAAGTTCTTGTTGTGTGCAGGTCTTCAAGAGCTTGTTGCTTCTTTAAAGGACAACTAACTGCTACTATTCAAATGAAAGAGAAACACTGTCTCTGCGGTGTATTTTCTTGAAGTGTGGACTTTCTCAGGGGCTGGTGTTTTGGAAAATTCAGATGTACTGTATGGACCAGGTTGCCCTTGTGAATATGCGCGAATGCTGCAGAGAACACTGTTGGTGATACACTACTTGCCGTTAGAAAAGCTGTGTATGCTTTTCCTAATCACATCCCAGCTAGCCACATTTCTACTGACTTTGTTCTTCAGGAGAGTTTCTAGTATTCATTCTGGTGTGTGGGGTCTGGACCCACTCTGGTTTCTCTTCAGATCATGTAAAGTACCAACATTATACCTTTTAAAAATTGGTATCGCACATGACAGATGAAACAGAATGCAAGGGGACTGCATCTGCCCAACTACACGTACCCAACCTGTAGGATATCCAGAAGCACCTTCTTTAGTACTGGAGGCAGGTTACCAGATGAGACGCATCGAGCCAGTGATGCAGTTGTTATGGTCTATATGGAATAGGATGCTGAAAGCTACAAAACCTTTTTTAGTGCCTTTATACAAATCTAGATGGGATAACTGTTGATAATCTGTAAGATACCACCCATCCAGTTTCAAAGAAGGCATTGCAGATCTAAACAGTATTCAAAAAACAGTAACGACAAACTCACATGAAGAGAGATCAAAAAGATTATGGTTATAACCTCAGCAAGATGAATAACAGAAATGTTATAAAAGTCTGTAAAATACTATAAAGTCTTAAGAAGCGAATGAGAGAGCATCTGTTCTCCTTGGTTACATAGGAATAAATATTCAGTGATAAATTTAAACTGATAAAGGGATGCATTTATTCATGAGACATCACTTGCTGCCACAGGCAGTCAACATGCATTGGGAAGAGTAATGCAGCACATGCACGCAGGTCACAGCCTGGTCTGAATAGCAGCGATGGGACAGAGTGCTGCGGTAAAGGTAAGGGCCAGCCGTAAAAAATAGGAAGGGGCTATAAACCAGCAGGTGAAATCCTGTATAGCTAAAAGATGGTGCTCGTGGTGTGTGTTAGGGGGTGGGGGGAACAGTTCTAATTTCACATATGTCATGGTGGCCTCTGAGCTGACAAGTATCACTGATGAGACCTTGATGTTGTGGAATAGCTTCATGAAAACACGGATTTGAGACTCAACAGCTTTCAAGAAGTTGCTCAAAAATTAGAAGTTGTTGGGTAAGGAATACAGGACAAATCAGAGATCACTGTTGTGACCTTTGATGAGATGAGGGTGGTTTTTCAGGGTTCTCATAATGTACCTGAGAGAAAACTTTAGACTGATCTGAGGTGGACTGAGTATCTGTTGGCCTCATTCTTGCAAAGAGCCTTTCTCTTTTTGTTGGTCATAGTGTGATGCCAGCAGCAGCTGTGGGTATAGGCCATCTCTATCATCTTCTATTACAAGAGCTTGCTTTAGGGTGCTTTTATCCCTCTTCACTTTGTGGTTGCATGCAAGCAACTAGCCCGGCAGGAGGGAAATGGGTAAATATAAAACCTGTTTAGAAATATTTAAAAATTGAGATAAAAGAAAGAATTGGTGTTCTCTTCCATATCAGTGGTCTTACTGCAGAACATTTGCACCCCATTTGTGCCTCATTGCAGAAGAAAACTGAGAAATAGGTAGCTTGAGGGCAGTGTTGTCTTGGACCAATCTGACCTTTGTCCAGACTGCTGATAAAGCATATACTTTAATATTGTGGTTTTTCTTTTTTCTTTTAATACCTAAAGCAATACCATTGCCTCATCCAAGGCCCTTGTTTTTCAAGCTCACGTTCTGCATCTCACATCTTTTTCTTTATGGGATCTTCCCAGGATTTGTGCTAATGTATAACTTTAGTGGCAAGGAAGCATGGTTTTTTATATGGTTATGCTGATGCATTACATACTTTGTTATCAGCACAAGGGTTCCCATCCAAGTGATTTGAAGTGGGCAGCAGTCAAGCCATGTGTTTCTCAGTCATGGAAGGCTAGGAGATCTGCTTAAGGAGGATGGCTCATGTTAGTACTTGTTAATGAGTGTTTTCAGATGCTGAAGGTACTCTTCTGAGAAGCAAGGCTAGTTTTCTATTTCTGATTTTGTTTTTCCCCTCCCATAAGCAAGTCCATTTTGGGGTGAATCCTAAGACCTTCCATAACATATTTGATATTACAGGATGCAAAGGGCTTTTCTAGGGATTTAATTATCACTTCTTCTAGGTGCAACCTTCTGCCACGGTTCAGATAGAGACATGAACAACTTTATTCTCTGCAATGTCCTGGTTGTACGACCACCTTAGCCATGCAGCAGTATAAGCAGTTGGTGTTGATGCCCATCTTAGGACAACAGAGGAATTAATTGAAAAGTTGTTGTTTTGTTTTGTTTGTTTTGTTTTGTTTTCAATTTGTGGAAGTATCTTCTATAGAAAGTGCACAAGTCAAGCTTTTCATTTGCATTAATTTTTGTAGCAGAGAGCTGGACTAGTAGAACGTGTTTGATACAGAGAACTAAAGCTGAGAAGAAATTTGAGCTTGGAGGGGAAGACAGACATAAATGTTGTTATACAGATAATAAAATGAACATTGTGTGCTTGCATAGTGGAGGTGTTCTGAGTCTTGAAGGTCTTCTGTGCTAATGTAGGTCAGTTTTTGTACAGTAACTCCTTGATCATTACTGTCTTTATTCAGGTCTGCTAGTTTAGTCACTGATGTGCAGTACAGAAAGCAGCGTGCTCTGCCTGTGCCTTCAGAAACATATTCCCTGTGGCTCCACAAATATTAATTGTCAGTGGTTGAGGGTTTAGCAGCTTGGTCTTAATTATTTATTTGAAAATAGAGAGGAAGCTATGTTTTTCTCGGAGTCTCTCTCCCATTGCAAGATCTGGCACTGGGCTGTTACGCTCAGCAAGCATTTTTTTTTAGCTTAGTCAGCTGCAGTCCACTGATCAGATCTCCATCTCCTCGTGGCTCCGACTGCACTGCAGCACTTTGCAGTGCCTTGCTGAAGATACGGTACATGTGTGAGGGTGGCTCTGGGAGTCTGTGGGCAGCAAGAAGATGTTGTAGGCAGGACAGTGCATTGCCTGTTTAAACGAGCATGATGAAGGCTGCAGAAATGTATCAGCTAATTGAGAAAAAGGTATTTATTTTCCAAATGTTTGTACATAGTGTTAAAAATAAACTTTGCTGCAGTGAACAAGGTATTAGAAGAGGAGAGTATGGTATGTTTTTCTATTAAGTAGTTTTCCCCCCACTGGAAAATGAGCTATAAAACAACACCAAGGGTATTAACCCCTATGTCCTAAGACCCTAAATAGTCAAACATAGAATCCCAGTAGCTTTTATACTTATTTTGTACTTGAAATATATGTAAAACTGTAATGTTATGTAGGATATGGACATTTCGAAGTAGAATAAACTGTGAAAATTACATGAAGGTTCTCACTGTTACTTTCATTGTTGGAGTAGCAAATTTAGGCTTGAGAAGGGGGTTCATGTTTTGGTTTACAACATTACCACTACAGAAAGCCGGTGCAGTTGAAATTAAATGTATGAAAAGCAGACTAGCTGATGGATTTGAAAATCTATTAGCAAGCAGGGACTCTTGTATGTTGTTATAACTAGCTTTTTCTTTGCTCTCCTCTCCTGGAAGACCTGATTCTGTGAGGGTGACCTCAGATCATCCACATCACATTGTTGGTGGTTTTATTTTATGTAGCAGCTCTCTGGTTAGAGCTCTTGTGCTAGCGCTGAGGGAAAAGGAAGGACAAGTCAGGCTAAGATCCCATACGTGCCTGCAGGGAACTGAGATCCCAGTTTCCATTTCCGAGTGCCTTTGCTGCCAAGCTGCAGGGGGGATACGGTACATCTGAATATGTCATTCCTTCTGGTCAATGCTGTTCCACTTGAAGCTCTGATTATTCTTCCCACTGGAGTACAGAGAGAGGAACAGAAAACTATTACTGTGCCCGGTGGTGAGGTAACAGGGGCTACACTGCCTGGGCAAGTGAATGTTGAGTTGGGTCAAGTCTCCCCCCCATCAGGTAAGTACATTTGCTGTCAGGTTGCAGAGTGCCTGTCATACACTTTCTCTTTCTTGGTAATAGATATTCAGTTACTGTGTGCAAAAGGGATCCTTTCCAACATGGATGTTCTTAGACGTGCATCTCAAAGCACCCTGTGGCTTAGGGGTGAGGGTGTACTCTGGAAGGAGGGAGATGTGGTTTTCATGTCTGTCCAAAGGGTGGAGAGAACTGAACTTAGCTTTGCTGCATCTCAGTCATTGCCACGACTGTCTTTTGTCTTCTTCCTTTTGGTACAAAAGGACCATCTTCTCCATCTGACTCCAGGAAAGCATTATGAGCTGTAAATCCCAAATGAGATGTGAATAACACTACAACACTCTCAGAAACATTTCCATTTTAGTGGTTCCTCTGTTCTGCATTACAGCACATGAAAAACTTAATCTTTCTTATGTAGCACTTCCAATGCTTTCCATAAGGATGTTCTGTGCTGCTTGTTCCCCTGTAGGACTGTGCATGTAAGAAATGAGTGAAGCTCTGAGGCTAAAATTGTCTCATTAAAAATCAAATGATAGATGAATAATAGGATTACAGCTGGAATAAGCTTTTGATAAAAAAATGCTAATGCATAGCCCTGTTTATAATGTGAGAAATGCATCCTCATCTCCAGCACAAGTTCTGGCACAGGAATTGCATGATAAGATGGTTGGCATATGGTATTCAGAAAGACAAAATTATTACCTTGGTTCTTACTGATGTTAAAATCCATTGGAAATTTTGAATTCTTCTATAGTAAAGAAGGAAAGATGGTATTTTAACTCATCTTCTTGGGTCTTTTGCTTTGGAAAGAATAGTAGACTATTAAGTAACTATCTCAAAACTAAATTTTATGCAGAATCTACAGAATTCTTAGAACCCAAACATTTTTAGGGAAGAGGAATACCGAGACTCAAATAAGAAACTCCATTGATTTGATTGCTTTTGATTAGTTGATTTCTGTTGGAATAAGTATCTCTTGGCCAAGGTCTTTCCTCAGTTTACTGAATTGAGTTTTAAGGTTATATAATATACTATAATACTAGCTCTTGCCTCTGAGCAGGGTGGCCCTCATGTTTCCATATTGTGCAATTCACATTTTAAGATGCAGTGACTGTTCACATGGCCTAAAAGCAGCACTGACTTTCATTCTGCTGTCTTTCAAACCACCCTGCTGCACCCCACCACAACCAGCAGAGACTCGGCTATTTCTAGGTGGAGCACTGCAGCAATCCTCAGGGAGGGAAGATGCCTGAAGTTGGCAAGCCAGTGGTTGCATGGAGATTGCTGATGAGAAAGCAAGATGGTGGTTGCAGAAAAAGCCAAATATCTTGGGTGGGAACCCATGACAATTCAAATGGGGAAGGGGACATCTCTGTTTATTTTTAGAAACTTATGCACTAGTGTTTGAACTTGCTCTGAGTGAAAAGGGCAAGAGCTGAGAAGGAGCAAATGTCATTGGTGGTTGTTGGATAAGTTTGAGTGGGGGAGGAAGAGAGATGTAGTTATCACATAATTTAAGGAAGAAAAATCACTGTAGAACCATACAACTGACCTGTGGTTAGGCTGTATGCATCTCTGCTATCAACTGTTTTTCATACTATTAGGTGTGATATGTGAGCAGGGGGAAGTTTGTCTCTAGAGGGACCCCTCTCACCACTTTATAGAGCACTCACAAACCACACAGGCTCACTCAACATTTTGCATCTAAATGAAACTAAATACAGCATGGGCCAGCAGCCCTGGGAAGGATGCTGAGAGATGGCAACAGCTAAAAAACAGACCTAGGTTTCTGGCGGGATACAATATTGAATTGGTTTTTAATTAATTTCTGTTTAATTTTTTTCTCATTTTGTTGTTTTTTATCATGTTTTTCTTTGGGTTTCTCTCTGTTTTACAGTTCTTTTGGGCTCTTCTTTTGAGGCTGTGTTTGATGCGTTGGCTTCCCATCCGCTGCTCGTAACCATCTCTGCTATGAGTTGTGAGTGAGCCATCACCATGCTTCTGGGTTTTCATTTTGTTTTGTGCTTTTGTTATATATGGAAGTCCGAATTACACCTGGTTTTCTTTTTTCCCTCATGATATGTTTGTTTTTCAGCAGGATCGTGACAGCTACCTAAATGTGATGCAGTGGCCTAGAACACTTGGGATTCTGCCTGAGGGGCTGGCAGACGTTTGGGTGGTGCCAGAGACTGTAATCTTTGTCTGTGGTTTCAGAGACAAGATGTCTCATCTTACATGTTTGGCTCCAGCTTCCTCTGTTCATTTCTGACTCCCCATTGGGATAAAATATGCTGCTATCATTAATGATTCCACAAAGTGCTGCTGTTTAAATTAGCAAGTCAAAACACATACAAGAGGTGCACAATTTGTTTCCACAGAAGAGGTGGAGGTGCATATCCCTGTGTCTCTCCCATGAGCCTAGCTGATGGAAACAGGAGATTCCTAGAACTCAGAGAGATGCTTCCTTTTAGTTCAGTTAAAGCTTCCTTTCACTTTTCCTTCTTACCACAACTTTTCCAACAAGTAATTTCAATCCAAGATAGGTCTCCAAGTGCTTCCCATGGTCTGTGGCATTTCCTCTCTCCTCTTACCCCCTCCTCTTCGATCTGTGCTAACTCTCTTTTAATTCTCTTACTGCTGGAAATCCTTTTCCTGTTTTCAGAAGAGGTGGGTTAATGATCCTAGCTGACAGCAGGCCTGCCAGGGGCAAGCAAAGGTGCTGGATCTCCTGAGGTGTTTGCACAGGCTTCCAGAAAGTTGGGGAGGAACCAGCAGTATTGTTTCATGAGAGTACCACAGGCATAAGAAACATCAGGAGGAAAGTATTGGCATCCAAATATAGTTTTTAGGAAGGAAGATGGAAAATGGGACATTCAAAATACCAGTCAAGGGAGCAATGAGGCAAGAAGAAAAACTTTAGTCTTTATGTATGAACATGATGTATAAGAGCAAGAATTCAGATTAATGAGAAAATACAAGCACTCCTGAAATAAAGGGAGCATATACAGGAAAGTCAGATTTCATGTGAATCATAAGAGAGACACTTTCAACACTTAAAATAGAAATGATCATGAGTGCTTCAACTGAAGAATGATGAAAAGCTGATGGGTGCAAAAGAGCAGGCTCTGGAACAATGCACTTTGTACAGGATTTTCTTACCTAATTTTGCCCTTGTGAGGTAGTGTACATTGCTAATATATTGAAAGGAACACAGAGTATAATTTTTGCTCTGTGGTAGTGATCTAACACATTCTCCCAAGCTAAAACTCATTTTAAATCAAGCTTTTAACACAATGCAATATATTTCATATCGCTGTCATCTCCCTGGCAGCTCTGTGTAATAAATTACTTTAGCTTTGTGCTAGACACAATCTGAGTTCAGGAAGAGATATACTTTACCCTGAATAACATTTTTGATAGTAATACTGATGTGGAAAAAAATAAAAGATAAATAATGTATGGTATAAAATTGTATTTCAGCTTGCTAGCTTATTATCTTACAGTTTTGGGGATTCAAATCAATTGGGTTATACATGATCCCATAGTCTGAAGCTCTTAACTGTTACAATTTCAGTTCTGTGTCAAACGTGGATCAGTCTGAGCAGCAAAAGGGTTTTATCCAGGCTCTTTTCCACTGCTGGGCAGTGCAGTGGTGGGGTGAAATTTATTAACTGGAAGAAATGAAGTGTGTAAAAAAATCATCTGGAAAATTTAACGTTGATGAATTCAGAAGAAAAGTCAATAACAGTTGGGTATACAACATATGCTACAATAAATGCTCAGGCAGGAGCTGTTTGTTTGGATGAAAAACAATGTATCTCCACAGCCATGGAAATATTTGATTGCAGTGATTAGTGACACAGTCAAAAGGCATGACTAATTGCCTTGTGACTGACAGGACAGTCAAATCATGGTGAAAAGATGTGAAACCCTTATGAGAACAAGATGCTGTTAACACAGTGAACATCTGCCTATTTTATTCAACGCTCTAAATATCCTGTCAAAACAATTGCAGAGTGTTGCTCAGTTGCAGTGCTCTCTCTTTGCTGAGGTACCACATGGGAAAGGACTGGAGAGAGAGTGCCCTTTGGGTTCAGCTGCAGGGCTGGCTTGGAGAAGTGTCTCATGTTGACTGTGGGACAGATCCACAGTTAAAAGATGGCTGGGCCTTTGGTTTGCTTCTGAAAGAGGAGGGGAATACATTTGCAAACTGCCTAGAGTTGGTTTCAGAATAGATCTAATTAAAGACTACAAAGATAGCCTGTCTGCCAGAAATAGTAAGTATTGATCTAAAAAGATTTTCAGAGACATTGCCAACCATACTGAAACCAGCACGTGGCACTTGGTTCAGTACATACACAGTTGATAACTGAAGACATTGAAGTAGGGAAAGAATATAAAAGACAAAGTCCCATGGACTGCAAACATTGAACAATATTTGTTCTGAAAACATTTCGGATTACACAGTAGAATTGTTCACAGTACGCTCTTATTTTATGGCTCATGAGAGGTTTCCAATCACACTAGCTTCTATTCATAATGGAAAAGAGGAATGTCCTCTTGCTTTTTGAGTATGTAGAGGATATTTACAGTGATGGCTGATTCCGACAGCTGTATTCCAGTGGCCAGTATTCTGCTTTTCAGGAACTCACATCAGTAAATTCACTGGAATTCTGAAAAATCTCTTGAGGTCATTTGTCAGTGGGGATCCTAAGTGTATGCTCTGGAAGGAATGAGGTAAATGATCATGCGTATAATATCTTGACCGTTACCTGCTTCTAAATAACTAGCTTATAGTTCAAGCTGGTGTACTGCAAGATTAAATGCTGCATTAAGTGCATGGCATACGCATACGGGTTCTCTTTGTGGAGTTTTTGATTAATGCAAAGGAGTTGTAAGATAGACTTGTAGCTTTTTTTGCTTGGAGTCACTACAACTTCAGAGCTGCATTGTCCACCATTCAGGTGTGTGTTAGTGGCACGGTGTTGGTGAACTTGTTTAAAAAACTCTTGAAGTCTTATTCTTTCTGAGAGTATTGAAACTCAGAGCGACTTCCCTGTACCCAAAAGGAAGCGACTGAATTGTATGTATTTAAACTGACAGAAGGGTGCCCTACAGAGTTTTAGGCTTAGTTCTGAAAGCATAGGCACAGATGAAAGAACAAACATGAATTAACTGGCCTAAGTGGGACAAGTTACCCAATTAGAGTTGTTATTAATGTGCTCAGAGTTCTGCAAGAGTAGGATCTTAATTACGAGTGTGTTTAATTCTTTGCACAAGCTTAGCCTAACGATGGAAGATGTCTGGGCCTGAACCTAGTTTTGCCACATGAATTTTGAAAGCACTGAGGTTAACTCTGGTGCTTCTAGCTAAGCTGACAGGATTTCATGAATGTTATTAATTAAATGCAATTTTTTCAGTACAATAACATCTTCAGTAAGTGAGCTCACATGATCTAATGTTCTTGTGGAGGCAGCAGTGGAAAGGATGGAAGTGTTGCTCATCCCCCAGAACCGAGAAAGCCTCCAGCTCGGAGGAACAGTCACAGGAGGACTGCCTTCTTCCCAAGGCCACTGTATCAAGCCTTCACTTCCCAAAGACACAAAAAACAAGAGAATCAGAGAAAGTGAAAATAAATATACGTGGTTTAGGATATACTGGGAAAAATCTGGAAAAAAGCAAGAACTCTGAAAGTCAGAGGTGCTTAACTGTTTCAGTCTTACAGAGGATGTGGACAAGCAGTGTCAGCAAACACGTATGGTCATCTGCCTTGTGTCAGAGTAAGGGATCCCGGTTCTTGTCCTGACCAGGCTGCCCTCAGGCTTTGCTTAGCTCATGTTATTCATGACTCAGGTTTGCCCTGGCACTTCTTTACTAGCTTCTCCCTTGACCTGGCGTTTAAAAATGAAACTATGATCTTGGATAATGTTCTTATCTCTATGCCTAGACTATTACTATTCTAACCTATCACTGTAACCACCTTGCCCTCTCTGTAAAATAAGCTTTTCTATAAATGCAGTACTGAAGAATGCTGTCTGTTTAGCTGGCTGCTAGAGCAGATGAGGGCAGTAAGAGCTTTGTATCCCTTGGGTACATATGAAATAACAGAATAGTCGAGAAGTTCTCAGGAGCTGCACAGGGGATTTGGTGATCTGCTCTGTCTCTGAGATTTTTCTGTTGTCTCCCTTCAGCCTCGCAATGTTGCTGGGTTTAGAGGAACGGTCCGCTACGCTTCAGTGAATGCACACAAAAACCGAGTGAGTATTTTTTGGTTATAAGGAGTTGAACAGCGAGGTTATTTCTCCTCAGAAACCTGTTTTCAGGAGCAAAGGAGTAAGAGGCGTGAGTTGTGGTTTGTTACCTACAGAAGTTAGTATATCAGATGAATTCCATTGGGTGTTCAAGGCTGTAATATTAAAATTATGATTTAGTTATTGGATTCTCTCTAGTTGGCAGCCTTAATAACTGTAATTATTGCATTATCAGACATTTTTAAGGGGGAAAAAAAAAGCGCGCTGAAGTGGAAATCCGGTTATGTGCCAGGCTGCTTGCTGCTAATTTCTAGCAGAACTTGGGCTATGAATTACCAATTACCAGGTCCCCAAGTCCATTCTCCACCTGGAATTTTTGATATAAACATCATGCCATCAGGTGAAGACCCACCTAGTGAAAACTAGGTTTATTTTTCCCTGAAAAGAGCCATTATTTACATAGTGTCTGGCCCGTTTTAGTCTCAACACTTCCAGAAGTCTCATCCAGCATTCTTCTCAAAACACTTGTTTGTCCTGTTTCAGTAATGTTCCTGTGTAGACAGTAAACCATAAGTCCTCTGGTTCTGCTGCTAAATGCTTGCCAGGTGGAAAGTATCAGCCCTCCTGCGTTACCTCCAGGTTTCTGACCTTATTTGGGGTAGGTCTGTAGGATGACCTGTGACATATGAGGAAGTTTTCAAGTTTTATTAGGGAAAGAAGTTACTGTCTGCAGAATGCAGAAAGTGTGATGGGGGGAGGGCAGTTGAATGCCATCATGAATTTATTCTGTTTCCTGAGAGACACTGAGAAAACTGAGGTATAATTTTTGAAAGAGCTGATAGTGCCAGCTGTAGCTGACATCAGCTGAAGGTATATTTAGACACAAAACTTGCTGTATAATGCATGCTATTCTGAGAAATTATGTTCTAGACATTGGATGTTGAGCACCAAAAATGACTTCATGTGCTTTGACAATTTCAGCCTTAATCCCCCTGTTTCAATTTCCTATGTGCTAGGCCAGGAGGAGAGTGGTATGTGGCAATGTTATAAATCTGTAAATTGTTGTGGTCCTTGATGATGAGTGTTTTGCAGAAGCTCTTGACTAAATGCTGTCTTGCAAAATGAGTTTGAATTATATTTAGCTTAAAAACAATAATAAAAAAGACTTTCTACACACAGTTTGTTGGTTTTTTTCTTAATCTAGGTGATTCCACATCCCATTAATAAATATTCTACTCCTTCATACTCAGTGAGGGAGAGTCCTATGGAAAACTTGTGCTTTGTTGCATAGATAAAAAACTCTCTTCTAATATATTCACAAAAAGGAAAATGAATTAGGTTATTCAGGTATTCAGCTGTATTGACATTGTCAAGTTTAAGAAATGCTTGATTTTGCATCTTTAGTCTTTAATCTGGCTTCTTTAATCATTGAATGGGAAGTATGACTTCTCTTCCTGATTTTTAAAATGAGGTGGCTCATCTGGAGAGCAAACTTGGACTACTGAGCAGCATGGAACTTTGCTCCTCAGTCTTCATCTCTCTTTTCTCCAGGAGATGGGTAGACATGATGATCTGTGGTCCCTCTTTTACATGTTGGTGGAGTTTGCAGTTGGCCAGCTTCCATGGCGAAAGATCAAAGATAAGGTAGGTAACCTACTGTATGTGTTTAAGATAGGGAGGTATACTTTTATTATTATGACTCTTTATTTTTCCCCAGTGCAGCTTTTTGCTGAAGTAAAGCCAGAGCCTGCTTTTCATCAGATCTTGCTAACCTGCCTTTTTGTGCTCTGATGCACAGTGTGGAGCTTGTCATATTTGGAGTAACTAGACATTTTCTTACGCACGTTGTTAATCATATTTCATCAAGCAACTTTGACTTTGTTCTTGCAAAGCAAACAACAGAAGTGGAAAGGAATTGCAACAGGGTAAAGCTAACTGTTCGTGTTTTCTTGGAAATACTTTGGGCTAGAGAATAAAATCCCTGGAAAGAAATAGGTCACCTGTGGAGAAGGCTCTGCTGAAGGGACAGCTTCCGAAGAGTGTTTCTGACTCAGGATTCCCCTTTGGCCTTTGCCTGCAGTGATCAACCTCGCTTTGCTAGGGACACCAAGCAGAAGTGTGTAGACGCAGCACTGAATCTAACAAGGGGCCGTGTTCCAGGAAGGATAAGACTATATGAATATGAAGCAATAGAAGAGATTCCTGACTGTGAGATATTTTCTTCTTTTCCAGGAGCAGGTTGGCATGATAAAAGAAAAGTATGAACACCGAATGCTGCTAAAACACATGCCTTCAGAGTTCCACCTTTTCCTCGATCACATTGCAAGTCTAGACTACTTCACCAAGCCAGACTATCAGGTAGGAACCTTTCTTTGTTACCAATCTGATGCATGGCACTCTAGATTGGCATTTGAATTTTCTAACATTTCCATGCACATGTTCATATCTGACTGAGGAATAATACCTTTACTAGGACCAGGACAAAAAGGTTGGACTGTATAGTTCTTCAACATCTCAAAACTTTTCTCTCTCCTTCCACCACCCTGTCCAAAATAATCCTGTATCCCAGACCAGAAAGCTCTTCCCAAGCAACAGAGTACTTTTGGCTTTCATTAAAACACAAAAGTTTTGAGATACTCCAAATGTGACAGAATTTTAGCACAGCTTGCCAAATTCTGCAAAGAGCCAACAGCTCAACTGTGCACACCAACCCCTGCGTTTTCTTCCAGGCTCATATGGGTCTTTGCTATTATTATCTCTTTCTTTAATATCCATCTTAACATTTTTTTTCTCCCATTCACTGTGTGCTATCAGCATATGTGTGCTCGGTTAGTAGCTCAACCAACACAATATAATTGAGGCAGCTTGATTCTGTGTCCATTTTTATCACAGTGGTTTTCCCTGTACATTAAAGCCAGAGTGGTGAAAACATCACTTTATTAGCAGATCTGTGAGCCTTACATTAGTGCCTGCTCCTGTTGATAGTGCATCACATGAGTAGGAAAATGGTAGGAGGGTGTTCCAGCAAACTCTCTCCAACAGTGCTTTTGTATTTTAGCCACATACATGTTGCAGCATAGCAACCACGACTTTGTAAAACAGAAAAAAAAAGGCAAATACTTTGTGTACAGTACAGTGGAAAATAATATTTGCCATTAAGATGGAGAGCTATAGAGAGAGGGAAGCAAACTGAGGAGATGCTGAGAGAGCTGGACTTGTATAGCCTGGAGAAGAAAAGCCAGAGAGGATCTGATTGCTGTTTTCCACTGCCTCAAGGATGGTTGTGGGGAGAATAGAGACAGACTTTTCTCAGAAGCAGCAAGGGAAATTGTGAATAAAACTGGGAGGGTGGAATCAGAATGAGGATTCTTAAGTATGGGAACAGGTACCTAGAGAAGCCATGGAATTTCCATTCTTGGGGATTTCCAAAAGTTGGTTGAGGAACCTGATCTGATTTTGCAATTAGCCCTGGTTTGAGCAGATGGTTGAATTAGAGATCTCCAAAGCTCCTTTTGAACGTACATCCTCCTATATTCTATGGCAGTTTAAAATAGTTGTATCCTAATGGTACTGAAAAGCCATCCTTGAGATGGAAATGGAAGAAGACAATTTCCAGACAATTTTAGTGCAGTACAAATCAC
The DNA here is from genome assembly GCA_013398125.1 of Aegotheles bennettii. Classification (NCBI taxonomy): domain Eukaryota; kingdom Metazoa; phylum Chordata; class Aves; order Caprimulgiformes; family Aegothelidae; genus Aegotheles; species Aegotheles bennettii. The sequence goes on along the minus strand of VZRW01000581.1, from coordinate 113,274 downwards.
AAACGGCTCTTTCACATTAGGGGATTTGTCTGAAGCTGTGAATTGCTTCTTTGGCTTCAGATTCTTGCAGGTATAGCTCTGGGAAGAACCCTCCAAAAGATAACTCCCCACAAAAGTCTGGCACCTGCATCCCACCACCAAACACTGTTTGGAGGCAGTCGTCTGCCTCCTCTTGCCATTTTAGATCGTCCTAAGCACACTTCATGCTGAGTGGTGATTTTATCACAGTTCTGGGCCCCTGAGATCATGTCAGAAAAGAGAGATGCCAGGCTGTAACTGAAGACTAAGTGTAACGGGAGACCACTGCTCTCTGATGGATACGTAGCACAAGCTTTGTCTAGGCACAGGTGAAGCAAATGATGGTAGAATAAAAGAGAGTTGAGCTGTCATGTGATGGATATTACGTACACCTTGTGTTTCTGCACTTCTGGGGCTCATAGCCTCTGACATCAGGCCTGTCCCTTTAATGGATCATTGTCAGTATTTGTTCATGGTTACCATCAAACTTCTAGCACTTTCACATCATAAGGATGTAGGCATTAGAGGAAAATTTTGGGGGTTTCTGGCTCATTTGACAGAAGAGAGACTTGCCTTTTCTCTGGCATAATGAAGTTAGGATGTGAGAAAGGTGCATGAAAATCTTTTCTACTACAGTTGCATGCTGGGTCCAACTGGTAGAGCGATAGTTTCAGGTGTGGCTGGGGAGGTGGCTGGCTTCTCTCCCCAAAGATCCATCTTTTTGCAATGAGTATCAGAAAACAAATGGTTACCTTAGGTCCTGGAAGATTATAGAAATTGGGGTGCCTTTGCCTGGAAGCCTATCAGATTCCCTTAGCTGGTGGATTGTGAATTGCATCTCATCCAAGAAAAAGTGATCACATCACCTGTGATTGTATAAGACAATGGCTGTCTTGTACACATTCAGAGCAGATGTTGGAAGGTAAGAGCTTTGTATGTGGACCTCTTCCCTTCAGATCCAGTCAGTACCAGATGTTGTCAGAGCATTTGAGAAAGACTCCCTGTGGACAATCAGTGCCAGTTTAAGCTCCCTCATCCTGGCCAAGCTATTGGAAGTCTTTCATCTTAGGTTTAGAGTTTTATGCCTAGGCGTCCCTCTAGGATTTGCAAACACATACTAGGAGCATTGCCTTTTCAAAAGGGACCCCTGCCAGTTAAGAGGTGTGCCTAATATTTATTCTTCAATACTCTGTTGGGGATTACAGTGCAGATTAGAAATTTGAGCAAGAGCAACTTGCCACGCCTGAAGTTTGTGCTGAAAGATTCCATTTTCCTAGATAAGCCCCGAAGAATTCAAGGCTGGAGCATATGAACAACCCATAACTGTTTTGGGACCTTTTTCACCTGATATTTCAGGATTGACTGATCAATTTCCTGAACCTTGGCTAGTAGAAGGCATTTGACAAGATGTATCGTGGCAGTTTTAATGGGTAATTTCTGCACAACTGGCTGCTGCTTCTTTCTCATTCTGAGGCATCAGCCCCAAATATGATATGCTGGTACAAAATGTGCAGCTAAGCTTTATGCCCTCATGGGCATTAACATCTTTAACAGAGAAACATGTTGGGCCTCTCCTTTATCCCACCACTTGTTTTGATACTGAAAGAGTTGGAGTTGCACAGTCTTCTGAAAGTTGATGCTCTGATGTGACATGGTCTAGAACCTAGCACATGACCTGACTCTCACCAGCCTAAATCTATTGAGTCACAAGCCCTTGTCCAGTACTAGGAGGGGAAAAGGTACTATGCCATAAGCCAAATGTATTTGTCAATGTATTTTCTCTCCCTACAGACTTTAGGCTGAATCCTCTCAGTTCTGCATTATTTAGTTGAATAATTTTATTAGAAATGCAGGACCTCACATACGACTGTGTTGGCCTATGGCATCCAGTTTCCCTTTGACAGCAGAATACCAGATTTCCCTGGATAATGTATCAATGCATGGAGCGCTGTTTCCAGTAGTTCCATTCTCTCCTAAAGTGTATCTGTTCTTAGAAAGCAACAAGCATAAACCATGTCAGCATGAGCGTTTGTACCTGCCATCTTATAAAGCAAATTGCATCATCCCTTTCCAGTTTTATTTTCTTCCACAGCCAAATGTGGCAGGTCACATTGTGCATAAGGATATCACAGGGATCATAACCAAGCTGTACTGGAGCCAAACACTGTAACAAGTTTGCATCCTAGGGCTGTGTTTTCCTGTTGTGTTTACGTCTTCTGGCAGCCCTTGAACTCTACATATCAAATGTACTATTCTGCATATGTTTAATCTGCAGGAGAGCTGAGCCAAAGTTAAGGTTTTACAGCTAGAGTAATGAGCCAACTGCAAGATTTCGTCAGATTGGTGTCAAAATGTTGCATGCATTTCTTTAGTAGATTTAAAGACATTTCACTTACCAAGCCAAAACCAGCCTGAGAAACAACTGATACAATTTTATTACGTTTGCTTTCAATTTCTGGTACCTTTTGTAGCCTCCATTTAGTCCTCGTGTTCATACTTCAGATTTTTTGTGAGAGCCACACTCAGCTACTTAACATAAATTGTTTTTGTAAATTTATTCCAGCTAATCATGTCCGTTTTTGAGAACAGCATGAAAGAAAGAGGCATCACTGAAAATGAAGCCTTTGACTGGGAGAAGGCTGGTACAGATATCTTGTTGTCCACTAGCACCTCTACTCCACCACAGCAAAACACCAGGCAAACAGCAGCCATGTTTGGGTGAGTATTGCAGCTGCACCAGTCAGACTATGGACACCCTCAGTAACAAGTTCATCTTTGAAAGATCTCAAGGCCATTATGATCTTGGGAGGTTGGATCTGCATGGCAGCCACCACTCAATTTGACTTTATATATATAAAAAAGGGGACTTGGGAGTGGTGCTGGTTGACAGCTGGCTGGATATGAGCCAGCAGGGTGCCCAGGTGGCCAAGAAGGCCAATGGCATCTTGGCCTGCATCAAGAACAGTGTGGCCAGCAGGACCAGGGCAGTGATTGTCCCCCAGCCCTGGTAAGGCTGCACCTCGAGTGCTGGGTTCAGTTCTGGGCCCCTCACTTCAAAAAAGACATCGAGGTACTGGAGTGTGTCCAGAGAAGGGCAACAAAGCTGGTGAAGGGACTGGAAAACATCTTATGGGGAACGGCTGAGGGAGCTGGGGGTGTTCAGTCTGGAGAAGAGGAGGCTTAGGAGGGACCTCATCGCTCTCTACAGCTCCCTGAAAGGCGGTTGTGGTGAGGTGGGCGTTGGTCTCTTCTGCTGTGCCCACAGTGAAAGGACAAGAGGAAATGGCTTTAAATTGCAGCAGGGGAGATTCAGATTGGACATCAGGGAAAATTTCTTCACTGTCAGGGTGATTGGGTGTTGGAATAGGTTGCCCAGGGAAGGGGTGGGGTCACCGTCCCTGGAGGTATTCAAGAGGTGTCTGGATGTGGCACTGGGTGATGTGGTTTAGTGGTGATTCAAGTAGGTGGTTGGACTGGATGATCTTGAAGGTCTCTTCCAACCTTAATGATTCTATGATTCTATATTGATATGTATATCTAAGGTGGTGGAATCCAGTTTCAGACCCTTGCTGTCCTGAAAACACATTTTCTACTGGGGACGATTGCATGGGTTGGAGTCACATTAAGGAATGTCTGGAGACCTTTGGCCAGGATTGATGGAGCCCACATGCTTGTATATTTTGTATATTATATGGCACACATGGCTGGAGCTTCCGTGAGAGTGCCTGCTATGAGGCAGTCATTGCATTGCTGTGTGATTGTCAGTGAGCTGAACACAGCAGAGTGCATGTACTGGTCATGCCTCAAACACAGCTCCTCAGCCTTTACAGGGTGTTTCATGTGCTGGTGCAAAGGTACACAGAGCTTGGTGCTGAGAGATGGGAGTGAGTCCAAGCAAAAGTTGGTAAGGCTGAGTTCACTAATCTATCTTGATGCTTTTGAGGGGGCTGACATTAAAGGATAACAATAATCCTTAGTATTTAGCTTAGAAGAAACTTCCCTTCTTTGTGTGAGCAAATGAGGCTTAACAGGCCTTCTAGCTTTATCTTTGATAATATTAAGCTAAATACTGTGTAATGGCACTTCTGAAGAAGTTTGCAGCCTGCGTATCAAGGGTCCCAAGATGCTTTCACTGATCCATCCCTGTCTTTGTGAGCATACATTAGGTGGAATCCTGTGCTGTTTCAGCTTGTCATATCTGGGATGATGCTAGACTGCTTGTTTTTTCAACCTGGTTATACCCTAAAAGCTGCTAAGGAATTTCTGTGGGGCAGTGTGACAGGTCTCCTCCTTTAAGTACTAATAATTTTACCTTTCTTCTTGTCTCTTCCATAGGGTGGTTAATGTCACTCCGGTACCTGGGGACTTGCTTCGTGAGAACACTGAGGATGTCCTACAGGGTGAACATCTGAGTGATCAAGAGAATGCTCCTCCCATCCTGTCAGGCCGGCCAGCGGAAGGTCTAGGTCAGGCTCCAAACACCGCCTTCAATGAGCCTGAAGTTTGGGAAGAGACAGATGTGAATCGCAACAAACTCAGGATCAGCATCAGCAAAGTAAAGAACATTTATTTCTCTCCTTTGGCTGTTGGATTTAGGGCACTGGATTCGTGGGCTGCCTGAAGAAGCTGCCTGAATCCACTGATCTGGCATCCTACATAGTACAGCCCAAAAAGCATTGTGGAATTTCCCTGCGGAAATGGGAAATTACAATTTTTTCACAGAGTAAAAACCATTTGGATTAATTAGGATCTTTATGTAAATGACATTTTTGGGGCCAATAATGCTAGAGTGAGTCTTTCGTACAATCATTATCTAGAATCTTGATACTTCAGGCAATGGAATTCTAGTCCTTGCATCACTGATACAATATCAGAAATGTGTCTGGTTTGAAAAATATAAAGCAAAATTTTATTGTGTCCTAACCTCTTGGGTAAATAAATTAGATATCAGAGATGTCTTCATAAGCCATATTTTTCTACATCTTAAATCATCACTAATTTTTCTCTTCCAGTTTTTTAACTTTTCTTCCTAAGGGTAGCACAATCTGTAAAGAGCATCTAAGGATGGTTTCGCCCCTGTGAAGAGTGAGAGAAACTATCACTTAATAGTCTCATATTTCTGCATTCTGAGATGATACTAGACCTTTTAGTTTGCATAAGTGTATATACTTCAGTTGGTTTTCCTCATAATCCCTAAGCTGTTTCTTAGTGTTTTCTTGTGTTACCTAATTTCTTGGAGGAATCCCCATTGAACAGTGATTCCATTGTAAATGGTAAGTATGATCATCTACCAGTTAGTGTATGTATTAGATAAACTTATCTACTGTAAATAAATTAGTATTTGTTGTGTTGATCTCAATTCTTATTTAAAATTCAGAATGTCACATGGCATGAGATCAGATACATACAGAATCTGTTAGCAGAGAAACCTTCATCAAACAGATATTATCGGGGTTGGATTCACCTCACAAACCTATCTTTAATGGACATTTCTGGACCAGCCTGTTAAATCTACCAGTCTTCTGGGTCTGACCAGAATTCACTTCAGTCTCTACTGACACAAAATTAGTCCTTCCTTCAGCCCTCTAGACATCTTCACTATCGTTATTCTTCCTAGAAAACATTATTCATGGACAATAAATAATCTCATCTAACTTGTTAAAATTTTTCCAATGCAAGTAATTTGGACCAACGTGTTATCTGTATGGAACATGACCAGTGACATTCCCCAGTACTGAGAATTACAAACCAAGTCCAAATCACTTCTTTATCTCTCACTGATAAACTGTGTCCATCCCCAGAAGTTCTCATCTGAAGGCGTGTGAAATAAGAAAAGCCTGGTAGAGTGGGACAGTTCTGTGTCCACAAGGTACAAAAAAAAAAGTATCACAGAAAAATCCTGGTAACTCCTATGTGTTTTTCTGTTCCTCTGAACCACCAGGTGCCTTGATGCCCTTCAGTCAGCCTGAGATGTCCGTAAGGGAGTCTTAAATGTCCTTTCTGCCTACTAGTTGTACATCATGGCTTAAGGTACCCAGCGCTGCCATTCACAAGCCCTGTCATAACAGCAGCTAGAGGCAGGAGAGGTTCCTACAAGGTCCACAGCATGACCTGGTGCCTCTCCTGCCAAGGAATATGCCATGTCTTGTCAGTTTACTGGCAAAGGCGTTTAGGGAGTTACTCAGTGTGGCAATGAGCACTTCAGTTCTGACAAGCTCCGTAGCTACACAGCAGTCAATGAAATAGAGCCCAGGGCATCATGCTCTCCAAAGCTAGAGTCATCTGTCCTTTTCTCTCTGTGAGGGTTGTTATCTTTAGTGTTGCCCATCCTTTTGGTCTGCTAGGCTTATTATCTTTGGTTTGAATGTTCTCTGAGAGAGAATCAGTTTTTATTTAAGTCAGAGTAACCACATGGAGCAAAAAAGAAGGCTGCAGATTTGATGTGTAAGGGCACAGCTTCACCTCTGCTTGTAGTCTCAGGCATCCCTTGTGTCTTTCAGAACTGCAAGGGCAGCTGGTGTGTGAAACACCCTTCTGCTATTCACAGCTTCATTATCCTTCATCTTCCAGTCTTCTAGCACTAGAAGTATCTCTGGCTGTGCCTTGCTCTTTGTATTTAGGGGATGAGTAGATCTTGCCATGTTTTTGTCCCCTATACCTCTCTAAAATCATCTTTATTTCTCTGTTCACACAGTTCAGTTCTCCTGTCCTACTTCTCCATTTCTGTGCTAAGGACAGTTTCCTTGCTTTCCTCAGTAAGTCACTGACTTTTCTAAATCGTCCTTCTGGTTCTCCTTCCACTGGATTGAAGTGCTCATTCTGTGTTTTTTCAGAAGCCTCTTCTATCCCACACCCTCCCCCAATTCTCTGCTCTTGGATCTTACCAAGTTACCCTATAGTTACATCAGCACTTAACTCCTTTCACAAACCCATTTGACCTTCCTTTGCCACTGACCTTCTCCTGGCTTGAATGGATTGCAGATTAAATCATAATCATCCATTCTGCTTTTCCTGTCATGCCCAGAAGTTCTCCACTCCTCATCGTTGCCAAGGCTACTTAGTTACGTATTCCAAACCCAGCCTGGATGATTTATATCTGCTGATTTGTGGATGCTGACTGACTTGCCACATACACAGTACATGCACAAAGGCAACTGTCTTGATGAGCAACATTTTACTGAGAAGCCTGCTTACATTCAGCACCTCTGTCATTAATAGAGGACAAGTGAATGTAAAGCATGCCGCAGAGAAGGGTAAGTACTTTCCATACTGGGAACCTGCACTGGCACCTCAGTGCACATCCCTACACAGAGGCAGTGTGTAGCAGCTGATGTTGTGTGGCTGGCAGCACAACAGGGTCAACTTTATTTAGAGGACCAAGATTTAAAAACAAAAAAGCCCAAAAAAACCCCAGACCACCCTGGGAATTAGGAGATGTTGAGTTCATCAGAAGTAAAATATATACATTGCAATATAATGCATGGACACTGCATAGATGGGTATTGATAAACAAGGGCTCTTAGGCATCTTGGAGAAGCAGTTAGTTTGTGTATGCAGTAGGTTAGCTGTGATAGTTCCTTTGGATCAACTATTCAAGGTAATTGAAATGCAAAGGCCACCTTGTAAAGATGTTTAAATATTTGAATTTATTTAAAAACCATACCTTGTTTTAATTGCCAGGGCATATGGGCCCTTGCATTCCTTCAAACATTGCTTGAGCAGATGTGACAATGCAGCTGCAACTGTGTCCTGGAAGAAAGCACAGAGCAACAGTGAAGGATGGGAAATCAAGTCTTTGGTCAGATTTTGAGGTTCTCTGTGTTTACCCCCTACAGACTCAGTGCATGGTGGAAGAGGAGCAGAGAAATGGTGTCTGCCCCAGTTCCCCTGTCCGAGTGCCTCCGGAGTCCCCTACCGCACAAGCGCGCTCCCTAAGATACCGCCGTGTGAACAGCCCCGAGTCAGAACGTCTCTCCACTGCTGATGGCAAAGCAGATCTACATGAAAGAAGGTTTGCTCACCCTCTGTAGCCTACTCCTGCTTTTAGCAGCCTTGAGGATTGACTGTTGAGACCAACCTAATCATTAGAGCAGCACTCACTGGAAGTTCCTTTCTGGGTGGAGGTGTTCATGGGCTTTACAATCCTTCTGATGAGACACTCTGTTAATGAGGACAGTTAGTGGGAATGATTCTCATCCTGTCTCTGGATGGGAAGAACTCCACAGATGGAAAGAGGGCCATTTGTCAGAGGCAAGGCAATGCATCAGGCCAGTGATGATGCAGCCACAAAGCTTTTGGCTGGCCTGAGGTGGGAGGGAAGAATGGATCTTGTTAGGATACACAATAGGGGTGATTGTATTCTGGGAGCTAGCTGCCAGATCCTGATCTGGTGGGTTTCATTATTTTTCATTAATCACAGTAATAGTATTCATTTTTCAGCATATAGCATTGCACTTGATTGCCTGTGAAAAGTGCACATTACACCCTGATTTTGAGGGTGATGGGGATACCTTCTCCCAGATCCACAGCGAAGAAATAAACAAAAGAACCAAGAATCATAAAAATAATGAAAAGAAGCTTTGTAAAGTATTGTGTGCTAAAGAACATGGGTGTTACAAGACATAAGCCCTTGGTGCTGGTAACCCCCTTCACACCCTTTGTTACTGTTCCTCTTCCTGCTGGGAGTTGGGCACAGACTGTGGTTGCAGGACATACTGATGAAACATCCTCTCTAAGAGAGACAGGGGAGATACAGGCCGCCTCCTCAGGGAAAGTCTGACAGTCTTCAGCCAAGAGAAACAGTCACAAGGAGACAGTAGCTGGAAATGAAGGAGGATCAGAAAGAACTAGAGAGGGGATGAGCCCCTAGTGCTATCCCGTTTGTTGAATACCATTTTATTCTGGGTGGCATGGGAAGGCTGTAATGTTTCTCTATAGTTCAGGAAAGATTGTGTTGCTAATAATAAATTCAGGGTTTGAATAACAAATCTTGGGTCTTGCTGCCCCCTTTTTTTTTTTTTTTTGCTTAGAAGAAAGCCTCTTTAAAATAGGAAGGGAAAAAAGCCATTTATAACAGCCAGCAACACTAGTCCTGTATATTCACTGAATGCTTTTAACTCCTTCCTTTATTTCTCCCACTCTTCCTTGTCTACTTAACATCATGCTAACTTAATATAGAAAATGTGTATTGTCCAAAATTAATCCCTTTCTCCTGCCTTCTTCCCTCAGCTCGTTTTTAAAAGCAAGATTTTTTTTTTAATCTTACAAGTAGCCTGCACCATGTATGGTGGAAATATAATCCCACAATCCCCACTCTGCCAGTCTTCTCTTTATTCTGGTTTTGTCTTTTCACAACACAGATCTTACTCCCAGCACTGAGAAATTCTCCTGGTTTTCTGGAGTAAATTCTTCCACTCCAGTAGTCTCTCCTCTGCTGGGGAATGGATGAAGACATTGGCTAAATCCAGAGTTTCTTTTCTATTTTTAGCAACAGCTCTTTAAAATCCACTTTTCACACACAGTATAGGCCATTTTTCATTCTTACTTTGCATACTTAGTGTTCCCTATCCACAATAATATATTTTAAGACTTTAACAAATGCAACCTTCCTTCTTTCAGATCCATCAGATGGCTTTTGATGAGATCTTTGTTTTTGCTCACAACTTTTTCTACACCAACCTTTGGTTCACCTCCTTCTCTAATTCCCCTTTCTTCATCAATGTCACAGGTTTGGCCAATAACCAGGTGATAGATGCTCTCTGTTATCCTCCCACCACCCTCCCGAGGGAAGATAACGGGGGAGTAAGGAAGAGAGACTTTGAGGTTGGAAAAAAGCCCCTAGAACAGTTCTAATGAAACAGAATATAGCAACAATAATAAAGATGGTGAATTATATACAAAGATGTAAATATATCCAGGCGCTCCAGCTTCAGGCAGCAAGCTGCTAGCTCTGTGATAGACAGAGAAGTGGTACAAGCAGGTGCAGGCCAGATGAGAAGTATGGGTCATAACACTGTGGAGCAGGCAGACAGCAGTGCCACTGGCTCTTCCAGCTGAGCTGCTGCCAGGGCCTCTTTGGAAGGTATTTCTGCATGACTGCAAAAGCTGCTGCTATACAGACTGTGAGTCAGTGAACATTATACTGCCCTTTGTAAAAGGGTACTTACCATATTTCCTCCTGCTCCTCCGAAGGGTTTTGGGGTCATCTATGCACAATGGGATCAAAGATTCTTGCTGTCTTCAAAGAACTTCCAAGAACACCTTAGAGGCCTCAGTGGCCACCGTAGAGACAGCACAGTGCAGCTGAAGAGGTTATAGGAGCTCAGCAGGGACACTGGATCAGACAGTAGATTTAGGATTTAGAGGTGGGTTTTTTTGTTTGGTTTTTTTGTTTGGTTGGTTGGTTTTGGGGTTTGTCTTTGGTTTGGTTTTTGTTTGGTTTTTTTTTACTGACCAGTAGAATTTACCAAAGGGGAAAGAATATATTGGTATTGTTGGTGGAAACTGATTGTCATCCTGCCATCTACAAGGAAGAGAGATGCTGAACTGACTGTCATACTGAAGCACTTTAGGGGGAACAGCTTTATGCCATTGTAGGTTCTAAAGAAGTATTTTTGCTTAAGTCCATCCTTCTGAAGTACCAAGAAATTAACGACAAGGGCTATACAGGTTTTCTCTCTCCTCTTATGATCCCTAACTTTAACCCCAAACTCTGATGTATTTTTAATGGCTTCATGTTCTGTCTTTAGATCTCGAATGGATTTACCTGGCTCTCCATCACGGCTTGTATGCTCCTCCCAGCCAGCCCAGATGCTGTCCATTGATACTGGCCAGGCTGACCGGCAGGCAAGCGGTAGGATGGATGTGTCTGCTTCGGTGGAACATGAAGCCCTCAGCAATGCTTTCCGCTCGGTGCCACTTGCAGAGGAGGAGGACTTTGATAGCAAGGAGTGGGTTATCATTGATAAGGAGACGGAGCTGAAGGACTTCCACCCAGGTGCTGAGCCAAGCACCTCTGGAACCACAGATGAGGAGCCTGAGGAACTAAGACCTATTGAAGAGGGTGAGGAGAGAAGGCGCTTGGGGGCAGATGCTGCAGTCAGGCCGAAGACGCACGAGGGGCGAAGTCGGGGTATGCAACCTGTGACTGAGGAGGACAGTTCCCACAGACACGAAGGACCTTCTCAAACAGTATCTGACAGTAAACATGAACAGCAGACAGGAAGCCCAGCCCACTCCCCCCTACATTCAGCACCAGCTATCCGACAAAGGAGACGAGAATCTGAACCTACTGGTCCTCAGCGACAGGTAAGATCCCTGGGTCTGTATCTTGTTGCCTAGCATAGCATCATCTTAGGAAACCTCAGCTGTGCTGGAGAAGTCTGTGATTCCAAGCACGGTTGCTCTTGTGAAGCTCTTTCTGACAGTGCTTGCAAATGTTGTTAACACCTTAGAAGTGCTCCCTATAGCTAGTAGCATTGTCCCCTACTAAGGACACGATGTTACCAAGGTCTTTCAGCTGTTTTGGCACAGCAACGAGGAGAGCACAGCTGTGGTTGTGGGTATCTTTAATCAGTTCTCTCACTGCTCTCCCACGGTGTTTTGTTAATAACCACTTAGTTGTACGGAGGTGTCACTAACAAATCTCCACATAGCAGCAGCAGCAGTGTATGGCAAGAGACTGCCCTCTAATCTAATCACACATCAGCACTGCGCAGGCCTGCAGCAATGTGAATCATAAAATAACTCCCTGAAATTAAACTTTCTTCTAAATACCTATTAAAAATCTCAGAGGAAGCAGCACACACACCCTGTCAACCTTACTTCAGTGACTGGCATTGTTGTTACCAGGTATTTACTCACAGAAATGTTCTTTACCTACTATGGTTTTTTCCAGATAGTTGTAGAGGGCTTTTATCTTTCAGTTTTGCTTTTTTCCTGTGGTCCTCTGAAGATATAAAGAAGTTCAGTTTTTAGTAGGAGGTAATTTATTAGATTACCTGGAAAAACATGATGTATTGTTAGGCTCAGAGTTCCTCTGTCATATCTAATCTTCATTTCTCAGACACTGAGAAGAAGGCTGTCCCAGACTGTTCACTGCAAGAGACAATACAATTGTGTTCCTGGGGGCTTTTTGTATTTGTATGTTAATGAAGATGTCTCATGCATGTGGGATCCATAAGTGCATCAAAGAGCAGGCAAGTCATGTACATAATGATAGCCTCCTATAGCAGGTGTTGGAGCCATCTGCTTGTTCCTCTCTGCAAGATGGCAACCCCATCTCCCATCCCCTCTTGAGCTTATTCTCTAAGAGAATGTTCACTGGACTGGAGCATGTTAAAAGAATATCTTTCCGTCCAGGCCTTGCCCAGATTCTTCTCTTCTCTGGTTCCCAGAGAGGTACAAGAAAAAAACAGACTGTTAGATTTGGCAGCAAAACATGAATGATACAACAAACTGTATAAAAACACCTGCCAGGCAAGGTGTTCCTTGCTAAGGTGCAGGAAGGATAGAAATACTGACAGCAGGCACTTGTGGGACTGTGTCCTGCTGAGCATGGAATAGTACATGCTTCTCATGGAGTCTGTGTCCAGTTGCAATGTTCCTAGGTGATGTTTGCTGTATAAAGCCAATATGTTGAATGCCCCAGATATCTAGAGATTGCATAGGTGAGATCAGCACAGTTGGAAGGGTCTGTGTCTGAATTTGCTCTGTCTATACACTTGCTAAGCTGGTCAGTGCAAGATGTTCAAGATCTGCAAGATGTGATGAACATGGCAAGAGTCAGCTATAAGAACCAGAAGGGACACTTCACTGACATATTTAGCATAGCTAAAGAAGGCTGGAGATGCCTTCTTGGCCATAGTGTGTAGTACTGCTGTGTGAAATGACTGGGGAAGCTGGGTATGATGCAGTATGAAGGCTGCACAATGATAGTTAAAGGGCAGGCAAAAAAAGTAAATTAATGGGATTGTGGGTGGTCACTGATAATATATTAGACAGCCTTGGTTCTCCAGCAGACTGTGTGGATTTTTCTGCTATGTTCTGAAATACCCTGTAGTTACTCCTGGGCCTAGCTTTGTACATACAGACAAACACTGGACTTCTTTGGCTGGCCAGGATGTAGCTGTGCTTCCTTTGACATCTGGATCCTTCAGTTGCCTCTATGTACACAGCTTTGCAGTGACATTCCTATTTTCCCCTTTGCTGTCACAAACCCAACTGCTAACTCTCAAAGGAAAAATTACTTGGTGCCTAAAGGAAAGCAGAAGCCTGTTCTCCTTAGGTGCAGCAGAGATGGGGGGACATTTGGTTGGGATGCTAATAAGAAGTTGGCCAAGGACTTAACCAATGAAAATAGTGAAGCCCTCACTAGCAATAACAGATGTTTTCTGTATCTCAGGCTTGGGCTTCCTCTGGGTTTGATTGAAACTGTGACTAGATAGTGTGTGTGTGAGCAAATCTTCCTTATGTTTGAATAGGAACTGAGTCTTTAAGATAGGTAAAAATGTCACTAAATGCAGAACTGCCATGACTAAGGTCACAGGCCTTGTACCGATTTGGGACTTCATCCTGGTCTGCCAAAAACTGCTGATCATCCATTGGTGTCAGTAGGGTTTGGGCTGAGAGCAAATGGGTAATCCCAGCTCTAATGCTTTCTTCTGTTTCTCCATTCTCTGGCTCCAATATATAAACTATTACTTGTTACTGTCAAAAAAGAGAGTGACCTCTGGATTATCACAGAATCACAGCATAGTTGAGGTTGGAAGGGACTTCTGGAGATCATCTAGCCCCACCCTCTGCTCCAAGATGGATCAACTAGAGCAGGTTGCTCGGGACAGTGCTCTGAGGATGGAGACTCCACAACCTCTCTGGGCAACCTGTTCCAGTGTTCAATCACCCTTAAGGTAAAAAAGCTTTTTCTTATGTTGAGATGGAATTTCCTGTATTTCAGTTTCTGCTCATTTCTTCTTGTCCTTCCATTGGACACCACTGAGAAGAGTCTGGATCCATCTTCTTTTTCCCATCAGGTATTTATAAATGTTGATAAGAACTCCCTAGCCTTCTCCAGACTAAACAGTCCCAGCTCTCTCAGCCTTTCCTCAGATGAGAGGTGCTCCAGTCCCTTCATCATCTTTGTGACCCTTCACTGGACTGTCTCCATTATGTCCAGTCCAGAACTGGAATATGGCACTCCAGGTGTGGCCTAACCAGTGCTGAATAGAGGGCAAGGACCACCTCCCTCAACCTACTGGCAACACTTCTCCTAATGCATCCCAGGAAGCAAAAATAATAATAATTAAAAAAAGCTCGTGTTCAACTTAGTATCCACAAGGACCTCCAGGTACATCTCTGTCAAACTACTTCCCAGACAGTTGGTCCCTAGATGCAGGACTTTGCACTTGCCTCTGTTGAACTTAATGAAATCCTTTTTCACCAGCGTATCCAGGCACCTCTGAATATCAACACAACCCTCTGGTGTGTCAGCCACTCCTCACAGTTTTGTATAATCTGTGAACCTGCTGCTACACTCTGTCCCATCATCCAGGTCATTAATGAAGTTGTTCAATTTGGCTCCAGTATCAAGCTCTGGCTACACCACTAGTGACTGGCCTCCAGCTGAACTTTGTTTCCCTAAACACAATGCTTTGAGCCCAACACCTCAGCCAGTTTTCAGTCCAACTCACTGTCTACTTATCTAGCCCATATTTCATCATTTCATCTATGAGGATGTTACAGGAGACAGTGTCAAAAACCTTACTGAAGTCTAGGTGAGCAACCTCCCACCCAATCATCTCATCACAGAAAGCTATGAGGTTCATCAGGCATGGTTTCCCCTTCATGCTGACTGCTCTCAGTCACCTTCTTCTCCTTCGTATGTTTGGAAATGGCTTCCAGGAGGATTTGCTTCATGCCCTTTCCAGGCTGACCAGCCTGTACTTCCCCAAGTTATCCTAATTTAGAGCTCAGATGTTTGTTCAAATGTCTGAGTCTGTTGGAAGAAAGATGCTGTAGTGCAAGTGTGAGGGATGGTGATGTCCTCGTGAAACTGTGTGGGTGGAAGAGGGAACACAGTATGACCAGGTACTGCTGTGGAGAGTAAAGTACAGAGAAGGCTCTGAATAGCCTGGGGGAATTTCTGACCCAAATATTCTCACATACTAAATATCTCCCTGTTTCAGCTGACAAGAAGTCAGCTGCGGTGGAGCATAGATCTCGTGGGAAGCCCTGATATAGAGGCAGAACAGGTCTGTCCTGAAACTATGTCCTGTTCAGGCCCTTCTGTCTGTGCACTGCTCAGTGCAGCACTGAGCACCCAGCAAGCTTTTAACAGAGCTCTTAGGGTTTACTTTAATGTGTGCATTTCAGGAATGTACTAATAAATCTGCTTATTTTTATGCACTAATGTGCATATAAAGTTGTAGAAATAGAGAAAAATTAGTGGAAAAAAAAGATTGAACCTGCACTTCTATTTACATGATTAATCCTGACATAGGATTGCTGTTGTTGTTGGAAATCATTTATACTCACACCTAGAAATACAATTTAAAAATCTGTCAAGTGCTTAAATATGCTGAGTAAATTCACTGACACTTGACAGAGACAGCGACTCACTGCTGCCTTCTGCATTGGAAAGAAATACAAATGTTCACACATCTATGAATTTTAGCAGTTACTTCTGACTGCAGATCTGTGATCATAGGTACTTCTTGACTTTGAATCTCCCTTGCTGCTAGTGCAATTGGCATTGTCCAAAACGTTTTGAGACTTGCCTGCCTAAAACATGTCTGTCCAAATTGATATTGCATCTAAAAACACAAGAAAAATGAAGCAATAGTGGGAGATTGTATTAACTCTTCCTTGCCTATTCTTGGATATATTTTGCAGAGTTCAGAGAAGGTTTTGCTTACACTGTGTCTTATAGTCCCATCTCCCAGAGCCAAGAGTTCATCTTTTAGGAAAGGTCCCAATGTGAAGAGGGACTGGTGTATTTCCTCACCAATTTAGCTGTGTAGTTAGAATCACTCTTAAAAAATCTCCCTTGGTGCTATATTAGGCCTCTTTTGTCCCACAACAGCCTTCCACAGGCATGAGAATGACACAAATGGACTTACTTAAAGTTGTCCGTGTCTTGACCCTGAGAGGGCAGCAGCTGTGGAGCTTGTGAGCCCTTCCCAGCCATACCACACCATTGGCCTCTTGCTGAGAGATCACAAGGGTGCTCAGCATGAAGACCTGTGTTGGTAATACTGTGGGTAAGACAGGAGGCCCTCAGAAGCACAGTGCACAGGCTGCCTAGACCAGCTTCACCGTGAAGTCCAACTTCACCTGTAATCACTGGTTTTCTTCTGTAAAAAACTGTGCTGAGACCCTCACAGAGCCAAGAAAATATTCTGTGTTCTTGTGCTGAGCCCACTGGTGCCCCCGTGCTTCTGAACTTCAGCATTGACTCAGCTGAGGGATGCTATTGTTGTGACGTTGCCCGATAGCCTTGAGAGCAGCACAGCTGGTCAGGGGACAACCACCTCAGCCACCCCAGTATGCTGTTCTTTTCCTCCACTGATTTGAGCTGGTGATGATTATTCCTCGGAAAGGGACACAGAGAAGCAGGAGAGGGCTGCCTCACAACAAGGACAGGGCTCTAGTGTTTCGGATGATTACACGTAGCCTTTCTGGTTCATGTGTTGTAGACACCTGGTTTGCCCTGGATCTGTTACCTAGGGGATCTCTGATTTGGACTGAGGATTGAAAGCCTAGCAGGGCTTTCTCTGGGTTATATTTTGAGCCCGGTGGCTTCGGTGGACCCAGATGCTGGAACAGTGATGAGGGAAATCTTTGTCACTGCCAGAGTGCCTATATTCAGCACGAGGAGAAGACAGAAACTACAACTTCACTGTCTCTGAGGCAGAATGAAGAAGACCCAACGGGTAGAAGCAAAACACAGCAGTCTCTCAGGTTTATAACCCTGGGCAGAAGAGGTAGGGTGGGGGAAGAAAGTGGCAGGAAAAATTAGGTATGAAAAGGTGCTTGGTTTCCTTTCCCTTCTACAGATCATCTGTGGGATTCTTGGAGGGGACCTGAGGGACCATTTCTCAGTGGTGAGAAGTGGACATTTGCAGAAGAGAGGCAGACTCTGATTGCCCCTCACTCAGTGTAATTCCCATTGAGCTGCACTCAGTGCCTGTTGCAGATGATGCAATTCATTGACATTCAGCTCCTCCAGCTTCCCTCCATGTGAGAAGAGTTTGCCAGCTGATGGAGAAGGATGTATGTAGAGTTGGCCTCTGTCCCTTACACTCTTTAGGTTCAGGGCCCCTGTCAATCCATGTTTTGGGAATAAAGGATCAGCAAAAGGTTGATATTATAAGAAAAATAATGCTCACGTATGCTTGTTATATACATACAGGTCATACCAATCAAATCTTAAGCTCCATGGAAATGCCTAATTACGTTTTATATCTTTAAAATATACTGAGCTCTTTCAACATCACATTTTTCTGGGACTTCACATGAGAGGTGTCCTACTACACCTGTCCAAACAGAGCAGAATAGGCCTGATGGAAGGTGATCCAGCCTGATAGCGCCAAGGGCAAAGGAATAAAGGGGGCAGCACCTCCACTGTATAATTTAAGCATTAGAGTGGTGAAAAGTGGCACGTGTGTAACCTCAGCTTCAGCCAGGAGGCAGCAATACCTGAGTGCACTTGCTGGTGGGGTGTTGCAATTTGCCACTCCATGGTCTGGGCAAGGTCCCTGGTCCTGTGGTGTGAAGGAAGTCCATCTGGGTAGTTGGAGTGATCCTTTTGATCTGAGAAGTCTTCACCATGTTGGGATGATATATACATTGGAAATCATACAATATGCTGAGCCCAAACACGGAGCAAAAAGTAATAGCAAGAATTCCAGTATACTTACTTGTGCAGCCTACAAACAGTACACCCAGGACTGAATTTCTACACCATCCACACAAAGAAGAGATGGTTGTCTTTATGAGAAGTTAGAGCTGCTGTCCAGAATTTGTCTCTCTCAAATACTCTGTATGACAGCATTACATTATTATTATCTGAGAGTCTGATCTATGCAGTGACATACAGTACATTTAGGACTGTGAATAGTTGCTTTTCACATTTGATGCCCACCACAAGTTGAGTAGTTCTCAGATACTTATGAAGATAAGACACCTGCCTCAAAGCACTGCAAAGATATTGAAGGTGACAGGAAAGAGATGAGACTGGATGAAGTTAAGCTCTTTTTCTCATATAATTGGCAAGGACAACATCTCCAGTAAGGTAAGGAGAGCAGTGTTGTCTTACAAAAATACAATATTGACTTTTCACATTTCCCAATTACATTTTGAAACCCGCAGAGACTTCTTGAAAAGAAATGCAGCACAAGAAAGGGAATGGATTTGAAAGGAAAGATGTAGTTCCAGGAAAAATGGTCTGGTTTTGGAAATTGAGGTTGCTGACCCCTGTGAAAGTGCTGGTTTCATAGCAGAGGTAGAAAGGGGAGGAAGGGCCTGGCATTTTCAGGGAGAAGAATCTGAAGTCACTCCCGTAATGCCTCTCTCTTCCATTCAGTGTGTAAAGGGAAGGTGAGGGCTGCGATCTCATCCTGGCACAAGCTGTCCTCTGTGAGTATGCTTTCCTCCCTCTCCTGGCCATCCCAGGATCACAGAAGCAGAAAAGGCACCTAGGAGTGCATCTTCTCATGTCCTCCCGTGGCTCTGTGTTTTGAATTTCTCACTGAAAGGAGAATTACACTCTGCCTGCTTGTCCTCTGCTTACCAAAACTGGAAGCATTAACACTCCCCCTGCAGGTACTCAATATAAAAGTGTATCAGGAGGCCAGCAGTGTAGGCATGGGAAAAGGAGAGTCCACTAACAGCCCCCAGAGTTGCCTTAGCGAATCCCTGGAGTGAGTTTTAATGAGACCCACTGAAAGAGCCCCTGAAAATCCCTCACTTTAAAATACATGTGATCATTTTAGCGCTAGGTGTCTCACCTTTTCCCATACACGTGGTTTCCAAGTGTGTTCAGAGTTTGACTGTTACCTATATGCAAGATGTATGAATAGCCTAATGCCATGTCAAGATGAGTGATGCCAGAGGAACAGAGAGGTGAGGCGTGTGGCCTGAAGAGCCAGAGGAGGGGACTGACGTAGCAGAGCCTGACACTGCTGGTGTCGCTCATGTCCGTGGTGTCACTGGGGAGAGCAGGGCAGGCCCCCTGTAATGGCAGGCTCTCGTGGTGCCCGTAGGATCCCCGGGAGTTTATAGACACAGAGCAGTAAGTAATCCCCGCGTAGAGCAAAAGCATTTTTCATCCGCCAGCGAAGATATCTGCAGCATGCGCCTCGCAAACCAGGGGCGAGTCACGTCTTTGCCTGACACCTTTTCCTCCACTCTTCTTGGTCTTTTTCAGTTGGAGGAGGACAGGCCTTCTCAGCACTCCCTCCCGAGATACAGCCCCCTGAGAAGACTGGCGTCCTCCGTTTTCTCCTCCTCAACCCTGGAGACAGAACACTACCCTCACGTTGGTGGCACTTTCATACAGCGCAGCCGTTCGGCGGAGAGCAGCCCCGTGCGCATGCCCCACCGCAGGCACATGCCCCTCACGGCAGGAAACCACAGACTCATGCCTTCCGTCCTTCGCATTTCCAGGTCCCAGCTCCAGCAGGTGTGGGCCCGCTTCACACACAAAACATAGCCTGTTCAGGGAAGCAGCAGCCTCCATAATTGCAATAATAGATCCCACCTGCCCACAATGTGTCACCACTTAATGCAATATTGAATCCCAGACAACACTGGCCTGAGGTACTGTAACTTCCAAAGCCCCTGCAACCAGACCCCACAGAGACTGAAAACATCTGCCTTTCTAAAGCTCCCAGCAACCTGGGCGAGGGGCAGCAGCGTGGCCGAAGATGAGAACGCAGATGGTGAACGTGTGATGTGTGAAAGAGGTGGATGCCAGGGCTCATCTCAGAGACTCACTCGCGCGTCCTGCAGCCTTGGGGTAGGAAGCGCAGGGCTGCCTCACTGAACACATGCAATGAAGCCACAAACATTGTCAAATGAGGACTGGAGTGGAGTGACCGTGAAGGTATCACCAAGCGTTACCTTCCCCAGGCAAATTGATTCAAGCATCTTTGTTGGTATCCTACACTGGGCCAAATCTGTAGGCAGTTTTACTCCATCTAGATATAGGCAGTCTCCCACTGGAAGCTCACCTGAGGCAGGACCTCAGGATTTGTCCCTCTTGTGGAGTTACGATCATGTATCTCTTTGTTGCTTTGGCTTTGGAAATCCCCTTGCTTTTGTTGCAGTTTGGTTTCCATACAGTGACCACATATTTCTGTCTCTCTGGCTTTGCCTCTGTTATGTGACAGTGGACCTGTTTGTCTGCTCTCCACTCCTAAGCTGCTCCAAATCTACTTGCCTTCCCCCAGAGGCGCTGACTGTCAAGAGCTGGATAGCAAGGATTTTCTTACTGATCCAGCTCCATATTATGCTGTTTCTCAATTCCAGAAATTTTAGGCACCTGCAGCTTTCCAATGGCAGAGCAGCCCTGCTTCTTGACCTTGCTTGGAAATGCCTGTGATAACAGATCTCACTTGAGAGAACCGGCCTCAGCACTTTGGTATACAGAGCCCCTGGAGCCCTTGTCTAAAATTGACTTGAATCTCAGAGGAAAAGGGAGATCAAAGTTAATTTTAATTGTCATAAGTATCCTTATTTCCCGGGTTTACGGGGATATATTGCCCTTCTCAATATAGCTGCAGAGTAAAACATCAGGCTGTATGAAGACCTTCTGTAGTTAAGTCAATGGAGTAACTGTCTTATATTGAAATGAGGCTTAGGTCTGGTCTTGTGGGAGAAGAGGTAGTATGGATGTTAAGGTTACAAAACAAGAGGTCATTGCTAGCACTCAGGGCTTTAGGGACATGTGAGTCCAAAGTAAAATACTCTGTCCAAGTATATAAGCATAGGATACAGACAAGAAAACATACAGAAAGCTCAGGCAGATATGAAGCTTAGGCGTGGGATAAGCATGGGTATGAGAAGAAAGTTGTGACACGGAGGTATTACTACGTAGGTGTGTTGTTTCCAGTAGAGTTACAATGAATGCTTCCTTCCAAATGCTGGTTTCTGTAGGTATATCTGCCCTGCCTGAGGCTTCCTGAGTATCAAATTCACCCTTCTATAAGCAACCCCAGACAGTGCAACCCCAGATGGGGTGGATGGTGCTTTCTGAAGCCTATAAGACTTGGACCAGTGGGTCTGCATGCCACAGGACATGCTCAGGGACACTGGGTGTGTGCTGCCTCCTGCCTGCCCAGACAACATAATCCTCCTTGAGAAGATTCAGGGTAGGCATGACCAGTCTCTTTCCACAGTCGTTCAGTGACATCAGTTTCTTTTGATTTGCCCCAAGAACATGAATGAACACAACACTTTACTGCCTAGCCAAAATTTTTATCTGCAATTTGCTGATCAGTTTCATTTTTCAAAAAAGGCACTGGGCATTGCCATACTTGGACTGAATTAACCAGTAGCCTAATCCTATCTGACAGTTCTTCTCTTGTCAAGCACGGAAACCAGAAAGAGCAAAGCTTTGCTTTTCTCAGATTGACATGGGAAGGGATGATTTCCTTAAGTAGACTCTGCTCTCATGTTATTTTTTCCATGTTCAGCAGAGACTTTAATAGAACAGCAGATTCCAGAGAAAATGGAATTTGCGAAAAGTAGATTTCAAATCTGTAGCGCCTGATAATTTTTAGTTCATAGTCTCCAAAACACTGATGTTCACTTTTTAAGGTCAGTTTTGGGAACAAAAATTTATATTGTTCTATTTTATAAAAAACAATGTTTAGTTTTGCCAGTGAGAAAAGGGAACAGACAGGATAACTGTGTATTTATAACTTCTAACCTCCCTGCTTCAGACAAAAACAATGACTAGCTGATAAGTAGCCCCATAGATAAAATTTAAAGGGCAGTAATCTAGCTAATGCTACTCATCAGGGTTTATATAGAACTGTTCTTGCCAAGTAAACTTGATACTATTCTTTGTCTAAGTTTGAAAGTCTGATTGATAAAGATGGTTGATTTATATAGACTTCAATGTGACTTTCTTCTAGTTAAAATTATTAATCAATTGAAAACCAACTAACCAAACAAAATATGTTCTATGTTGGTATCTCTCACAAGTGGGGAGGTTTTGCACTAGGACTCCCAATCTCCTGCCCTTAGCTCAGCACTATTCCATGCCTTTAGTGGCTATCGAGGAAAAAAAAAGAAATCACTGAAAAGAAAGTTTGCAGTGACAGGAAGATGGGTGGCTTGATAAAACAATACTGGCAGGCCAGCTCTGCAAAAAGATCTGGATTGCTTGATGACTTGTTTGCATTCAAACTAATTATTGCATTCAGCCCTGGACAAGGTCACGTTTGGAGTATGAAGAATGTAGGTCACATGCACAGAGTGAGAGAAACTGTGCCCTGGGAGGCACTGTCTCCCAAAATGAGGTGGGATTTAGAGGAAATAATTGGCTGCATGTAAGTTCTCATGCTGTTATAGCAAAAAAAAAATATGAATAATGAAGATGTGATCAGAGGGGAGATCTTTTGTACTGTGAGATCACTACCAGACATCATATCCAAGTCTCATATGGATTTTTTTATATATACTTTCAAAACCTAAAAAAGGAGAAGTGATACAAAAATTATTTGATTCTATAAAACCTCCCTTGTGGAATGATCTTGAAGAAATGCACTCTATCACTAAAGACAAGACTAAAAATTGACGTGATTGCTGTTAGGATTATCTGCCAGAAGAGAGCAAGAAGGGTTTTTAATCTGCCAGGCAGAGAGATGGGGCCGAGTGCTGGAAGCTAAAGAAACAAAGGTCAAATTAGAAGTAAGATGGAAATTTTAAAGACATAGGTGGGTAGTAAACCACTGAAATACATTACTAAAAGACACTGAGTTCTTCACTGTTCAGATTCTCTAAGGTGGGGTATTGATTTCTAAACCGATCTTTTTAAACCATCAAATTTGGGCTCTATACCAGAATAACTGGACATGTTGCTGTTGCCTGGATTTTATGGGAAGTTTTATTTAATGATAAATACGGATTTTACAATTTAATTCTGAACAAATTAATTGCTACTAATGGCTGGAACCCTGATGTTACAGTAGTATGCAAAGAGTATTAAAAATTTGCATATTTTTTAACATCTTCATCTAATGTTGTAATAATCACTATGGAATCCACATATTGTTGAGGAACAGTTGGCAAATTAAAGAAATGTGAAAATAGCTCTCTCTTAATATAAATGAAAATGTAATAAATTAATATTAAAACTAGTTGCAATTCAATTCTATAAAACCTCTGTAGATTACATTTATATTGCATTTATTTATTGTGTTTCATTTATAATGACTGCAATTATAAATGTAAATATGTTCAAAATCAGTTGTCAAAAAAAAACCAACTAGAAAGCTCAAAGGGAGTGGCAAGCAGCCATTTCCCATTGAAGGCTGCACTTTCGTGGTCAAGTTAGGGGAACAGAAGTGTTGGTTCTCGAAGAATTACCCTCGTACCCCACCCCATCCAGCCCTTTCAGCCCTTTCCCCTGTGCCAGTGTTCATGGGGCTGCAATGCCCTGCATGGGGAGAAGGAAAGTTGTTTTCAGCTTTGGTTCATTTCTTGCTTTGTTTCACATCCATTTGCACACTGGCAGCACTGGCAAGCCAGGGTCAGCAGGGAGAAAAACAACTGATGGAGGGCTGTCAACATAAGGAGTAATAGTGGGGCTGTGGGCTGAGAAGTTAGTTGCTGTAGTTATTTTTCCTTTGATAAGGTTTGATATGGTTCCTTAAATTCTTAAGCTGGGGTAAGCCAGTTTAAATCAATACTAGTGAAATAAAATTCCCTTTCAGCATCAGACTCAGGCAAAACGCGTTCATCAGAAGGGTCCAAGAACAGAGTTTGTGTCCTGAAAGAGATGTTCTCATTTTTGCTTCCCATTGTAAATAGCACTTGTTCCCCTCAGAATCCCAAATGAGGATTGAAATGAGCATTTGCCACTCCACTCCTTTGCAATCATTATCATCATCAGGACAGGTAGCTGCTGCTAGGATCTCATGCTCTACTTCAGTGAGCAAATGCACATCGATTGTATATGCATACAAAAGCCATCTTTTTATATCTTGGTCTCTTGGCTCCTTTCACTTTCTTTCTATGCAGAGTGGGAGATGTTTCCAATTTATCACTCTCTCCCCAGCCTCCTTCCCACAGGAAGGAGCTAATGAGATGTGATTTCTGTGAAAACGTTACTGTAAGTGCTGGGGTTAAGCTAGCATGAATTGGGTAAATGTAGTTATCTCATGTTTGCTTTCAGCGGGGAAAGTTTTGGTGGGAGGGAGCTGGCTGAAAATAAGCTGTGCTTGTACTGACAAAGGGGCAATTTTGCAGATGCCAGTGCATCTGCATTAGGGGTATCCTGTTGATATACCCATGTTGACAAAGTCCCTAGTGTGAACCTCTGTCTGCCATTTCCACACTTCTTTTGCCAGTGTTGAGGGGCAGGTAAGGAAGAGTTCCACTGCATTACCTCTTTCACCGTTTAAAGTCTCTTTTGTTACAGTCATGACAGAATGTAAGATAGAAATGCCTTGTAAGACAGCCATATGGGTGATGTAATCCCATCCCTATGCTACCTCTTCATGATGAAAAGTATCTCTTGCTCTTCCACTCCTTCTCTTTGTTGTGAGTTTGAACCTGGACATTATGGTAGTCAAGACTGCTGCAATACTGTTGCTCTGAAAGGGACAAGCTGGTTCAAAGGCTGTATTTGTTGGGCAAAGAGTCTTTGTGGTTCCTAGAGACTTCCAACCTAGACTGCTGCTTTCCTTTCCGGGTGACAGATGTTGACCCCAAGACCTTTCCTTCAGCTCTTTTCCTGTAGTTCATGTGGTGATTCTTTAAGGGTCCCCAAGGACAGAGGCAGACCATCCCACCTCTCAGATCCTGTGTTCAGGTGACTTTTGAGGAGTGTGTAGGAAGCTGCTCTAGCTGTCTTTCAGCTACTAGGTACTCAGCTGAGGGTGAAAGGTTAAGCATACCTTCTCCCTCCCAGTGCTGGGAGGCAGCAGGCACCACCTGACCTCTGAAGGATGTTGGCATTTGCCACTTCTGCAGCCCAGGATGAAGGAGCTGTGCTTGGACAGTTGGCCTCCAGACTGGATGGAGATAAGGCAGCTGAGTCCAGGACTGGCTGACGTTCTCCTCCGGGGTCTCATCCTTTGCTCTATAAGCAGAGATGTTGCTGCTCTGCTTCCACCCAATTAGGTTATGTTTAAATCTGAATCTGGATACAAGAACAACAGCAGTCAGCTGTAGCCCTGAGCTGTCGGTTCAGACCACATACAATGTGATGAGGAGGCAGAACCCCCTCATCTTCACCTCACTGCTTGAGAAGCTTTCTCAGATTGAGTTGCCTCTTTGTTCCCCTTTGCCTATCTCATCTCTTCCCCATATGACAAAACTCTTTTTACTCCACCCCGGTTGCCACCTGGTTGTCCCACCCCACATGTTCACCTGCCCCCATGGTTTACCTCCATTGCCATTCATGGTATCTCATCTTTCACATCCTTTCTCATCCCTGGGTACCTGCCCTTGCTCTTCCAAGGACATGTGAAGCTTGAATCCTCTGCCAGTTTCCTGTGCATTGCATATCTCGTGTTGCACCATACAGTGCCTGTAGCTCGTTGATCAGCCTCTTGCCTTCCCTCTGGCTGATTTCCTCGGAGGAAACAGTGAAAAACATAAATTGGCACCTGGTCTCTGTGAGTGGGAGAACGTCTTGAGTCCAGTTGCAAATAGTTCAAGCTCCTCCAACTGGATGTTTTCTGGGCTGGCAAGAGTGGCCTGTCTGCATTCTCCACCCTGGGGAAGTGGGATCCAAATAAAAATAGGAATAAATAGGGTATTTCAAACAGCCAGGACATAGCAATTTTAAGTGCAACAGAGCTGACACTTTGTTCATTAATTCTAAACTTTAACTCACTGGGAGGTGTCAGAGTGGTAGATTTTTTTCTCGAGGATTGGTGTTCTTCACTTTGGCACATATAATGACAGTTCTTCCCTTATCTAGCCTGTGCCACTGGCATTAGGCCATCAAAGTATCTTGTTGGTTTAAAAAAGCTCCGTGTTTCTTCTGCAATCCCATTTGGCAGCTGGCTCTCCCCATCTCCCCAGCTGCTTCTGCCGCAGTCAAACCCAGGTGTTACATGAGAAGGCAGTGTGCCCATAAGAACCAGTCAACAATCTTTTTTCCTTTTTGAGGTGGAAAAAAAATCAGGTTTTGATATATTTTTTGCATATAGGACTTCTGGAAAGAGGCTTATTGTTTCAAACTGATCAGTGATGATAAGCAAAGGTGTCCTTGGCAGCTACCCTAGCCTGTTCACGAGGCAGAGAGGTTGGGTGACTCTTTAGTTGTTGGGCTGTGTTTCTTTTCCAAAGGTGACTCTAAAGCCAGTTAACATATATCTTCTTTTCTAACTGCTCCGAGCTGTGATCAGTTCGAGATGAGAAAGAAAACAAATGTCGTTTGGGACATTGCTTTGTGCTTCAAATATTTTTTCCAAAGGGTTCACTTTGGAGTGTTTAACTACCTCATTTCTCTTTTGTTTCAGTAGCTTTGCCAGGCTTTGGTACCATCTTTATCACTGGCTCCACTGCCCCAAAGTGTATGGCCTCTTCTGAGACACTTGCTAGTTTGCTTTGAAGTAGAGCCCTTCTGCAGTCAGATGGGAAACATCTCAATTTAGCCTTTCCAGAGTTTATTCAGAAAAAATACTAATAGTCACAGGATTTGTACCTTCCTATGGCCTCTTAACCCAAAAGATTCCCAAGTGCTTTATTTTTCCTGTGAGTCACGTCCCTGCTGTTTGACATGCAGGACCCCTGGGTGAGGAATAAAGGCTTTTCAGAACATGCAGAGATGAAGCCACGTGTGAGAGTTTGATTGCACAGAGAGAATTTCAGGAGGCAGAATATTATTTCATGATCTGGACATTGTCAGGACAGTGGGTGGGACCTCTATACCAAATACAACAAATATCATTGAGGCATTTCTTTGACCGCAAACCACCAGGAACTTCACTTGCTCTCTCATGTAAAAATGCACTATTTGAATCTGGTGCTGTGATCCTATGTAAATAAATTAAGGCAAGAAGATATAACCATTGCTAGTTTAGTCCTGTATTGTAAAATAGCTCAACAATAGGATGCACTGTGAGACTGAAGGTCAGAAAGCATGGAAAGATGTGTTCAGTCCTTTTCCTGGTTTCTAATGTCCTTCCCTCTCACGCCTCCATCAATTAATCTTCCATGATGTGTATATGTGGAACTTTCAAGTGCTTGGCAGCAGCACAAGGTTATTCTTGAAAATATAAGGAGATTTTCTACTGCTCATTTGGAGGGATTGGTGACAGATACCCACTGGGTTTGTCCAGGGGGTCTAGCATCTCTTCCTTAGGCTATGTGGAGTCTCTGTGGTATCCAATCACATTTGTATTACAGTCACATAATACTGCGTCAATGACCTAATTTATTTTTATTATAAACTGCTGGGTTAGATGAATGACACATTTTATTAATGGTTGTCAGTGGAGATTTATTCATGCCACTCTCAGAGCTTTACCTGGAGCTGAGACCATTTTGCAACCTTCACATTGAATAAGGGCTCTTTTATCCCAGTCTATTCAAAAGACAAGCTTTTATTTTTATTTTTATTTTTCCTTTTCTGTTTTTCCTTTGGTGACAAATGGGAAAGAATTATTTGGAGATCACTATCTTCTATTTGTCTAGCCCTGCTTGGCAGGAACAGATGGGCTTTAAGAGGCTAGCTGAAGAAAATAAAATTGTGTTTCCTAGCAGATAAGGTCTGAAGCCTTGAAAATCATGGATGATTTGCAAATCCCTAAACTCCTGTTAGTGTTTATAGTGAATAAATTGCCCCGCATATTTCTCAGCTGGAGAACATGGGGTGCTTTTCTTCTTGACCTGCTTCCCCTGCAGTTGCCAGCCCTCCCCAGAGTGACTGGAAGAGATGACAGTTTCTGGAGAGGCTGACCAAAGTAAGCCAGATGTGCTTCCTGATTTCACTCTTGCCCCTGGGGTGGTGTTGGGAAGCTTTTTCCTGGAGCTTCCATTTCTGATTGTATGTATGTTTATATGTGTTCATGACCCACACGTGGAGTGTGACTGGCCATGCATGGTCTTGCCTTATAGAAGTGTTTCTGTGCTGGTGATGGGCCGCCTCGCACACCCTCAGTGCTCAAAAGGCTGTTGCAAAGAACAAATCTCAATCAGTTACAGAAGGCGTCCTCATGGTGTCTGGTTCAGATGGCACACTTGGCCTCCTTGCGCGTTGCAGATCTGATTTCAGCAGCCTGGCCCAGCCCAGTTTTCTTAATTCAGTGTCTTGTAGCATACATATCCCTTGGCCATCAGCTGGTGGCAGAGTATTCTGGCGATAGGAATGGTGCTGCCACTTGGGCCGTAATTTATTAGTATGCAAACACCTTTCTTGGGTAATGTTAAACCATTAAATAAAATGTGTAAAGGCTGATCATTGTGGTACTGCCTTCCTTTGTGTTGCATTTTTATGCCATGTGGTTTGTGTTTGGGCCGCTATAACACGCAGACCTGCATTTGCAGTCCCCTGGGACAGCACAAAGATTGATTTTGGGGAAATGTTTCAAAGTATTATTTGATGTATTGCAACTCCTTTGTATTACACCTGCCATTGAAAAAATGATGTTACGATGAATGTACGTTTTAAACAAGCTGCTAACCATGTAACCTGGGGATTGGGAGCGATCCCCATTTTACATTCACTTGCATGTCTTTTAGTGTTGGAAAAGAAAATTGCTTTATGTTTGGAGGTTTTATTTTTTCATATGCAAAGTGTTTCAAGTTGGTTACCTCATCTAGTGCACTTGCCTCATAAGAATCCCCAGGGCTTCCTCCAACACCTCCAACAAGTTTCTCAATTTAATTATGAGTGCAATTAATTGATCTGGCAACATGAAACACAGTAATGGCAAATTTCCTCTGAATAAGTCAGATAAGGAGGATTTCCAGGGGACTCTTGCATCTTCAGGTTGGTTCCTAAAAAAAAAAGCCAGATCAGGTTCTTATTCAGCACTGCTGACTTCTGGTTATTTTTATGACTAAGGAAGATGTTTAGCTTTCAGAATCTCCTTCTTCTTTCTTGCTGCTATTAAGTTGCCTTTACAATTAGGGACTAGAACAACTTCTGGATTATCATTTCCTTCCACTTTGCGTGCCATCTCCTGAGTCTCTTATGAGTGATAAAAACGAGGTGGTCCCCGTGCCTGCTCAGACACGGAGCTCTGCTTTGACTCTTGCTGGAGACACTGGTGGGTGCAGAGGTGGGAAGCTAAGTTGCAGGCATACCACCTTTACAGAGCTATTGCTTCCATCTAAGACCCTAGGAAAACTGGCACAAACCTAACAACATGTGAAAGCACAAATAGGGAGGAGCAGAGCACTTATCCAGCATAGGACGGGACTGTCCTATTCACCTTAGTAAAAAAAATGAAGAGAAAGGCTGTGAAGCATTTGATGGTAAGATGCTGGAAAGAAGAACATCTCTCTGACATTTATGGTGCTGATTCTTGGAACGCAGAGATCCTGCATGCAAGCATGGCAGCTCTAAGACCCCTGCTAGTTTTACCTCATCTGATGCTGGTTTGAAGAAAGAGCTGCTTCAGAAACTCAGATTCTAGGTTTTTTCCACTCACTGTTGTCAATCCTGCCAGATCTCCCAATCCCAAACAAGCTTAGTCTATGCTGCCAGAGGATAATGTCACTTCCAGGATATGCTAAGGTCCTGATAGTATCCAATCAAAGCTGTTACAGGGAAGACCGGACTACGGCTCTTGCTGTCAGTGTGCCATCTGCATCTCTCAGGACTAAGGCCTCTTCCCATTCCCAATGGAACAATTAATGTTATGTTGGGAAGTTGATTTCTGCTTCTTGGACTTTCCAGCTCCCATGAAGAATCTCAGGGACCAGCATATCCTTCCTTTGCATTACCTTGTGTCACCTGTTAGACTTCTGTTGCTGCTAAGCAGGAGAGAGTCCAAACCATATTTAACCAACTGCTATTCAAGCAGGAGGTGAATGTGGGTTTCTGTAGTCGTTTCTGCTGAGAGGAGACAAAAGCTGTAGGTAACCTGTTGTACTTCCTGGCTTGCTTGAGACACTTCATCTGCTGGGACTTGCGTTTGCTTGAAGCAGTGGATCTCAGGAAGGTCCCCTTCAAGCAGGTCTCCAGCATTAGGAGGCACAGCAGAAAGGCTTCCTCAAGTTGCCAGAAGTCCTCATCAATTGCTAGGGACAGAAGGTTTGAAGAAGCTGTGGAAGTTCATCTCAGGGGGAGGGCAGCAGGGAGACGGAGCGGAAGCAGCCTGCTGTAGCTTTAAGGGTGGTACTGAGTAGGGATCCATTTGGAAGGATGTAGTTGACTAAAGGGATCCAAAGCTTGTTTTCCTTGAGTCTTTTTATTCTTCCTGTATTTAATCCCTTTAGAGCCTAAGGTCAACCCCTTTTTGTACTGCAATAACACTGTAATATATGCTTGCACTAATTCTTCTGGCACACCGAGCATGCAAGACCAATTTAAAGCTTTTTTTCAGAAGAAAAAACACTGTATTATTGTGTATATAGAAATACTGAGAGAGAATTTGAATTCTGTCTCCTGTATAAAAGCATGCATTGATTACCTGTATGTAGACCATGCTGTAAATGCTGCAGAGTACTGTAAAATCCTACACTTGAAACCACAATGAACAGGCAATGTCATCAAAAACAAACAAAACAGAAGCTGTGCAATGGATTTTGTGCCTTTTTTAAATCCATGTATGTTAATCCAGACAATCGGGGGGAAAAAAAAACAAAAAAAAAACAAAAAAAAAGCTTGTATACTACCAAAACCTTATTAAAGAATCAAAGGCAGCACGTTGGTGATGGCTGGGTTTTTTGTTTGCTTTCTTGCTTTGTTTTTCTACTCCCTTTGCTTTCCAGCTCTGGGAAGGTGTCCTCTCATCTGTGGGTACATAGGAGCACCGGGCAGGGAGGCGAAGGAACTCTGGGAGAACATTGAGGGTTTAGTTATCGTTTCCTGATGTGATCACTGAAAGCTTGCACTCCAGACAGATCTGGAAACAGAAACAAAGTTCCGTAACTGTTGGAGATGTTTTTCATGTGCTTTGGGAAGGCCACACTGTGAGTTCAATGCATGTAAATTTAGGTTAGTACCGATTTCACTGACTCAAAACGACTCAGATCACAGCAGCAGGTTACAGCGAGGCCAAACTTATGTCAGTTTTTAGAGCTCTGCCTTGGTGGTTACCAGCATCCAAACTGGCTAAACTTCAGCTAGTAAAATTCAACACCTACGAACACAGCAGAAACAGTTTATCACGTTCCTCTTGATTTCTTACACTGAGCACCTTCCCCTGGTTGGCAGCATGGTGTACATAGGGTGGGTGTCTCCCATCAGACATTTGACAAGGTGTTCAAGAACATCTGGTAAACTTCCAGCCCCTCCACCCCTTAAAACCTCAGGGAGATGGATGCAAAATTGTGGCTGTCCTGCCAGTAATGTGCCCAGGCTGCTCAGTGGGTCTGACCATGCTACCTTGTCATTGTGACTCCCATTTGAAAGCAGTCAGTGCTGTAGAGTGGCATGTGGCTCAACCACAATTGCTGTTGGTCAGTCTGGGATCAAGTTGGAAGAGGAAACATGGCAATAGACCCTTGGTGTCTATTGGACAGACACCTGCTTTGGTGTGAAGTGCATGATTGATAACTCATTCAGTGTTTTTCTGAAAGTGGCTGGAGGCTGCAAGCAGTAGGTGCATGCAGAGGCTGTGGTACCTGTGGAAAGGGTGGTGGAAACTTCCCCTTGCAGGAAAAACACAAGACCCCAACTCCTCAAAGGCAGAGAGCAGTTTGTGCAGGCAGGTGATGGTCTGGGAGGAAGAGCTAGGATTAGGCTGTGGTCTCTGACTTACAGGGTTGTACCTTGTGTGAGTCTCTTTTTTCTCCTGGGAATGGTATAGAGGGTCAGGATTCTTCTGAGTCTGCTTCTAGCAGGGTCCAAAGCCCGTCTGCTCTGTGACAAACACCTCAGAGTGTGTTTTGGTTTGCCTTTGTAAGGCTGCTGGTATGTGGCAGATGTGTGCCTCTGTCCAACACTGCACTGATGCCAGTGGTGATGACAGCCTGAGGCATGGTTTAGAACATGGTTTGAAACAGTATGGTAGACAGAAGAGATGCAGCATCTCCTGGGTTTATGTTAGGCAAATTCTGTGATTTTTTTCCTGTACCTGGTGGTTTTTTGGTTGGGTTTTTTCCCCTCAAATTATTGCATTAAAAATGTTTAAAACCAAGAGATGGGAAAGAAAAAAATTCCCAAATTCTACAATCTAAGGGAAGGTTGATCAGGCTCACGTGGGAAACTTTCTTTTCCCCCACATCTGGCCGAGCTGCTCAGGAGAACAGGCTTTTCTGGTGGACACTGGGCCCGCTCTGAGCCATGCCACAGACAAGTTGTAGGGTCTCTTCTCCATGCCCTCATGAGTCGAGAGATAACCAGAAAGCCATACAGGCAGAGCAGGTCATCGCTCTTCATTGCTGTAGGGACCTGGGCAGAGTGTGTGTGGCTTGGCATGGGGCAGGACATATGAGCACGTTAATGAGCTGGATGCCAGTGCTGCTCCTGAACCCACCAGTGTGAGTCTGCTCCATGCTGCTGCCTGAGAAGAACATGTCTGGCTACATCCCTGGTTACGAGGAGACCTGGTAACTTCTAATGCATGGTTGTAAACTTGCTGTAGCAACGTGGAGACTGCATCTTTGCTGATTTTTGCAGTATTTGCAGCATCACTGGGATGTAGGAACTTTACTGCTGCCCATATTGGGTAACACAAGTCTCTGAGGATGTCCCAGTGCCAATGATCTTGATAATTTGAAACCCCACCATTTTACAGTAAAGACAAACCACCGGACCCCACTTAGCTGTTCATGAGCACAGGGGCAGAGATGGACTTGATGGGGCTGGTTTCTGCCCCTGCCAAATATGAGCAGGTAGGTCTTTTTCTCTCCTGACTCTCCTTCCTCTCTATATTCTAACTCTGGCCTCAGTGCACAGCAGGGATTTTTATTGCCTTCCAGATGCATATTGTTACCCAAAGTAGTCACTAGCCAGATTGAATTTCTATGCAGTCAAGTTTTATGTGGAGACAGAGGGTTAAAGAGGTGAGATGTGCAGACTTTGTGGGGGACACGCTCAGACACATACACTGCCATACCCATTCCTGCACAATTGACTGACAAGTCAAAAGAGAGTCAGGAGTGAAGATCTGAGCCCAGGCAGGTGGGAAAAAATGGTTCACTGTCCAAGGACAGGCAGTGTGTCTTCTGAGAAAGTGAGGAACATAGGCAGAGATCAGAGCTTGCTGGAGATAAAGGAAGACTCAGGTTCGGCCAGCTCCAGTGCAGCTCTGCTCACTCACAGTCTTGGTAGCTTTTTAAAATGGGGTGGTTGCCTCAGCTCATGCATAGTTCCTGCTCATAGTGGCATAAGCCTAGCAAGGGGCCACCAAGAGGATCAGGAACTAGAAACATATGACATGAGGAGAGGCTGAGAGAGATGGGTTTGTTCAGCCTTAAAAAGAGAAGGATCGGGGAAGGATTTTATTTCTTCCTTGAAACACCTGATGAAAGAGAGGATGATGCCAGACTCTTCTCAGAGGTGCACAGTGAAAGGATGAGATGTGATGGACTCAAGCTGTATGAAAGGAAAATTACGTATAGAAATTATATATAAAGAAAAACTTTTTCACTGTGAAGAGCCTGAAACACTAGAACAGGGTCCCAGAGAGACTGTGGGATCTCCATCCTTGGAGACACTCAAAACTCAGCTGGACAGGGTCCGGAGCAGCCAGCTCTAAGTTGGTCCTGCCTTGAGGGGTGGTTGGAATAGAGGCTTCTAGAGATTCCTTACACCTTTGTTATTCTACAAGACTAAGATACAGGTTAAGCCTCTCCACTCCTGATCTTCTGGCTTCTTCCCGCAGTTCTTCCCCATTGGTACTGCAGTAAAGTTCTTCTCCAGCTTTTGGGGAATAGTCCTAAAGCAGTTGAGTGTGTTGTGGTACAAAAGACACATGATGATTGCCAAGAGAGGACACAAACTTCTCTAGTGAGGGGTTCCAACTGGAACCAGCAGGGTGTCTGCTTGCAGCTAGCTGCTGATCACATTGACTCAACAGTGGAGACAATCTCAGACTTTGATGCCCTAGGACAGTCTTCCTTGTTAACAGCTTCAGGTGATGATAGTAAGGTAAGAAAATATGTGTAAAAATAATATTTGACCCAAGAGACATTTCAATTAAGTTTCTTTTAGTTGGGTTTGTAGGTAACTTCTGTCCTTTGTATTTTTGTCCATATTCATGCTGTTTGGATTTACTCCAAGGTGCATTTACAGTGGTAAAACAACCAGAGTCTCAGGCTGCTTTAAGGAATGCATTCTGGCAATTGTGAGGTACTGCATGCAACAGGTTAAGCAGGCAAAATCTCCCAAAGGTAGGTAGAAGCCAAACAACCGCTCTTGTGCTTAGGGTGCAGTGTCCATGCAGGGAACTAGAATATACATGAGGAAAAGGAAATGACAGACAGAAAGGCAGAAGAAATTTGTACAGCCAGAGGTGGAAGTACGTGGAGGTTAGAAAGGTATCTACAGCATGACTCAGTGACAGCAAAGTGGGACCAGAGCAGAAGAAGGAAAGAGCCTTTTTTTTTTATTACAGTGTCATGCTGTCTAGCTCCGTGCCATACCTCACTGTTTAGTGCAATCTCATCTCAGAAAAACTTATGGTATCTTGCAAGGGAAAGAGCTGTCGAGGAAAGAGGGGTTGCTGGACACAGGGCTCCTCTGGCCCATATAGCATGTGCACTGCAGAACTGGGTTCAGTTCTCCTTGACCAGAACACAGATGAGATGACACAAGCTCCTAAGAGCTGAGAGGAGATTTAAAGATTTACATCTGCAGCGAGAAACCAGTGATCCTCCAACTGTACCATCAACCACAGCATCTAGAAAATAGGGTGAAGCAGAGCAGCAGGTGAACTGTTGTTGGGAATGAGGTACTCTTTCCAGTGGGAGGCTCAGCACAAGGCAAGGTGTAGGTCAGTCCCACTGGAGAGCCATCTGTCTGATCAAGACCACAGGGGTAGCACTGCAGGTCTATTTCTTGGGAAAACCAAATGCAGCCAACAAGCAGAATCCAATCTTAGGCTGCTGAATGGATTAATTTCCAATAAATGCCTGAGGGAGGAAGCCAAGGGAGCAATTTCCTTTGCGAAGGGTGGTAAGTCCCTCCTACTAGCCCAAGTTCCACATCTGTCATCCTGATGCAAAAGGTAGAGTGGGTCAGTGAAAGCCCAGATCAGGCTAATACAGGGCCATCTTCAAGGCCATGCTTCAGGTTTAGTGAAAGAAGAGAAGCAGCTTTGGACTGCAGAGGCATTGCCCAAACCAGTCTGTGCTTTAATTTACAAGGTATAAAAAGAAATATTAAATGGATAACAACTTATCACCATGCATAACAGCTTGATGCTGCCCACCAATCTATTTGAAGTGTCCCTGTTATATATGAGGCTAAAGATCTTACACTTCTCAGGCATACTAACAGGGCACTTGCTCTGCACAGAATAACGTGTGGATTTTCAGCACGGTTTGAAATTGTGTCATTGCACTGCAAAGCTATTGAGGGCTTTTTTCCTCCCCTTACAGACAAAAACATCTGCTCCTGTAGCCAGGTGAACATGCTGGCTGTTGGCAGCTCTGTAGCCCACACAGTTAAATGGCTGTTTAGTCACGTAGCCTAAATATTCTCTGATGCTGTCAAATGCTGCTTGAATAACACAAGTGTTTGCAGCCCTTCTGTTCACGATTAGGACTTTTCAAGGGTAACATGTGATGGATGCATTATTGACTGGTTGAGTTTATGGAGAGGCCTTCATTTTCCAGCCCTCTAAATAGAAGGGTGACCTAAATGTTGTTTTTTTAAAAAATCCATTTTGCAGAGTGGTGCTGCTGTGGTTTTCATTTACAACCAGTTGTTAATTAGGCCAAACTTTGATGGGCATTTCCTGTTTATTTTGCCCTTTTTTGCTTGTTTGGTCAAGTGTGTGCATATGTGTGTGAGCTGCTGCTTTTCTGTGAGTAGTATTCACAATAATTTCACAGTGTACTCCTGGCACCTTACAGGCAGTCTCTGCACCACAGACTGCTGCCCGAGAAACACTGCCTCCACCAGCTGTCCTGTCCTCACGTTGCGTTTCATGGTTGGACACCCCAAAGTACAGTAGTGATACTTTATATGTCAGCTTCCATGACTTGCTGATTGTTTTAGTGAAAGCAGAAGCCTGTAGAAGACAGAACCAGGAGTTGCTGCAGGGACCTGGGGAGCAGAAGCAGGGCACAAATAGCACACACAGGAGCACTCCAAGGGTTATTGCCCCAGGGACAATGGTGGGTGGTACTGGAAAGTGGTCAGGAAATTTATCTAGCCCAGAGTGGCTCCTTGAGTTCACTGTGGCCTGGGCATATTCTCCCACATTGCTGATGACAGGACGAGAGGAAATGGCCTCAAGTTCCATCAGGGGAAGTTTAGGTTGGAGATTAGGAAGAAGTTCTTTACTGAGAGGGTGGTTGGGCACTGGAATGGGCTGCCCAGGGAGGTGGTGGAGTCACCGTCCCTGGGGGTGTTCAAAAAACGGGTTGATGAGGCACTTGAGGCCATGGTCTGATGGTCTGATGGTTAGGAATATGATGGATAAAGGTTGGACTTGATGACCCTGGAGGTCCCTTCCAACCATAATGATTCTCTGATTCTATAAAAGAGAGTTGCTGAATGGTGCCAGTAAGAAAGGAGTGAATATGTAAATATATAAATACTGAAACAAATATATAAATACTGGAGAAGATTGGGCAACATGAAAAAATCCTGAGGAATTGCTTGCAAACAGCTCTTCTAGGTCCAGGTTAGAGACTGCTAACAAAGGAACTCCTTTGGCACATTTTTTTTGCCTTCATTGATAAGTATCTTTGAATCTCTCCTTTCTGAGGTTTGTACACATTGAATGATAGAGTGATCACTGCTCAGGCATGTATTTTGGAAGTGTGATGGACTAGATGATTTCCACTGATGCTGATCCTGATGTCTTCTGTGTCAATGCTATGTCTGAACACTAACCCTTTTCTTTTGTCACATCTGTCTTCTTTCAGGCATATATGCTGAAGTCATTTGAAATGAATGGTCTGCCCAAGGCAGTGCCTTTAAGTTTGCCTTATCAAGACTTCAGAAAAGATATATCAGACTACTGGGAAAAGCCTAAGGTATCCCAGAGGATAAAGAAAGTTGATTTCTCAAATGTTGTCTTGACTGCTCCTTGCAAACCTCTGGAACCTTATCTGGAAATAAATGGAAAAGAGGAGGAAGAAGATGAGGAAGAAGATGAGGAGGAGGAAGAAGATGAGGAGGAGGAGGCAGAGGAGGAAGGGGATGAGATCGACATGCACAGTGGTTCCAGCAGCGACCTGAGTCAAAAAAGCACAGAGCGTAGCCAGGAATGCGCACCATCCACACTCCTGGCTGATGACCAGAAGGGATCCAAGGGTCGAGCATCCACTGCTGATGGGGACCTGGAGCTGGAGGAAGGCTCAAAAACACTAGTGCTGTTTTCACCAGGTGATCTGAAAAAATCTCCGGTGATCACAGACTTGGCTCCAGAAGTTGATCTGGGCACTCTTGCTGCACTGACACCTCAGAGCGAGCGGCCGCAGCCTATGGGCAGTCAGCTGGATGTATCCGAGCCAGGAACCCTGTCCTCCGTCCTTAAATCTGAACCAAAGCCTCCTGTGGCAGTGGCTACAGCTTCCTCCCCCTTTACCAAAGTTGAGCGCACATTTGTTCATATTGCTGAAAAGACCCACTTAAATGTCATGTCTTCCAGTGGCCAGTTGATGAGGCATGAGGAGTACTGCCCGCCGGGCCAGTTTGAGGAGGCCATCATCGAAGAAGAGCTGGAGGACAACTTGATGCTGGTAGAGAATGGAAGCATACATTCAGGGCTAGAAGGGGCAGAGACAGAGAGCTGCGCACTTTCAGCTAATCACATTGAAACCACCTCAGAGACAGTGGGGGAGCAGCTGGCCCTTCCCAACGGCGTCGCAAAGCCTCCGGAGGACAAGCCGGAGATTTCTGACAAAGTGGTGCTCTCGCTGGATTTGGAAGAGCCTGGCAAGGTGGTTACAAGGGAGCCTGACCTTGAGAAGTCAGCATTGGTGGCAGAACACCTTAAGCGAGCAGAGACCCTCCTCGACACACCACAGCAGGGCCCCAGGAGACCTCTGGGCTCCAGGTATAGAAGTCGGATACCCATTTTGTTCTCTGAGGAGGACACTGGCTCGGACCTTTCAACTTCACTCTCAGCCAAGGATAGGCTTTATAAGAGGGCAAAGCAACCTGATTTGGCTCGCCTAGTAATGGAGAAGAGGCAAAACCGCCTCCTTCGGTTGGCCTCAGGGGCCTCCTCCTCAGCGTCCTCCAGTGATGAGAGGCGACGGGCTTCAGAAACCCTATCGGCCACAGGTTCTGAGGAGGACACCCATGACTCTGATGACTCCATCCCAAGGAAGGCAGGGAAGGAGAAGGCTGCCCTCATGGGGAAAGAAGAGAGACCCATAAGCACAAGGAGCAGAATTCCTCGACCCATCACACCAGTGAAAACGCCGCTAGAGGCGGTGAAGTCTGAGAGCTCCGTGGCCGTGGCGATGGCAGTGCTATGTAGCTCCGCGCAGGACGTGGCTCTTGCCTACAGGTAAGACCAAAATGGTGAGCAATGCAAAATGTCAGGCTTGTTAAAGAGGTGCAGCCAGGGCTTTGCTCACCTTCCTCTGCTTGACACTTCACTTGAAAGTGTGGTCCATCTCTGTTTTCTACAGTCATTTCAGCTCACCAGTGTGTGAAATTCCCACCTCTCTGTCTCCTGTGGCTCAGTCTGGCCAAATGGCCAAGCCCCTTTTCATTTGCCCTGGCTTTGAGGCCTTCTTCCCTTCCATAAGCTCTTTCAGTTGGTCTGATCCTGCTAATAGCAGATCCCTCCAGTGTTGAGCTCTCCATTTTGCAGCATGCTTGGCACAGCCATGGCTCTGCAGGGAGACCTGGCCTGGCTGTTGCAATTAGAGCTGCAAGGGCTGCGAGGCTGCCAGTTTTAATTGCCTCAGAAGACGGACAGCATGTGAAGAGCTGGAGAGAGGGAGGTGCACACGCATGGACTTAGGCAGTGACCTGGAACAGCATGGGCCACCTCCATGTGGTCTGAATTCCTTACACATCCTCGATTTTTTTTTTGGAGGTACCTTCTAAATTGACCAGTGTTTGGCTTTTCTGCCTGGCCTTGAGGCTGGAAGTCCAGCCCAGGAGCAGAGCTGCTGCCTTGGCTCTGCCAGAGGTCCAGCAAATCCTGCTCTTTCAGAGGCATGGGGTGAAAGGCAGTAATCCCTGTGGGTTGCTTTATCTTCCAGCACAGTTACCCTCAGAGGCCAACTGGTGCAATTCAGGTCATGCCTGCATTCCCAGATTGTATCCCCTGCCTTGAAAGAGGTTGCTGCATCCATGCTGCATGTTAAGAAGGGTCCCAGGTTATGTGCTATCAGCCAGACCATGCCTGCGCTTTGTCCCACATGGTGCTGGAGGACCAGGGCAAACACTTACTAGGTAACAGCATCGAGAGTTACAGGATGGTGTTCAAACCAGTGACCTATCTTGTCCACAGCATAGTTCCTGTCATCCTGGTGCTGGAGACTCCTTGTAATTGCCCAGCAACATTCATCCTAAACCTGCCAGGAACTCCTTGCAGAAATTGCCCTTCATCCTCCCTCTCTTCTCCTTCTCCTTCTCCTTCTCCTTCTCCTTCTCCTTCTCCTTCTCCTTCTCCTTCTCCTTCTCCTTCTCCTTCTCCTTCTCCTTCTCCTTCTCCTTCCCCTTCTCCTTCTTTCTCCTTCTCCTTCTCCCTCCTCCCTTCTCCTCTCTTCTCCGGCTCCTGCTCTTCTCTCTTCCTCTGCAGGCTCCAGGCACAGAGACCAGCTGGAAGCCTCCCAAATGAGTGTCGAACAATGCAGATACAAAGTCGGCTTCCTCCTTCACCAAGCTCCACTTCTCTTCCTCCACGGAGCAGCTCACGGAGGTCCAGCTGTGCATCCCCTCGGAGCCCTGTCCTTCCTTCAAGAAACCCCAGTGCTTCCCCCCGAAGCCAGCTGCCACCTCGGAAGGAAAGTCCTTCTCCCTGCCGACAGCGTAAGCCAGGGACTGCTCTTCAGCGAGTTCCTCCTTCCCCCCGACCTCAGCCCCCAGCTCAGGCCCTGGGGCCAGCAGGAGAGTCCCTGCCCTCTCCTGGTGTGGCCAAAAAACGACAAAGAGGAAAAACCCAGACTCAGAGTCCAGCAACCAAAGGAAAGCAGGTGTCCCTGGAAAGTAAGGCAGCTGCCAGATAATGATCTTCTTCTGCCAGCCCAACGGACTGGGTAACTTCTGCATATAGTATACACTTGAGATGCTGCAGCACAGCCTTCTATGCTGGACCCACGAGTGTATAGCAGTAGCTGTACTTCAATGCTTCACTCACTCTCACCCCACACCGTCGTGATCAGCTCCCACGGGCCTGAGAGCCTCTGAGCCACGGAGCCTTCTTCAAGGGAGACATCCAGCCCGCAGCTCACGCTTGCTAACGCACAGCACCAAGCAGTGACCCAGGCAGCCTGCCTAGTGCCCAACCCTCCTCTTCCCCCAGGCTTTCCCCTCTCTCTGTTAGCAATACCAGTCACCAACACCGGCCCTGGCTTCTGAAAGAGGAGCAGAGGTGATGAGAGCAAGGCCTGATGGAGAGGAAGGCTCCTGTCCTGCAGGCAGCTCCCTCCTCTCTCCTTGCTGGGAAGATGCCAGCTTTAGCCACCACCATCTACCTGAGTGTTGGCTTGCCTTCTGTGTTAGCAAGGGACTGTCACCAGCTCAGCCAAGAGGGTTAGATGTGTCCTTATGTGCTGAGATAAAGAGCAGGGGCAGGGTGGAGTGGGCTCTTCTCTTCTTTCCAGATGCCTCTGCAGGTGTGAATGGGAGACAGGCAGGTCTTGCTGGATGCTCCTACCTGCTCCAGCACGTCCCCCAGGGGAGGCCATCTGGCATTGCTGCTAGGCAGCACTGCTGCTGCTTCAGCAGATGCCTGTGTGGTGG
Organism: Aegotheles bennettii; assembly: GCA_013398125.1. Classification (NCBI taxonomy): domain Eukaryota; kingdom Metazoa; phylum Chordata; class Aves; order Caprimulgiformes; family Aegothelidae; genus Aegotheles; species Aegotheles bennettii. The sequence continues at coordinate 71,855 of VZRW01000581.1, read as the reverse complement.
GAGTTTAGATGGAAGTAGGGGTGCATTGGCAGCTTGCTGGGAAATCAAGAGCACTTGCTAATTGATGTAGAAGGGAACACATTGCAGCCACTTCTGTCTCAGATACCAAACTGTGACCTGTGGAGAACACATCTCCCAACATGGGTGGTTCCTCTCAACCTGAGTGTGGTTGGTCCACCAAAAACAGCTCCATCCTGAAGATGTGAACAGTCACTGAATGCCTTTAGCTTGGGTGCCCCTTGCACCTAAATTCCTTGTGCTTTATTGTCACGCTCTTGGTGTTTGTCAATTTTGGCACCGTGGTTGAAAGTTCCCCTACACTACAGGGTGGGAAATTATTATCCTGTATTATACTCAAAAGCAGCTGCTTTGCAAGGAGAAGTTTGCTGGCATGCCGTGGGTACCTGGTGCATTTCCATCTGAGAGTACAGCGGGTTGAGTTGCAGAGGTCGGGTTTATGTCTTGCTCTCTCGGTGCTCAGCTCTTCCACACATTGTGTGAGAACTAACAATGTGAACGTAAAAGCAAGGGCTGTGCTCTTCAGGTAATATTACCAGAGCAGAAGCTTAGCACTCAGATAGAACTAAATCAACCAACTTTTTGGCCCCCAGGCTAACTAGGAAGGTTTGAAAATGAGAGCCAGGAGGACTTATACCTGTCTGAGCTTGATGAGGTCTTCAAGTAGTCACAAAATTTTCCCCACACCTCACAGAGGGAAAAATTCCAGACCCAAATACTTCAGGCTTCACACCATTGTCATGCCTAAAAGAGGCTTTGCAGAGGCAGAACAAAAATACGGCAGCTCCATACACCCATTCCCACAGCTGCAACTAGCTGCAAATATTTACTGTTTGCAGACAACAACGCTTGATAGGGGGATCTGGACAGTAATAACCCTGATTCATTTGAACATAGATACAGTCACACTGATTGCCATCGAGTCCAGGGAATCCTGAAGTTGTTCACAACTGTTCAGGAAAGGAGCTGTGATGGGGTGGCTGGGAGAACAAGGTACTCCTTGGACATCTGAACAGGGAAATGTCTAGAAATAAGTGACACGAATTACCTGTTTATGTGACAGTCTCAGTGTTGCCAATGCTAAGGATTTATTTCATCTAGCTCAAAGTGTTTGCTGTTTTTCGTTGACATTGTTCACCCTGGTAGAGTAAGAAGCACAGCTTCTCATCTAAAAACATTTCCTCATCTTTGCAGAGAAGCATTGGGAACTCCAAGGTCAGGTTGTAGTTTGATGGACTAAGCTGATGGTGCTACCAAAAGCAATGATTCCTCCAAGTTCCAGCTTCTTCGTTGCACTGTCTGATCTCCTTACACTGGGGCAGCTATTTGGTGAAATGGCTGCAACAAAAGTGGACAGAGAGAGGACAGAGACTGTGACCACTTCTTCTGGTGGCACTGCAAATTCACATGAGTTCAAAGTGTGGGTCAAACTACAACCTAAACATAGCCTGTATGTTTAGAAACTAGGAAACAGAATAAAGTCAATCACAGATTCTTTCCAGAAATACAAACCATGATGACACTCCTGTTAATTTGTTGGGGGACTGTTCATTTTAGAGTGCTCAGATGATAAGACTTTGTCATGAGGCCTTTACCAGGTGCTCCATCCAGGTCTTAGATGCACATGCTCAAAATGACATTGCAAGAACTTGGAAAGAGGACTATTAACAGGGTTAGCAAATCTGCCTTATCATGGGAGGCCAAGAAAGCACAATCAATGTATTTGTTCAAGAGAAAGTTTAAAGGAGAGTTTTCTATGGCCCAGCTATAGCCATGTTAGGAAGGAACCCCCAGGGCAAAGATCTTCCATCTGGCACGTGAAAGCAGGGAAGATGGAAAATGGCAGAAGAAGAAATCGGGCTGGCTTTTCATTGTGAATTGACTGTCCACTGAAATCCTTCACAGGAATGTGGGGACTTTTTCTTATTAAAAGGTTTTCTGATAAACCTAGCTGTCTTCTAAGAGGTCTTCTTACCATGACCTAACCACAGGTAGCAGGTAGGATGCTGTTGACACCAAGGCATCGTCTCTCTTTGTGGTGCAGTAGATTCCAGGTCCTGCCGGACACATGCCAAAGCTATCATGTTGGAGAGCCACCAGACATGTCCCACAGGTGTCAGAAAGCCAGTGAAAGATTTCCAGCACAGAAAATAACAGCTGTTCCCAGTATTATTTGACAGGGTGGGCTGAGGGTGCAGCTGGGTCCACAGGGATCTGGGACTGGCATCTCTCCTTGTGGTTGTGCTACCAGCTTCCCTGCCCCAGCACAGCCCTGCTTCCCAGATGTTCCTGGCACAGAGGGGAGCAGGAGAGTGCATCAGCAGCATGGTGCTCCCCCGGTCATTTTGGATGTGAGTAGGCTGTGCCATCAGGTGCAATGGCAGTGAAAGTTGGCTGACTGCAACGATGCTTTCTCCCCAGAGAGCCTGCACAGGAGCTGCCAGGTGCTGTCACTGAAAGGTTTCTGAGGGTTGTTCCTGCAAGGCCTGACTGTGCCTGTGTATGCCACAGGTTTGGGTCACCAGACCTGCTTCCCTTCCCAGTGGTAAGTGATGCTGTGATCTTGGCTGGATGTCACATTGCCTCTTTCATGCCTTCACTGAAGTTGTTTTAGAGGAGCTTCAGTGCTGGGCTCTTCCAGTCAAGTGCATATCAGGAATTTGCTAACAAGAGGTGTTCCTCAGAGCCACATTTTGCTGGCAGAGCCAGTAACAGGGCACTGCCTGGCCCAGACATGTTCATAAGCCCCCTGTTAGGACCCCCCATGCTGCAGGAGGTGATGTCTTGATCCCTCTTTCAGGTGTCAGTAGATGGACTCAGGAAAGCCCCTGCTATGCAGTTGCTGCTCTGGATCTCCTCCTTGGCTCTGATTTTCAAGGTTCTGGCTTTCAGTTGCTTAATGGTGAGTGTGACCCCAGAGTTCTCCATCACTGGGGTGCTCAGAAGCAGAAGTTGCAGAAGTTCCCATTCCTCTTTCTTGTCTCTCTGGGTGGATTTTCGGGTATCAAGTGGACCAGCAGTGATGATCTCTGCTAGTGTTACTATGAAGACAGCCCTGCAAAAGGGTCAATAACTCCTCTGGGTCCTCTCATCCTCTCTTCTTCCTCTACCCTGCAGGGGGGCTGCAAGGGCATCTGCCATAGTTGGAACAAACATGGGAGATCATGTTTGGGAGCAGGAGGGGGTGAGGCCTGTGGTGTTAGGGAGAAGTAAGGTGGTTGAAGGATGCCAGACAATGCAGTCTGGCATTGCAGGACATGGGGGGCTGTAACAACCCAGAAAGGTGGGAGAGGCAAAACGCTGCTGTTCTCTCTCATGAGACATGGAGTGCAAGCTCTGTCAAGCCTTGAGGATGCACAGGGGTGCTCAAACACTGCTGTTGGTATCTGGCTGAGTCCTTGCTTCACTGCAAAGAAGAGAAAATCAGAAGATCAAGCTGACCAGGGCACAGGAAATTACTAGGAATAATTAGGAAAACTGTTTGGGGTCAGGGGAGGAGAAGCAGGCTTCCTAGCACTTTCCCTTGTTTGTGAGAATTTCTGGGAACAACCAGACATTATGTGGTTCCCCACTGGTGTCTTTGCTGCAGGGTCTGTCCCAGCCAGCTGCAGATGGTTGTGCCCATGTGTGTTTGGGGGAGCGCCTGGGACAGGCTGCCACCTGTACGTGCATGTGCATGGGTGGTAGGAATGAATACAACTTGTTCAGAGGAGCATTGTGGGGGTCCTGTGTGTTTTGGGAGCATGAGTGGTTTTGGGGCTGCCTGGTATAATGAGATAAAGCAAACACTCTGCTGACAATCTTCACTTTGCTGGGGTCTGCAAAGGTCCCACCTGCTTTCTTATCCGCCAGCTGAGAAGGTGGCATTCAGACTAGTAAAAATGAGTCAGTGGCTGCTGTCTGGCCAGGAGATGTTTGCAAAGAAACAGAGATATGGGGGGATGTGCCAAGTAGGAAGTCTGAAAGACAGTTCTCAGCACTGAGCTAGCGTGACAACAGGTTATATGAGCAGAGGGACCAAAAGGACCGATGGCAGCTAATGCCGTGGAGGGGCTTGAACACATGGATGGAGATGCTTAACTGATTCGTCTGGTTGGCAGCACAAACACTTTTGCTTGTCTTGATGCAAAAGGCGTTTCGGTAGCAGACCTCTCCAAGTCAGTTTTGCTTGGAATCTGTGAGAGCCAGGAGACTTTGCTTGCCCTTTCTAAGTAAAGAATATTATAATATATATTATTATAACAATATAATATAAGTAGTGCCCATTATATATAGTGGCTAAAGGCTGAAAAGGATCCTGCTACCTTCAAAGAAGTGCCCTGATGCTATCTGACTTACAATGTGTGCAGGACTGACTGCTGTGTGCAGTGGATGTGGATGGAGGAACAGGGTACCACTCTACCAAAGCGCATGTGAGCTGTGAGGCTCCACTTGCCTGAGCGTGAGCCAGGGGCAAAACACCCCAGCTTGGATGGTTGGCAGCTGCCATGCTTACCATCAGAGTTGTAATAGCTGGTGGTCTGCCACACATCTTTGTGTGGCATGGATCAGGGTTCTGGAGAGTCCCTGCTCACGTGGCTGCCCTTGACTAACACAAGCATGGTTTGTTTGCTAGTGAAATGCTTCAAAGCCAGTTGTGTTGGGGCAAGAAAATCTTTGATGTTTCTCCTTCCCAACACAGAGTATTTTCTCAGTGTGGATCCTCTGTAAGAAGATGGCTAAGTATATATTGATAGCCTGACCAGCTCCAGTAGCAGCTCGATGGTCCCTTAGCACACTAATTCCTTCTCTGTATAGTTTACTGACCCATGGCATGATCCCACCACTAATCCATGTTCACAAACACCAATGCCCGCCTAAGGCCTTGCCCCACACATCAATCAACTGCAGTTAAAATAACCTTGTGAACACAGTAAAAATCCCACTGTGGACATGAGTTTGATTTAAAATTAATTTCTTGTGGCTTAGCTGTGACGTGCCCGTGCTCCAGCAGTGCTGGGCTGGTTTCACAGAGCACACAGGGACTACTCGGGAGTTTGCAACCATCTTTTATTCCGTTTGCCAGCTACTCCGACATCTGCACACAAGGGAGAGAGCTTGGACTTCTGCTCAGGCCCCTTCCTCTGGTGGTGCATACTTGTCCCACTGATGCTGGGTGGGTGCCCATGGGTTCCCAAGGTCCTCTGCAGAACCCTGAATTGTTGTTTTGCTCTTCCTCAGCCTGCTGTTGTGCTCAAGGGGCTGAGACCATGCTGACAGCAGCAGCAGAGCCAGCTGACATTAAGACAGGTTAGCAGCACCTCCATGAGCATGGGGTTTGTATCTTTGTGAGGTCAGAGAACAGCCCTGGTTGCAGGCTGTGGTGAGCCATGATCCTGTGCACAGCCAGGTTCCCATGGAATTACATATTTATATGCCATAACTCTCCTGTCCTGTCGTTCCTAACATATCTCCTCTAGCAAATCTTGTCTTCAGAGTCACTAAGTGCTCCCTGCAGGTCAGTCCCTCTCTGGCTGGGGACTTGAAGCCCACTTGGATTTCTGCAGAGCTTGAGGCAGACTTGGCTGCCAACCCGTGCAGCAGGCCCTGCACCACGCAAGCTGCTGCTCCGGGTTAGAAGGAGAAACATTGTCCCTTTGGTTTCTAGAGCCACAAATGCCCAGAAAGCAGCTCTGAAGTATGCACTGATTCCCTCCGTGCTAAAAGGAGGAAGGGAGCTACCACAGCAAATCCCTGGTAGGGACCAAGGTGAAAACTCATGCTCTCAGCTCCTAAACCAGAGAGGGCTGCAGGGGTGAGATCTCTGCTTTGGCGAGGGTGCTGCTGGGCTGGTATCAGTATGGGGCTTGCCAGTAGCTGCTCTGCCTCTGCCCTGCCTTGTGTTGCCTCTGCCCTGAGTACAAGGAGGGCTGGCGCAGGGGTGCTGGAGGAGGCAGGGGATAATGGATAATGGGTAATGGGCTGCCGGGGCACAAGGCAGAGGCTCTGGGACCATCACATGCAGATGGTGTGATGAGCTCTGCAGGACCTGGGGGTTTAGGCAAGGAGTCCAGGCATAGCAGTGTGTGTGAAAACCAGTGTCAGCCACACTGCTGTGCTACAGGACTTGGCTGCTTCTTCTCCGGACAGGAATTGGAGCTGGAAAACACAGATAATTTTGTATATCTCCTTTTAACACGATAGCATGTGACTCGACACTCAGACATTGTATCTGGCACACCAACATTCTCCTTCACCTCTGGCACAGTCTGACAAAGTCTTTTGGCCTGGAGACGGGACTTCTGCTCCTTGGTACTGCCTGCCTGGAAATGTGACTGGGTCCCAAGGCTATATCTCTCTACGTATCTTCTTTGCATTCTTTAGGAAAGCAGCTGGAGAATGTTTACACACTGCAAACAGAATGTACAACTCCGACCAAGGAACCACAATCTGGTTCAACTGCATGGCAAATTTCTAGGCCATAAAATCCGGCATGCATCACAGAGGCCCTGTCTGTGTACAGATCCACCTGGCATTTGTCATAACTTCAAATCACGTCTTAAAAAAGAAATAAATGATGATGCCACTTCTTGTTCATATCAGACACAGTTGTCAATAGGTTTCTTATTAAACGGGGATTCTTGATCATGCCATTAAAACCCTGTCTACCTTTTCATTGGTGTCTTCTCCCATTTATTGGTGTTGCCACACGTGAAGCAGAAATATCACCTGAATTGCTGGCAAGGGACCTTGGCTACGATTGTGCTTGAGTTTCATTCCAGCTGTGTGTCAGTTGCAGCTCCCGTTCCTTCTCTGGAACCTCCTGCAGAGCTGTGCCCCAGGCTGCCATAAAATCTCCCCACAAGGTACGTTATTTTTTCCTACATTGTGATAACTCAGTTGGCCATGACCAGCCCCAGAAGACATGCTGGCAAGGACCAGGAGCATTGTTTCAGCATGAGCATCAGTGATGCAGCTTCTGCCTTGTACATGTAAACAGGTATGCAGAAGCTCAGAGCTGTCTGATTTGCTGGCAGCCTTTCCCTATGCCACTGTGGTAATGCTGGCTCTCTGTTCTCTTGGAGCTTGTGATTCCTGCAGGCAGGCGAGGTTAGAGGAACAGCTTGGAAGAACACACCAAGCAGGGCTGTTGGTATTCAAGAAAGCATTTCTGCACCATGTTCCCTCCCCATGAATCTTGTTCACAAATACACTGCAGGCAGCAGGCACAGCTATCCACTTCCAAAACAGCATCTGTCAGAGAGCAAAGCCTGCTTTCTTAACAACAAAATAATAATTATGCTTTCAGGGTAGAAGCCTAGATGCCACACCTAAGTCACTTTTGTGCTGTTATCTGCAGGACCCACACCTGGCTGGTCCTGGTCCTCTGGGACCTGCCCTGGGGGATCTTCACTGAACTCCAAAGCTGGCCAGGGCCAGTGTTTTACACAACTGCACTCTTGCTCTTCTGCTTTATATGGTCTTCCCAATCTGAGCACCACTGGGATCATTACAGTATTTCACTGGCCCTGTTGACTCTGTGCTGAGACCAACCAGCTGGGGCTGCAGTTGGACCTGCACATTGATCTGCTGGAACTGGAGCAGAAGCAAACCAGTAACTTGGCATGGTTTGACTTTTAATACTCTCTGACAGCCTGACATTTAAGCTGAGGACAGCACCTACAACGGTCATTTCATCTTGTGCAAGTTAGTGGCTGTCAGGTGCAGACCACATCCAGGTGTGTGTAGTACAGTTTCTGACCTAGGTTTGGGAAGGGGTGGTGGAAGGGGGAGAAGGGCAGCTGCGAAGGATCATTTCCACCCATTGGTAAGTTCAGTCCCCTTCACCACCTTCACTTGGGCACTCTGCAGGCAGGGTTACACACAGGTTACGAGCAGACAGCCATCCTTTGCACCTGACACAGGGAGTACAGGGCTGAAACACGTTACTGGCTGAACCTTCATACACCCACAGCCACCTTGCAGGCACACAGCAGACATCTCCTGGCAAGTGGGTGTCAGCTTCCATGGCTCCCTGAAACAGTCTCATTCTCCTGGTGCTCAATTGCCAGATCAGTTTCTCTTCTGCTTTTTTTGAGGGTTTTGTTTGTGAGTCCTCGTGCTGCTCAGCGTCACCACCTCAACAATTTTACTTCTGCCTGTGTTTTCGTTTTCCTCACTGGCATTGCTTTAGCTTGTGGACTCTCTCACTTTCCCACAACCTAGAGATACTCGAAACAGGGTTCAGCACCAAATCTGGTCCTTAGCTCCCAGAAGCCTGAACCCTGGGCTGAGGGTTTTGAGTTGAGCTGGCAAAAATAAGAGCTAAGACACCTGTAAATGCAAAGGCATTTATGCATCCTGTCCCCATGGAATGGGATGTGAACCTAGCTTGATGCTACAACCACCTTTTGGGTTTCCTTTGAGCCACATTGTGCCTGATTCAGATCACCCTGTGTGTAGCTATACCTGTATTTCTATGCATGTGACCCTGTTAATGTGATCAGCACTAGCATATTTCACTTGCAGCTTCAGGGACTGGCCTTCTCTGCTCAGCTGTGTGAGGACGTCCTGCCAAGAGCATTTGGACACACTGCTGCAGTATGGTGCACCTTAGATTCATACTGCAGGAATCCTCAGCTGACTTTGGCCAACTTCGTAAGACCTCACTGTCCAAACAGCCTTCACAATTAATAGAAAAAATGGAGACTCACTGCATGTAGCACATGTCCCTCCTGCAGGCACCCCAGCCTGCAATGGGTTGCAGTTAGATGGGGACACCTCTGCTCTCTGAGAGCAAGGTCAGCCTAGCTTATTGGCTCTGATGGACACGTATCTTATGGCAGTCAGGCATAACTTGGAGAGGAGGGAAGATTTCAGGATCTGCAACTTTCCCATAGGAAAAAACCACCACTTAAGCACCAACCTGCAACAACTGACCAGGTGTCCAGCTACTCTGCAGTGGTTGAGTACCCGTGTGATGGCTCTAATTGTGAAAGGAGCAAATCAACACCCTTGCTACTTGCACCATCCAGCCTATTGCAGCTCCACACACGGTGTTAGGAAATTACTGCTTGTTATGGTTTGAGAGGGCATGGGCGAAATTTGTGGTATCAATATGAGGACCTAGAGAGTGGAGTTCAGGACCCTGAGGGATCCAGGGGGGCAGAACAGAGAGAGGTCCCTGTTCCCTCCCAGTTCCTGCCACACTCTATAAAAGCCAGGAGCACAGGCAGCACCTTCCTGCTCCCTTCTTCCTTGCTGCCTCACTGCACTGGGACGTCCCAGAGAGAGGATCCTGCCCTTTGCCATCAGCTCACCACATGCTCTGCAGGATCTGAATCCATTGGGGACGGGGAAGAGCCTGGGACCCTTTTCCTATGTTGGCTCTGCCACAAGGGACTGTCAGGCACTGACATCAGTGATCATCGAGATGGGGTTTTGTATATACTTGTATATTTTGTCCCTTCTCCCATGTGTTACCCTTCCTTCCCTGTTCCATTAAACCTGTTCTCGTTTTAACTCCCAATATTTAAGTCTCTTCCTTATTCCCCTTTTATCCTCCCCGGGGAGGCTGCAGGGCAGTAGCAGAGAGCAGTTCCCTGGGTTGTGGCTCACCCTGACCACTAAACCAAGACACTGCTGGAGACAGAAAAGCCAGCACATTTAATAATCTGAGACATTTAATAATCTTCTCTCTCGAGGAGTAGTTGGCATCCTGGCAAGGAGAAGAAAGAAAGATTGCAGAAGAAAATTGTTCACATGTGAAGTAAAAGTAAACTCTTCTTCCCAGCTTCATAGATGAAAGCAGCAGCAGAGGAGCCTGCCTGCTCTCACCACTGCCAGGCAAGGCCAAGCCATTTGAGTTCAGTCCTGGGTCCCATTAACCGAGTGGCAGGGCATAGTCAGTCACAGCATCTGCACACACAGTGGTCATTAACTAAACCTGGTGACTGGTTAAATGAACACTCTGGGGTTAGAGGAACACAGCAAACGACTGGTGTAGGTTTTAAGCAATTGCAGTGTGATCGACGGAGCCCCAGGAGTTGCAGCCCAGTGACCCATAGCCCCATTTCTGATGGGGAGACTGGAGCTGCATCACAGTTTAAATATGCAACAGCATGGCAATGGGAGTTTCTGTTCCTTGCTCTTAGAAAACCAGTGGTGAAGAAAAACAACTTGTCCTCTAGTCCAGCTTCAGCTTAAAATGTAACCTTAGAGGCACAGTGTTGTCAGATATCCCTGTGTGACTCCTGTGTGCTTCCTTCGTGGTCATCTCAGGGTGAGCAATGAAATGGTCTGTGGCAAAGTTTGGGGCAGCACATTAAACATGGGCGACCAGGAATGGAAACAGGAGCAAAGATGTCCTAGGGTCACAGCATGGTGTCCTTTGCCTTGCAGCACTTGTTATGTGGGTGACACTCAGTTCAGGGATTCAGGCACAGCAGGAGGCTCTGCAAGAAGCTTTTTCAGATCTCCATCTCCACCTGCTGCTCTACAGCCCTTTGTCCCAAGCCAAGGCAGTTGCCAGCTGAGGCAGGGCAGACAGGCAGCTCTCGGCAGCACTTGTGCTTTATCTGTGCCCAGCCTCTGGATGTGCCTGCATCCCAATCCCAAACGTCACCACTGCCTAGGTTAGATAGCAAAACCAGAGCTGCTTTAAAACAGAGCATGTCCCAGGACAACAGCTTGGAGAAAGCTTCGGGGTGGCACATCAGCACCCACAAATGCTGAAGACTGCGGGGTTGGTGGAGGAAGGAGGACGCAGGCTGTGAGGACAGAAGTACAAAGTGAGGCAGAGCAGCTGGAGATAACCTGTGGTGAGCTGTCAGTAACTGTGCTGCTTCACACGCACACATGCCAAGGGGTTGTAGCCTTTGCTACCCCTGCTTGCTGCATGGTGCACTGCTCCCGGAACCTGTTGGGATGTGACCATCTGGGATGCATTATCCCCAGGGGCTGCCCCGTGGGTCCAGCCTGCCCAAAGCACTTGCTGCAAGAGAAGAGTGCCCACGTACCCAGACATAGCAAGGGTGTTAAGCACTTGCAGGAAAGGGTCTTGCAGGCTCCCCAGACAGAGAGTCAGCCCCTTCTCCCACTGCTTCCAGTTTAACTGCCCTAATCTCATCCCTTTTCCTAAGCTTGCTCAGTTGTGGGGCTGGGAGCTGTGTCTGTCTTGTCTTGTCCCCCTCCAGCCAGGTCTCTGCTGGCCATGGAAGAGGCTGCACACCTCCTGGCAATTTTTGGCAGGCCTGGGGTAGCTGGAGATGCCACTTCTGATGGATTTCTTTTTGCTCCTGGCTCATGGACTAGGGACTCTTCCCGGAACCATGTCAGTTGTGTGAACCAAGCTGTGCCAACCCTGATGCCACATCTCCCCAGTTGCTGCATTTTCCATGAGTTGTTTCTACAGCTCTTCCAAAAAGTCAGCAATTTTCCTGCTCCCTGCCACCCTGGGGTGAAAACTTTGCCCAGAAGCTGTGTTACACACCTTTGATGACCAGCCACCTTTGAGCCTCTCAGATGCACCATCCAGTCTTGTTCAGCAGTGGGTCCAGCTGAATGAAGATCTCATTTTCTTGGTTCAGTGTATAAGAAGAGAGGAAATCCACATTAAAGACCAACCTCCCCCACTGCAGCTCTCATCACTTCCTTGCATGTGTCCTGGGAGAGCACTTTCCCAGGTGGAGAGGGGAACTTTGTGGGGAAACAAAGTCCTCAATCCTTTGGAGGACACTGGTGAGCAGGTGGACCACCCTTTCCACAGCACTCTTCCCACAGCCTTCTTTCCTGGTGTGGATCTCCCTCTCAAATACCACAACAGGAGAAAAGGACTCTAAAAAAGGGAAGGAGCCTTGTGCTGTGTCCACCTGAAATGGATGTCTTGCATGCACACGGGATCATTTCCTTGGCTCTGCCCCAAATGGAGAGTTTCAGTGTGACTTTTGACAACCTTTCAGTAAGGTCTCAAAGTCCAATGAAGTGGCTGTGTGAAAAGCCATGGGAAGCTGAGCTCCAAGGACAGAGGCTGCTTTTCAAGCTCATGTTGCTGCTCCTTGGCACGTAGCTGCTCTGAATGAGCAAACTCCATAGAAAAGATGAAATTTGAGGATCTCCTGTTGGAAATCGGTGGCTTTGGAAGATTCCAGATTTTGATTTTGGTTATCCTCTGCCTCCCAAGAATCAACCTTCCCATGCATTTCCTGCTGCACAATTTTCTTGCTGCTACCCCTTCTCATCACTGTGCAATTCCACACCAAGAGGCATTTGTGAACCTCACCGTGGAGGAAGTTCTGCTCATCAACATCCCCCGGGAGCCCGATGGCACCTTCAGGTCCTGTGAGATGTTCTCAAAGCCTCAGTTTCACCTGCTGCTCAATTCCTCTCTGCAACCAGAAAACAACTCCACCATCCAGCACTGCCAGCACGGATGGGTCTATGACCACTCACAGTTCTCCTCCACCATCTCCACCCAGGTAAGGCTCAGCCTGTGACCTAGCCAAAAATGAAATTAGCTCAGTGTTTTGAGGAGCAGATGGAGAAGTGTTTGCTGGGTGCACAGAGTCAGAGGGGAATCTTTGCTTTTTAAGCAGTGGAAGTGACTTGTTTAGAGATTTCCTGGCATGGGGAAGCTCCGAGTTAGAAGCCAACATTATGAGCATCTTGCTTAGACTGATAGTTAGAAGCAAATATTTCCCATTATAAGCATCCTAATTTCTCCAGGTGATTGAGAGATTGGCAGGGGTGGGGGGAAGAAGGCAAACAAACAGGACTTCCTCTGCTTGGGCCACATGGCATTTGCACAGGATTACACCCTATCATGACTTCATGTGATCCCATGGCTTGCTCTCTTGATTTTCCAAACACTTTGTAACTCCTATTCCCTTGCTCACTCCTCCTCACTGATCTCCAGCTTTCCCCTCTTCCCCCTAAGATTGTGCTGACTCTCTTCTCTTACCACCATTGTCTCTTGCTGTCAAGCCAAACGTGCTCTCCAAGGGCCTCCTGCTGAGATGCAGCATTCTGGCCAGCCATAACCTTGAGCCTTGCCCAAGGTCCCCTCCCATCAAACATTAACCTTCTGAAATGCTTTGCTTACAGTGATACCTCTGGGTGTTAATGCTTTACCTTCCTCAAAAGGTTCTCCATAGTACAGAAGGTCCTAGGGAAGGGGACAATTTGGACAGACAAAAAGGGTTGGGTTTGAAATGACAGCAGCTGACTGTCTCAGTGAGACCAGGGTCAAGTCTTAACATAGAGCTGGTGCCTCCTCTCCACCAGCCAACCACCCCTGATTCTGGCAAGCGTGGTGGTGAGAGGCAGATGTGCACCAGGTCTGTACTTGATTTCTGCACTGTTTCAGGGATAAAAGTGAGAAGCACCCTTGTGGGAGAAGGCAGGGGAGGTGCTCTGCAGCACAGATGCTGAGCATGGAGCCTCGTGATGCTGCACCCACAGTGCAGTGGCCTCAGGACATGGTCAAGGGGCTGAGGCTCTCTGGAGTCTTTTGCTCTTGCAGCAAGAAAGGTTGCTCAAGGTCTGGCTGGCCTTGGCAGAGGGGCTGCGGGGCTGGGTTGATGATTAAATTCAGTCCTGCCAAGTTTGCACATTCAGAAAATTAATTCTGCAGCTTGGGCACAGCATTCTGTAATGATTAGCAACATTTGCACCTCCAAGAAAGTAAAATGATGCTCATTAACTTCATTAGGAAGAATGTCGAGACCAACTTCTCCCTAAGAAATCAGTGAGTTAGCATCAGGAGCAAGTATCTGGTCTGACTGCCCCTCTGCCCTCCTTCCTCCCTGCACAGACAACGTCAAAGGAAACTGGTAGGGGCAACAGTAACTGGATATCAATACGACATTCCCTAATGAAGGTTGAGGCACGTCATCATCTCACTGCAGTGTGGCACCCTGCAAACACCCATCTCACCAGGCAGTCCCAGGAGCACGACAGAAGGAGCAGACAGAGACGTGCACCTGAGCAGGTTGAGAACGGCTACTGCAGGGACCAGGAGAGGAAAAAGAGGATCTCCAGGAAAGCTTTCTGCTGCCCAGCAAGTGTCCACAGAGAGGTTGTCACAATGGGGATAGATAACTGGGAGGCCTCTGAGTTTTGTAAGCTGCAGCTTTAGGTTTTCCAGGTGTCCAGCACTGTCCTGCGTGCAGTTTAGTGGAGGATTCTACCCCTCAATCAGATTTGGCCAATACAAACTGCAAGACATGGTGGCTGATCACCGAAGGGAACGGGTGTGAAAAGGCAACTGGGCACTAAGTGACATTTTGGCCTTGTGTTTCAGTGGGACCTCGTGTGCGAGCAGCGTGGACTGAACCAGGCAACTGCAACCTTCTTCTTCATCGGCGTTACAATGGGGGCGGTGGTGTTCGGATACCTTTCAGACAGGTTTGACCTCTTTCAGACTGTTTCTCCAGGGCTTCAGTTTCACGATGAGAACTTCACAAACCTGTGACCCGCAAAATGTAATCAGAGGGGCAGAGAAAGGAAAAAACACAATTGTAAAGGGAGAATCCAGCCTCTCGCATGAAAATTGGATTAAAGTCATACTGGGAAGCTAAATGCTCCATGGATCAGCCAGTTAGCAGCTCACCAGAGAAGCAACGCCAGCCTTGGTTAGGAGTAAGAGGCACTGCAGCAATGACCACGATGCTGTAGTCAGAATTGCTGCAGGAACAGTAAAAACTGAAAAAAACCCACTGTCTGTGAGACCAATTTCAGAACAGAGAACTGTCCAGAAAAGGACAAAGCTGGCTGAAACAAAACCAAAACGTGGCTCACCAAGTTAACTCCTTGCAAGTTATATGGAACCCTCAAGTGAGGGACTCAGAGCAAATGCATGGCAAAGCTGAAAAAAAGAGCCCCCAGAAAGCTTCTCTGTCATTACTGGTGAAGCAGGGTAAAGGGGGTTATTAGAAGCAGGGAGGGATTCCTCAAGGAAGAGCTGAGGCAATGAGGAAAACAGGAACAAATCTGCTCTCTCTGGTTAAATGTCAGAATAAGATGATGCAAACCTGAGAAAATCTGAGTAATAACCTAGAAAGGGCATCAAATAAAAAATTAAGCATTTTTGCAACAGCAGAACCAGGACATGTACCCGAGAACATGCAGTGTGGGCATGCAATCAGGGTGTGCTATTCACTGTATGCTATCTGCTATTGCATATCCGAGTTCCCTGCACACAGAACTGCTTCCCAATCTCCATCCCCTGGGAGAAAACAAGCATTAGTGCATGGCAGGCTACAAAATCACTGCAGAGCAGAGGGGAAGCAGCTGCACAGTATGAAACACCCAGAGAGATAGTGATGAAGGTGGGAATTTTTACACCCGTATCTTTGCATGTCTTGGCTTTGTATCTGAAACAGTTTTACAGCACAGCTGGAGGGAAAGAAATTTGGAATCACAAAAAGGAGCAGGACAAAATAAGACAGAAGAGAAGATCTCTGATAGAGCAAAATGAAAAAAATGTTTTTCAGATAGGGGGAAGGAGGAAGAGCCAGTAGAATATCAGGGAGTAAAAGGAGCATCTGGAAATAAAAAGGCTGTGGTGTGAGCTATAAATGACTTTGTGATCACAGTGGGAGAACGTGTAGGGGCAGGTGTTAGAGCTGGCTCCTAAAGGAGGGATCTTTGTTTTCCTTCCAAGGATCAGGATGAAAGTATCACAGTTCTCTCTCCTCCTAGAGAGCAGTGGCAGTGGCTGGTCCTGAGTGAGTCCCGAGAGGAATACATGCAGAGCCAGGCATGGGGACCGCCATTGGAGGGACCAGGGTGCACCAGCAGCAGGGGATTTCAAGCTGACATCACTGCTCTTGATGATAGTGTTGAACAGGAGAGCCCAATATACTGGATTTATCAGTGCTGCTCTTTCCATTGGAGAGCCTCATGCCCGATGCCGCTGGGGCAGGCTGCCCCTCTGGATGGGATTGCACCACTGTGGCACCAGCTGTATCCAGAGCTGTTCCCTCCTCTCTGGAGAGCTGCATCTTGCGTTCTTTGCAGAGTGGGCAATATTTTCATTTCCCTTCTCGAGTCTCTTGTTTGCCCCATTTCAAACCCCACTCCCGGGACAGGTTTCCAGCTGCTGTAACCCAGGCTGTGCTCGTGGCAGGTTTGGAAGGAAAACCATGCTCCTGCTGTCGCTTGTGTGCTCTCTCATACTCGGGATGCTGAGCGCTGCCTCCATCTCCTACACCATGCTGGCCATCACACGGACCCTCACCGGGGTGGCCTTGAGCGGCGTCTCCCTTATTATATTGCCTTTGGGTAAGTACTGGGGGTTTGTGGGTACCTGATTGTACAGGGGGACTTGTGACGGGCAGTGGGTAGGGACTTGTCTAGCAGACAGGGCACGGGAGTTTGGAAATCATTACATCTGCAGTTCCACTCCGGGCAGCCAAAAGAACATCCCTCTCGGGAGGATCCAAGAATTACAATTTTCTGTTAGTCTAATTAATGCTTTAACAGTCTACTCCAAATGTAACAACCACCTATTTAACACTTCTGCTGCAACTTTAACACCTGCAGTCCATGCTACACGACTGCTGTTAATAATCATCAGTAGTACAATAAAAGCCTTAGACTGAAGTATCTGCCCTTTCCTCTGATACCAAGTTCTCAATCTTCAAACACACTGTGCAGACAATTCATCAGTGTTGTCATGTCCTCAGCAGCAGGAGGACAGTGGGTCGGGCATGGGGTGTTTCTACCTCCCAGTCTTGAGTTTGCTCACAGTTTTCCTAAGTTCCCTAAGTTGCCCAAGTTCCATTTTTAGAAAGAGGTGGGGGAAACAACCACAAAAAAAAGATCATACAGAGCTAGGCAAAACTGAAGGTGAAGAATTTAGGTAATTACAAAACAAACCCAAACTTCAGGGTACCCAACAGGGCACTGGGTGATTTTTAGATCCAGTTGGGATGTACTAGGCAAGACTCAATGTACCCAAGAGCAAGTTACAGGTGCAGCAAAAATTTCCAGGATTTTTGCAGATACAGACAAATTCAAGCTAAAATGGCTTCAATACTGGACAAGTCCACACATGACCTGACAACTCCCAAGGTCCCAATATAAAGGTTGATGCCTGACCGGGAAAGTAGAGCTTGGGAGAGACATTTCTGATTGTTAGAGGTTGTAGCAAAAAGTCCAGATCTTTGGAGGAAAATTGGCTTTTAGTTCACACATACAAACAAGGAGACCTCATCTGTTCTGGATTTATATTGCATTAGTATCTACTTTGGGTAGATTCCACATGATTGACAATTCATATTTATATATTTCTTTCATCTGGAATAACAAGAGGGAAGAGGAACGGGAAGCTGCAGGCAAGATGGCTGGGAAGAAGTTACCTGTTTGATGGGGAAGACCATTTGAATGCTATTGAATGGGATCAAACAAAAGTATCACTTAAGGTGTTTTTAGCACTGTTTCTTACTCTGTGTCCAGTATGTCTTATTTTAAGGCTTTATTTTAGTTGCTTACAACTTTACAAGAGGTTAAGCGTTGTGGATGAATGTTTCAAATGTGCCAGATGTCAGCCAAACAGTGGACCTCTCCTGGAGGGAAAGACCAGGGATGTTACCTCGCTTTGCCCTTATTAAACAGCCTTGCAGACCCCTTCCTGGAATAGTCCCGTGTGTCCCAGCTGAATGCTGCCTCCCTCTTGCAGGGATGGAGTGGGTGGACATACAGCACCGCACCTTCTCCGCGATCCTGACCAGCATCTTCTGGAGCATTGGGAACATGCTGCTGGCCCTGGCAGCGTACTTTGTGCGGGAATGGCACTGGCTGTTAGTAGCTGTGACAGGACCTTGTCTTCTGAGCATTGTCTGCCTGTGGTGAGCAAGGTGACCTGCAGCCAGACAGCTGCTGGGGATGGGAGCGGGCTGTGATTTGCCTCCTCTGCTCTGTGAGCATGGCAAATGTTGCAGTGCTGATCTTGGGATTGGCCTCAACAACCCAAAGAGGAGCAGGACTTGTCTGTGTCCTGCACTCAGATTGCCCAAGCGCGGCAGCTCTTGAAAACTGGAATAGCCTGCGTTTCATCTCTCCCCACTTCCAACAAGGCCAGGAGCCAAGGTCACGCCAGGGCTTTGGGAACAAGGAGGAGGCAGGACTGGGGCTGAGGCTGGGCGTTTGGGAGACAGGTTGCAGCACAACAGAGCAGGATTTGGTGCTTCAAGCACTGCCAGATGTGGCTCAGAGCAAGCAAAGAGACCCCAGTAAAGGAAGGCAGAGTGAGGCCATATCCCTGGCTTTAATCCCTGGTAGCCTCAAGATAATTTATTCATCCTCTGCCCCCACCTCACTGGGGAGGATACCTTTTTCCATATGAGCCAATGACATCTGCAGGCTAGATCAGGTGCATTTATCTCCATGCTTCCCACAGCCTTTCTCAGCTGTGCAACCATCCTGATGGGTCAAATACATCTGCTTTCTGTGGGCTGTTTCCCTCCTGTAGCCTAATTTAAGAAATATCTGACATCTCTTAAGCCTTAAAATGGGAGATAGTTCATTTAATCAAAGAAACTCATTTTTTTCCTTTTTTTCATGTAGTAACACAGACTAGAACACAGGGTCAATCCACTGATACTGTGACTGCAATGTGAAGTGTTTTGGATCAACTTATTTGACGATCCAAAACAGTCCTTTTAATAAGCAGCTCCATTTTCTGTCTGGACAAAAGTCCCATGTTGAAATAAGCAAGCAGATATTCCCACAATTGCGCCACTGAAAACATCCAGAAATGGGAGTCTGGGTGTCCTCCACCTCAGGGTGATTGTTTAGTTCCTCTTGAACATCGGTGCGGGGCTGGACCACACTGCAGAAATCACAGATGTGTCTCTCAGGGTGATGGGGAGCTCCAGCTGAAAACCATGCAGAATAAGACCTGATTTTTAGGCACATGGGCCCCAACATTATATGCATAATCACTGAGCAGAGTGGTATAGCATAGTCACCGTCCCTGGAGGTGTTCAAGAGGCATCTGGATGTGGGACTGGGTGATGTGGTTTAGTGGTGATGTAGGTAGAGGTTGGACTGGGTGATCTTGAAGGTCTCTTCCAACCTCAACTATTCTATGATTCTATGATATGCCAATGCTAAAGTGCCTTCCAGCTGTTATCAAAGAGGTTTCTAGAGACTGTGATTTACTTGCTTACTATATCTGTCCAGCAGCATGAAGAAGTAGATTAAATAGCTGCACAGATCTAGCAGAAAAATCTCAAATAATACTTATGAAAAACGGGATAGAAACTGATGCTGTTTTTAATCAATGGCTCACAAAAAGATGTATTATTTCACTGGTGATGAGGGTTTGCTGGCAAAGGGTAACATCTGATACTTCGCTGATCAAGTCCAACACAACTAAAATCTGTGTTCTGCTGGCTTTTTTAGTTTGAGTCGTTCTGCTCTTTCTCTAGGACAACGAGCCATAAAAAACTGAGTCCTGGGAAATGCTGAAATTCAGGGATACGGGACAAGTCCAAGAAGAGGGAGTTGCAGATGATATTTTATGACAAGTGCTGGATCTTTTGCTAGAATAGACAGAAAAATAAGAGTCACGGGACTCCCACCCTACACAGGTCTGCTAAGCAGACCTCTAAGAATTGCTAATTAGCTTTACAGCAGTACAGCAGCCCTTGTTGCTCAATGACTGGCATGGATACTTCACAGGGGGTCACAGACACAATGATTTAGACCCCAGTTGACTGTCTGGTGCAGAAGGCTTTGATTATTGTGAAAAACAAAGAATTTCAGCAATTAAAAACTAAGTAATAGAGCCCACTAATCCTTTCTACATAGTATTTTTTTAGATCCTACAATTTCAAAGTTTAAAGACTCCCCAGAAGCATGAATATGTAAATATAAACTCTCTGGGGCAAGTTTTAATTGGTAAGAGTTTTAAACTTCAACCAGCTCAGAAAATCCAAGGTTTGATCAAGGTTCACATGATAAAAATTATGGCTACATGTCAATTAGCAGACTACTCCTTTAAGGGTAGAATAGCATGTGCATGTAGCAAGGCTGTCCCATTACTCTTACTCTCATGGACCACAATTGCTATTTTTAGCTGAGGTTGAGGTCTCATAGAGAAGACCACCTCTCTTTGGCCAGGGCTATGTGTGTGGCGTGGAAAACATGGAGTGTCAACAGGAACTGTCTTCTCTCCTCGCACCAGGTGGGTCCCAGAGTCTGCACGGTGGCTCATAGCCAATGGCAAAGTGAAACAAGCTCACAGGCATCTGCTTAGATGTGCAAGAATGAATGGAAGGAAAGACTTCACTGTCTCACCAGAGGTGAGAAACTGAAGATCCAGACACAGTTATAGCTATCCTCCTCCCTTTCCTAATGCTTTCTTTCATTTTGTACAATTCTTCTAACCAGAGTGCTCTTTGGCTTGGGATTTCTCTTTTATTAGGTATTTTCACAAGTTTGCAGCCCCCATAACTGTTCAGCACCTTCTTAGTTGTAGGTGATGCTGTAGGCTTGCAGATTTCCTCGCCCTCCTCCCTTTGCAGCCATCACTGAATTATGTGCACTTTACAATTCTTAGAGTTCTAGCTGTTCTGATTTTCTCAGTTGTCCTTCCACATGCCAAATAATCTGGGTAACAATAAATACTAGAAGATGTTTTCCATGTTAGTGTCTTATGTTACCCATTTTAATAGCAAATCATGCAACTCGAGGAGAGGACAGACTGCAATCAGGATAACTTGAATTTATTGCTGAAATTCTCAGCATTGCAGAAGCGGTCTGTTATCAGTGCTATGATTCATCCCGTGCATTTGCATGAAAAGACTTCTTTGTCTGTGAAAAAAAAGTTAAGAAAAAAAAGCTAAAAGTAAAAAAAAAAAACAAACAGACAAAAAAAAACAACTTACTTGCCATGCTGCAGTGTTAACAAAAGTTACCAGATCCAGAAATGGGTGTACGGAAATAAAAGAAAAACATGGATTGAACAAACCACTAGATAATGTGGGAAAGGATGATTGAGGTGCTAAACAGACAAGATACCCTGTGTGGTTCAGAAAGTCCCTGAACAGCTGGAGGTGGTGACATTCCTAGGGGAATGCTTGCCCAGATCTTCTGTAAGCTCCACTGCAGGATGCTGTTGGAGACAAGGCACTGCAGAAGATGATCCTCTAGTCCAAGATGCTGCAGGCTCTCTTCATCCATCCAAGTCATAGGTTCCCTATGCAGCTCTGTGCCTGGGATTAAATGTTTATGCTAAAGCTTTGGCAAAGGCTTCGCTTTCTCTGGAGAGGCTATTGATTTGAGAATACATGTAACTAGTTAACCAGACTCTCTCCTCAAGGTTTCCTGTGTTTCATAACCTAATCAATGTTAACTGTCCTATCCTGCACCTGCTGCTGATTTTTGGACACGGTGAAGCAAGGCTGTCCTGAGAGGAATTCCTCTCTCCCAACGCCAGGTGTCCACATCATCACTGCCTGCAACCTCCTTCACAGTCTGCAACCTAACGATGGAGGCTAGCACATGATTCTTTTGACCAAATGCTGTTGTTTGCAATAAAATGACTCCATAAAATGACTCCACCACTTCCACTGGAGATCTCCATTAGCTACACAATGAGCCTATGGCAACTAGATTAGGTATAGCTGCATGGCAGACCTATAGTTGTGTGAACCTCTTGCCTCTCACCCAGTGAGTAGAACTTACCAACTCTCCTGGTACTTACACTCAATCAACTGCTGAAAGACCTCATGAGTAGCACTCTCTTCTTCCTTATGGGTAGGGATCACTTCTCAGCACCTGACATTTTTATATATTCTGTATTCATAAAAACAGATGTACAAATAATCACACTTTACATAAATGCACTCATGAGAATAAAGCATGCAGCTCACTATTAGCTCCTATACAAGACCTGACACAACAGCAAGCAACCACATGGGCAAGAGGGTGGAACTGGCCAACACTGATGTCGCTAACACCACGATCTGCCATTTTTCTGCAATCCTTTCTTCCATTTGGGGTGTGCAAGTAAGAGGGAAGAAGAGGCTATTGCAAGAAAAAGAGATCTAAAATGGTAGGCAATCCATAAAGTTGTAGGAAGATGTGCTCTGACAACATACGCCCAAGAATTGTTCTGCAATGGGAATGTATGGAAAACCCAAGGCAAAGGCCCCAGTCTGTCTAGGGTTTCATATCTGGATCCTAAAAATACAGGAGCTGAGCTATTTCCTTCTTTCCACTTCTCCCAGGCCCTCAGAAGGATGGCAACAGACAAAAAGCCAGGAGAGAGTTACTCCTACATCAGCTTGTTCAGGACACCAGTTCTGCGGAAGATCTCTCTGTGTTCTGGGGCTGTGTGGTAAGCAGTGTCACTTCACACAGGGGATCTGCTCTGCAATTCCACAGTTAGACTTCCCTAATCCCCATCTCCACATCCTCCTTGCAGGTTTGGTGTTGCCTTCTCTTACTATGGCATGAGCTTGAATCTAACTGGCTTTGGGCTCAACATGTATCTCTCCCAGTTTGTCTTTGGAGTCATTGAGATTCCAGCCAAGATGGTCATGTACGTACTGGTGAATCGAGTTGGACGACGGCAGAGTCAGGCATGGACACTCATCCTGACCGGACTATGCGTAGGAGCCAACGTCATCATTCCCAAGTGTGAGACACTCTTCTGCTATATGCTGTACTTGCTAACATGGAGGTTTCCATTCTGTGCAGTGCTAGAGAAGGAGAACTGTAGATCTTGTCCACAGGCATCTGTATAGACATGTCCTTCACCTAAAGGGCATCTATGGGACAGGGTTGCTAATGTGGGCTAGCCCTAATATCTGGTGGCAACAGATGGTGTCCAGTCACTCTTAAGTGGCTAGTAAGGGTCCAGTGATGTCAAGGTGAAGTGCCTATCTTTCTTACAGACATTGCCCAGTGGGAAATGTCAGCACCTACCCTTTCATTAGTTCAGCTCCCACTTGGGTTAATGGCTACCAAACTTACTGATCCAAACTTTGGAGGCAACACTTCCAGGCTTAAGAAGCTCCCTGTTTTGTCTGTGGGAGCATCAAACCTACTTCCTCCTTGTGCCTGGGGCCACAAGAAGTTTCTTCCTAAAGGCTATGCTTTGACCATTGTCATAAATATCTTTTCTTTCCTCCTAGCCTTCACCTCCTTGCGTTCTGTCGTAGCCATTATGGGCAAAGGTTTCTCAGAAGCTGCATTCACTACCGTCTACTTGTACACCTCTGAGCTCTACCCCACCGTACTGAGGTAAGAGATACCACTCATCTGAGTGCACAACCAGAGCCTCAGTGGGGTGTCATCCTCAGGTCTTCAACAGCAGCACAGCAGGACGTGTTGTTGGCTAGACTGAGGGACTGATGCCTTGCTTTGAGAAGTAGCAGGTTCTGGGGATTACACATACTCACAAGAAAGGGGTAAAAGCTACCCTTTTTTTACCTGGGTTATGTGTTGTTAGGTTAGGTTGATAGGGAGATGTATCAAAAGGTGAGGAGTATTCCATATGGGAAGATTTTTGAACTCCATAAGGCATCTGTGTTTGGTAAAGTCTTAGTTCCCTGTGATAATCTGCCAATAACTGATAAAAGACCCTGAAAATAATAATTTGATATATTAAGTTTTATAAGGGACACATACTACCACATGTTTGACAGTCCTCTGGACATCAGATGATATTAAAGCACGGATTAGCTTGTCTTTCAGGAGGAAAAAGAGTTTATTTGAAATAATGATGACATAAAACCAGATCTGGCATCAGCATAGTTTGGAATATAGCTGAGGTGGGTGGAGGGAATCACCTCACTGGTTTCTTTGTGGGAGTCTGAAAGAACCTTCATGGATCACAGGAGGCCTTGAGGCTTATGTCACCTCTGTCCCTTCCTGCCCAGAATACCCTTGTCTGCCATTGAGACCTTCAACTTTCTGTTCAGTTTCTTTAACTTTCTGTCTGCAGCATGTTGGGAATGATGCATATTTAAACCACAGCAGGCACACTGATCTGCTCCTTTTCTTCTCAGATTGGTTTATATTTTTACATGCTCAAAGTCATTGACAAAAACAAAACCATTGGTTCCTTCTGCAGTACTTACTCTGCATATGCACAAGTAGGTCCTGGCATCCTTGTCAGTAGGAAAAGCCACCCATCCCCTGATAACTAGCAAGTGGAATAGATCCCGGGTCTTATTTTTGGCCTCCGCTCCAAGCTCTCATGGGCTTATAGCTACATCAGGACCAAAAGTGCTCACAGGTATCTCTAGTGCATGCCACCTGCCTAGAGGTACCCGAGAGAAGGAGGGGCTTAGGTTTGCTTTCAGCAGATCCGTGGAGTTACTAGGGGATGGGTAGAAAATGCACTCAGGGTTTTAGACGTTTGAAGTGGAAACAACTTCAGAGTGGGTATTTTTAGTGTGGAACTTACTTTCTCATAATAAACATCAATATTTCTCACAGCAGCTACAGTTGCTCCCTGGGAAATATTATCTTCATAGGAAGATAGGAAGAAAGAAACAAAACAACCTAGAAAAAACCTGGCAGAGGAAAAACCTTGGGGGGAAAAAAGCCTTAGCACTTACAGAAAAATAAGGGGAAGGGGCAGAGGGTCTGCACTTTTTCCCCAAGGTCTGATATGAAAAAAAGTACCTATCTCTTTCTCATGGTGGTCTGCACCCCCACGGTGCCCTACCTTTCCAGGCAGAACGGGATGGGGTACACCTCCTTTGTGGCACGCCTCGGTGGGTCTTTGGCCCCACTTGTGTTTCTGCTGGATGAGGTGTGGAGGTCCCTGCCCCAGGTGACATACTGTGGTGTAGCCGTCTGCTGTGGCTCAGTGGCTTTCCTGCTCCCAGAGACGTTCAACGTGCGCCTGCCTGAGGGCATTGAGGATGTGGAGAAGGCACAGTGAGTTACTCCATCCTGCCCTGCACATGGAGTCTGCTGAGAGGCAGCGGACATCCCTCTCTGCCACCTGCAATTCCTCATCTGTGGGTGGCAGCCAAGAAAGGCACAGCCTGGCAGGAATTGGGGCTGTCATGCTTCCTGCTCTTCTGGCCATCAGTGCAACATGCCTTCTTTTCTTTCAGAGGGAAAAGGCCACCACAGATCAGTGCTCCGGAGGGCATGCCACTACAGTCTCTGCTGAAGTGAGGGACTCAGTGGGACAGCCACTATGGAGGACTGCAAAGCTGAGCTGTGCTCTGACCTGTCCATGAAAGAGCCTTTTACTGCCCACCTAGTCTGTCTCTGCAGGGAAGCGGGGCTGAGGACACTGGAGGAAGGAGGTGGATCACGAACCAGCTGGAGGGAGCTCACTCACATTGTGGTGTGGCCAGGAGCAAGAATGCAGAGGTGTAACAGGGTATGGAAATAAAGGCACCACCCTGTGCCAAGCTCTTCCAGTCCTTGGCCTTGTTGGACTAGCGGCACCTTTCAGTTCACTGCACAGCCTTCCAGAAACAACATCTCTTCCAACCTCAACTCACCAGAAAACACTATGCAGCAATAAAAAATACTGAGTGTGAATCATGCAAACCCAAATGATCTCAAATAAACCAAACTGGATGGTAGATAAACCATCAGCTGTAACTACAAATATTTCTTGAATTTGGAAATGGACATTTTTTACACCGAGGCTCAAAGCCAGCAAAAAAGCACATGCAGGAACCTCACTGAGAAGGAAAAAAAAGAGAGAAAAAAAAGCTTCTGCAGATTATTTAAATCTATTATGTGTGATAAGTATCCTTTAAACTAAGACAACCCACCTCACTACGGGAAATTTGGCATGGAATATTGAATAATTCATTATTGGACTTCATTCTGCTCACTGGTCTAGCACATTGATCTTAAACTTACGGAATGCCTTTGCCTCTTGCACTTACTTCTGCCAAGAGAGATGAGCCACCAAATCATCTATAAATTCAGAACCCTGACAAACAGCACTTTCCTAAATGGGGAAGAGGGAATGGCCTCAGCATCTGAGTCCCAGGCGCACTGTGGTTCCCTCGGCTGTGCGGCATTTTAAGCTAAGCCACGCACAGCCTGATGAGGATCACACAAACAAGGGGTGCATCTGGAATTGGGGGGGAGGCCCATCCAGTCCAAGGTTGAAGAGCCCCTCCTAGTAGAAATAAGCTGCCTGGCAAAATTTTATACATCACCTTTTTGCTTTAAGGCAATTAAAAGATAGCAAACTCCTCCAAACCACCCCAAGACTGAGACAATTCTGTGTATTATTTCAGTCTTAAAGATTGGGTCAAATAACCTGCCAAATCCCTGGAAAAGACCATCTCCCTGTGCACTGGCTTGGGTTCATTAGCAGCAGATCAGAGCTAATCACCAGCTAGCCACATGTCTGCTTAACAGTCAGGGTGAGCCACAACCCAGAGAACAGAATTACTCTCTGCTACTGCCCTCCACCCTTTCAGGGGAGGATAAAAGAGGAATAAGGAAGAGAATTAAAGGTTGGAAGCTAAAACTATCTCAGGTTTAACAGAACAGGGAAGGGATAGGAACACACAGGAGAAGGAACAAAATATACAAGTTTATACAAAACCCCATGATATGAGTCCCCGAAAGTCCCTCATGGCAGAACTGATGCAGGAAAAGGATCCAAAGCTCTTCCCAACACGCAATGGAGTTGGATCTGCAGAGCATGTGGTGAGCTGATGGCAAAGGGCAGGATCCTCTCTCTGGGACGTCCCAGTGCAGTGAGGCGGCAAGGAAGAAGGGAGCAGGAAGGGGCAGACTGTCTGTGCTCCTGGCTTTTATAGAGTGTGGCAGGAACTGGGAGGGAACAGGGACCCTTCTCTGTTCTGCCCCCCTGGATCCCTCAGGGTCCTGAACTCCAACCACTCTCTAGGTCCTCACATTAGCACCATAAAATTTCACCCATGCCCTCTCAAACCACAACACCATAACACACTAGCATTGAGAACAGAGCATAATATACCTCCCAAAGTGGCTGTGCAGAGCACTTGTTCGGGCACCTTCTCAGGGCATTCCACTACCTACAGCAAATATGTGGTGGAGACCCCCCCAAGGTGCTTGTGCCACAAGGCAGAATCACAGAATCACAGAATCCTAGGGGTTGAAAGGGACCTCGATGCAGGATGCAAACTATGCCAAGGAGTAGAGATCAGTAGAAATTTCTGGTGTGGACAAGCCTGGTATCTCTCACTGGTTCACATTCAGTAATTGCAGGAGTTTCCATGTCTTTGCTATATGCTTGCAAGTATAACAAATTGTATTTGTAATGCTGCCAGCAGTTTCTGACTGGGCAGCAGCACAGCCGCACCTTATTTTGGCTATCCTAACAGGATGCCATGGGAGAGCTGGAAAGGACCTTTTCCCTTTGCCAGCAGAGGAGCCTGCACAGGCCAACGCTGCAGCACTTTCTTCTGAGCCACCCAGGACGTGGCGTGAGACAAGCTGTGAAATTCACTTTGTCACAATCTGGCAAGCGCCAGTCCAGGAAAACGTTCATTAAAGAAGGTAAAATTTCACTCCAGAGCAAGAGAAAGGTGAGATTTAATGGCCTGATTACTTCCCACCTCTTTAGTCTTGTCAGAAGGACAACAGCAGGGGTCTCAGATTAATGGGCTTGCTTTATTATACCAACTTAGAAACACTAGTTCTTGTCCCTTTCTGCAATTCTTTCGAGGTGAAAAGCATTTAATTAAAAATGTTTTGGAAAGGTGTTTCATTGGAAACATTTTGAACCATTTAATAGGAGAAAATGAGACAGCAGTTATTTTTTTTTAATTAATTTTTTCTGTCCATGAACCACGTAACACCTTGTGCTGTCAAACAAAAGGCAACAACATCAGTCACGACTATCTAAGTTTCCTCCAGCAGAATGTTTTGTTGGAAGTGATTTGTTGGGAATGTCGTTTCTAGCTGTCACGGCTTTGTCCTGGCTCAGACTGGGACACGAGCCCCCAACAAGAGCATGCAGTGCCAA
The DNA here is from genome assembly GCA_013398125.1 of Aegotheles bennettii. NCBI lineage: Eukaryota > Metazoa > Chordata > Aves > Caprimulgiformes > Aegothelidae > Aegotheles > Aegotheles bennettii. The sequence goes on along the minus strand of VZRW01000581.1, from coordinate 43,897 downwards.
TGTCATTCCTAACAGTGTCTGTAGGAAAAGCAGGAAATTCTCCAACTCAAGAACTGGGGTTTCATTTAGCCTAAGAGAAGATGCAACTGGATATTGCATTTCTTTATTTTACTGTATTTTATTTACAGGAAAGCTGAGATATGGTGTGCTTATAAAGCAAATATGGATAAGCGTGGGCATGTGGCTGGATACACACAGCACAGAGATGTGACAGTTCTGGAACTCTGAGGTCAAATCAAATACTATCTTTGTTGCTATGCACAGCATGAAGAAAAGCAGTCCTGAGGAAGGAACCAGAGTATCTCTTCTCATTATTTAGCATTTCTGGGTAATACATGAAGGGCTCGGTCTTGGGGCCAGTCTTGTTTAATGTCTATCGATGACCTGGATGAGGGGATCGAATGCACCCTCAGTAAGGCACTGGAATGGGCTGCCCAGGGAGGTGGTGGAGTCACTGCCCCTGGGGGTGTTCAAAAAACGGGTTGATGAGGCACTTGAGGCCATGGTCTGATGGTCTGATGGTTAGGAATATGATGGGATAAAGGTTGGACTTGATGACCCTGGAGGTCCCTTCCAACCATAGTGACTCTATGATTCTATGATAGGTTTGTTAAGACCAGAGACAAATTTTGGGGAAATCTGACTTATGGGTTCTGAAATTGTGAGGCAGGATGTCTTTGGTGTGCTGCAGACCTGCTTACGAGGGCAGGAGTGGTAATTTACAAACAAAAAGGCCTTTGCACAAACAGAAAAACCGAACTAGGTAACAATGCATGACAAGAAAACCATGAGTCAGATCGGTTCAAGGAGGAGGAGGTCTGCTGGCTCTCCAGTCCCAGCGTCGTGTGGCTCGGAGCATCTCGCCCAGACGTGGGCAACCGAGATCTGCGGGGGCAGTGAAGGAACAACCCGGTCCTCTCCTCGCCCCGCCGTCCTTGGGCAGCCGTGCCTCGCCCGGGTGTACCAGCATCCTTCTCGCCCTGGACGCCGAACCTCGGTGCAGTCCGGCGAGCACCGAGCTGGGGGGCAGCCCCTGCCCTTCCCCTCCCGGCTGTGCCCTTCCCCTCCCCGGGGGCTCCCTCGCACAGCCCC
>VZRW01000581.1:25135-41640 GCA_013398125.1 Aegotheles bennettii | reverse complement strand
CCCGGGCACAGCCCCCTCCTCCTGCCCTTCCCCACAGCTGGGGCCGTTTTCACCGCTGCGGGGAAGGGGGGGGCTGCGGCCACCAGCACGGGGGTGTGGGGAGCGTGGCGGTGACATCCCCCTGCCTGGAGCAGGGCAGGGGTGTTGCAGTGCTGAGCTTTCATGTCATGGGGGTGTTTGTGCAGTTTGGGACAAGTGGGGGAACAGGTCTGGGCCAGGCACGCTCAAACCCTCACCTGGAGGTGAAGCTGCTGGGGATGTGCCTGTGCACGGGCTTGGGGGGGTGATGGCACATCTAGTGAGGGTTATCCCAGAGGCTGTGTGTGTGTGTGTAGGGCCTGGATACACCCCCCACATACACACATCCCCTTTTCCCCTCCTGCCTGACCCCGTCTCACTCTACCAGCACCCAGGAGCTTCCCCGTGCAGGCTTGTCCCCTGCCTGCCAGGTGCACTGCCCATCCCATGGCAGCAGGGCTGCCAGCACCACCCCCCCAGCCCCCTGCCCCGCCGGGTGGGGAAGAGCCCGGGAGCAGGCAGGGAGAGCGGGGCCAGGCGTGGCTGTGCTGCAGGGCACGGCGGGGAGCAGAGATGCACAGTCATTGCCCAGGCTGGGGGTGAGCTGGCAGGAGCCACGGGGCTGGCAGGTGTCTCTGCATGGTGCCAGCCACTGTGCTGGCTCCTGCCACCAGGCCTGGCAGAGCACGTCGGGGATGAGGATGCCACAACCCCCAGCAGAGCGGTGTGTTTCCCTCCTGCAGTCCCCCATGTCTGCATTTGACTGGCAGAACACTCCTGGCCTCCCTCCCTGGCCCTGGTTTCTTCCTTCCTGGGGCAATTCTGCAGCACTGCTTCTTGCTGCAGAAGCGTCTGAGCAGGAGGAGCTCCCTTATTCCAAAAGCTCTGGGGCAAGGTGGCCTTTGCAGCCCCTTTCTTGAAGTGGAGACCCAGCACTGACTGCTCTTTCAGACTTGCAAGTCACCAGCTCCAGCACCTCTTTCCTTGTCTCCACATGAGTTTGTGAGTGGAAAGTCCCCATCACATGGCGATGCCATCTGGTCACCTCTCAGCATCAGGGTGTCTGCAGCAGGCAGGGAAGCACTGGGAGAGGCTTAAGCAGCAATGATGCTGATGTACGCTGTGCCACAGACCTGTGCTTTGATGTGACCAGCACGCAGGGCCTGTGAGCACCCGGCTTCATTGCAGAATGAGGACAGTTATTTGATGTGGGTGGCCCTGCACAGCACATGTAGCCATGGTGGGCTGGTGGCCATCTCTTACTAACTCCTTTCATCCCCACAAAGAGCCCTGGGGTGATGGAAGGGCTTCAGCAAGCCCTTCAGCCTGTGTTGCCATGGGATGCCTGAAAATTCAAACTGTTTCTCACAGCCAAGACACATCTATGACCTGTGGAGAGGGACCATGCTTTGCCACTGGCTTCTTCAACCCATCCTCCTGTAGCAGGAGCTAGCTGCTTGTAATCGGTAGATTCATACCAAAAATAACATGGTTATTTTGATACATCTTCCAAAAAGCTGTATCTTCTCTGGTACATCTTCCTAAAGCTGTCCTCCAGAGCAACTGTTGTGTCAAAGCTGGCTTGGTTTGGTTTTCCTGAGCGCTCTACTCGGTGGAAGCAGACATTGATTCAGGGAACTGTAGGAATTTGCGTTCCTGAGGCTAAGCCAGATCATTTGATGTGGGAAGGGGGTAGAAGTGGGGACTCTCAGCATGCACTGCTGCTTGTGTCCAGCGTCAAGGACTTCTCTTGCTCCCACTCATACCCTAATTCTTGGGGGATCATGCCCCTTCCCACCTTGTGGTCGCTCTTTGCCGACCACCAAACTCCACGTCACAGCCTGCTGCTCCATGGAGGTACTCAGGGTGTGAGTCCATCCAACAAGGATGTGCCTCCCAGCGGGTCAGAGTGATCCTGCAGCAGTGGTTTCAAAGCACCATTCAGCTGCTTCCATCTTCCTTTTACCAGCCCCATTCCTCCATCACTGGTGACAGGGTAGACTGACCACTGTAGGGCAGAGCCACCCAGAGTGGTGGGATCTCCTTCTGGACCTCGATTCCTCTAGGAACCAAGCAAAATAAATAAACTGGAGAGAAGGAAATTGGCCATTTTTTTACTAATTTATTTTAGTAAGTTAGTGCCTGGCAGTGAAGGCTGCATACTGAAGTGCCTGGAGTTCCATATCTCTTCTGGGAGATGGTTTTCAGCTTTCTTGTGTTTAAAGCTTTGTGACTAAAATAGCGACCCAGGTCAGGGCCATGACTTAAGGGTTGAAATACTCATTCTCTGTGATCTCTCAGTTGCCTGGTCTTCAGCATAATGTTTGCTCCAGACCTTTTTTCCCAGGCAAACACTAAGGAGTATAACTAAAACTCTGAATCCTCTTTCAGGGTCTCAATCAGTTTTTTGAAGCGTTTTTTTTTTAAGAGACGGTGAAGATGGAAGTAACTGCCATGCTTGGGGGATTCCCCCTCGCCCTAGGTAATTTCAAACCAGACTAGTTCTCTGTCGTGTTTTACCCATCGATGCTCTTGTCAGTTGTTGTCACTGGTGACCCAAGTATTGCCACAGGCATCACTCACCCTGCACTGGTTGTGTGGGAGAGGCTGCGTGTTGTTGCCCAGATTTGCACTGCCCTTTGGACAACTGCTGTCATCCTGTTCCCCCAGAGAGCTTCCAGCTGAGCACAGGCGTTGGTGTAGTGTGAGAAGGTGGAGGAAGGCAGGCTGTGGTGTGAAATCCAGTATTAGTAAGGGGATACCCATCTATTTTGGCACCCACAGCTGGAGACTGGGGCCAGTTTGGTACTTTCCAGTACAAGGAGGGCACAGACACCCTGGAGTGACTCCAGCAGGGGCCATCAGGATAGTCAGTGGGACACAGGATGGCAGTCAAACACTGTGACGATGACCTGTAGAAGCAGTAGAATCTTCATCCTTAGAGCTACTCAGAAGTTGACTGAACAAGATCTTGGAGCAGAGATGACCAGAGGTCTCTTCCTACTCCAGCTATCCAAGGGACTTGCTGCAAGCTGCCAGAGGGAAGCAAGACTCCAGCTCTTTTAACATTTCCATGTTTTGTGATATTAGGTCTGACAGGGAATCCTGCTGTACATGGCAAAGGAACAAGGTACTTTCCTGAGCTGTGATCTTCATATCGTGGTGTGCTTCTCTGCATCTTCCTACTGTGTTTGAAAGTAGCTGAAATCTTGGATTTTAGAGCTCGCCACCAGCAAATGGAGCACATTTTTGGGTGGCGCTGCCAGTTCCCGGTGTGAATTAGGAAATTATTATTTTCTTTTGGAAAATGGAGATGTCAGATTCAAAACCAACTTGTGTAAATGCATGGTTTTTCATAACTAAAGGGAAAAAAACCACAGGAGCCAGCACCAGCTTGGTCTGTTTCTGTGATGCAGGGCAAGGAAATGGCCTCATTCTCTTCCCAACTGCACAGGATCTCTGCACCAAGCAGATGTTTTTCCTTCATTAGTTGAGAAGTTTGTCTGACCTTTTTGGTTTTCCCCTTTTTAGGCCATGAACCCGGACTTATGCAGCTGGTGAATTACTACAGGGGAGCAGACAAGCTGTGCCGCAAAGCATCTCTGGTGAAGTAAGAAATTAACTGAAATGTTATGTGGGATTCACAGAAATTTTTCTTCTACCCATTGTTGAACGTTGAACCTGTTCGGAGGGTATTTCACAGAACAGCTGCCCTGAGTGTGTCCTAGCACGTGCAGTCCTCAGACTCCTGTGCTGGTCTGTCCATGTGCACAAAGACCTCTTTGTAACTTGAGGGGAAATGCCATTTCCACTGAATTACATCTGCTTGAAACCATAGACTGTATTGAATCAGATTAGAGCCAAATCAGAACTAAAAAAACAAAACAAAACAGTATCTGCTCCTTTTCCTTGTGGACATTTAATTAAAACCTACTCCTTTTATTCTGTTTCATTCAGAGATGAGACACTAATATGCCTTTAGCTAATCAGATTTGTTGGTTAAACAAATGCTCAGAGACATCTCCAGGAAGAGTTCTGGGAGTTATTTCTGCATGACCAGCCGTGCCAGGGTCTCCTGGGGAAATGTGGATGAGCTTTCATTGCAGATAAACCGTGTCCCTGTGCAAACTCTGTGGCCATTAGGGCATCTTCATGTCAGAGCTCTTGGTCTCCTTCAAGCATTTGATTCCACATTGGTGTTTGTGCTGATGCAGTCCTGCAGACCATGTGTGCTGATCAAAGGCCCTTCCTTCCCCTGTGAAGAACCTGGTCTCAGCTGCTTTCTTCACAGTGGTGAGAGTGTTTGTCAGGAATTAGCAGAGCATTTTTTTAAACAAGCACTCGCAGTGCTCCCTAGCTGAATTTCTCTGCGGCCCTAGAGGCAGTGGTCTGGAGGCACTGTGGTCTAGAGGCAGTGCTGAAAGTCCTTGCACACCTGTTTTCCTCTCCTGAAGCTTGGTTGACCTTTCTAACTGTGGGGTCAGCCATGCATCAAGCTGCTTACGATCCCGAGGGACCACAAATGACATTGCTCAGGGCTCCCAGCGTGTCATTGACTGCCATTTCAACAAGAGAGGCACAAATGCACGCAGAGAGTCAGCAAGTCTTGAGCTCTGCTTTTGGCCTTAAGCAAAGCACGGAGTGAGTGTTCAGAGAGGCTGGCAGCTCCCTTGACTCTGAAAGAGAACAGGCTTTGTGGTAGCTTGCTGGCACCTCTAGACACTACTGGTAGGAGAGATGTGCTGGAGAGATTGGAGACTGTGTGATGCAAGGGGGATCCGTGTAACTGTGTCCTTGCTTTCAGTGGGTTCCCAGTGATCTTCATCCACAACTGGGACACCTGATCAGATCTCAGTGGGGATCAGATCTCGCCACCACAAAGAACATGACTGCTCTGGCTTCCCTTTGGCCTGTTGTGATGACAGTAGCCTTCCTGTCCCATTCTGTGTTAGCAAACACACCTCCTCTGTTCCCTTGCACAGAGATGATGCAGGGGATGCATCACAAGCTCTAGTTACGTGATTGTTTCACGATATCCATAGTATCTACAAAACATTGAATGAAAGCATGCAGGTCTGGTTCAAAGAGCAGTGCTTGTCTGCAGGTTAGGGTTGCCATGAGATCTTTAGGAAAATATTAATTTCAAGGATCTAAGGAAAACAGTAATAATTTAGCACAGACTAACTGTAAGCTGCTATTCATCACCAAGAAAAAGAGCCCAGTGAATGATGATTTTTTGTACTTACTAAATGATGTCCATACAGGTGGGGACACTCTGGACATTAACAGCCTGTCTCTCTTCACCCAGGCTAATCAAGACAAGCCCTGAACTATCGGAGTCCTGCACGTGGTTCCCTGAGTCGTATGTGATTTATCCAACAAACTTGAAGACCCCTGTGGCTCCAGCACAGAATGGAATTCGCCATCTCATAAACAACACAAGGACAGATGAGCGGGAAGTCTTCCTGGCAGCTTACAACAGGCGTCGGGAAGGCAAGGAAGGCAATGTGTGGATCGCCAAGTCCTCAGCTGGTGCCAAAGGTTCGTTCTCCAGCAAAACAAGCCACTTTCTCATTATTCCTTACCCTTTACTTGATCAGTAGAATCCCAGGGTCTGGCTGAGCCCAGCTGATACCTAGCCTGTCTATGAAGAGCTTCACCTACCAACTCTGTGCCAGTTAAGGCAGCACAGGGCTTTCCTTTGTCTGCTTGGTGGCATGAGGCTCCTGGCAAGCCTTGTGACATGAACATGCTACCTAGGACATGGGTGGCAGTGAAAGGGCCTCTGCTTTTCTATGCATGCACCTCAAAATATGAGAAAGTTTGCTTCAGGGAGAAGGCAGCAGGGACCAGCATGCGAGTGGAACATGGAGAGCAGGAGATACCAGGGAGCAGACCAGGATATGGAGAGAAAGGCAGCAGACAGGACAGCAGCCTTCAAGGGCAAGGAACCCAGCTCTCCATGCTGCAGTTAAGCCTGGTTTCACCTGGGCAGAAATGCTGCTGCTTGTCTTTCAGCTGAACCCAGATGCCTGGTGCCAATGGCCCACCCATGGTCACACTAAGAGACTGACCTAGCAGCCATGAGCTCAGTGCATCAAAATTGCACCCAAGCCTCAGGGGAAGGTACCAGAGCTGAGACAAGCAATGCAGTGTCTGTATGTCCCTTTAATTTGAGTAAGGCAATAGATACCCAAGTGATGTGTCCTTCCTTGTTCCAAGGTCATTGCATTGCTTGCCCTATAGAAATAATGAGCTATTAGATGAGGTAGCTGGAAACAAATGTTGTGCTTTGGTAACTGAGTGCTGTCTGTCAGTTGTGGCAGTATCACAGGCACGTTATCGGAATGGCTTTATGAAAACTTGCCTTGCTATGTGTGCAGACCCCAGGCAGCAGAGCCCAGCCTGAAGAAGGACCTGGTCTTTCCAGAGGGAACAAGCCCACATGTATTACTCGTATTTGCAGAGTCACTTTTGATGGAGCATTACAAAAGTCACTAGAGAATGTGGAAGCCAGAGGTGTCTGCAGGGAGTCTGCATGATAAAGCTGTCTTTCATGCTGGCTTCCTTTCCTGCTCTGCTCTCTTGGCTGTGTTAGCAAGAAGCATCAGAAGAGTGTGCTTATTTTCACCACCGAGGAAGGGCAGATTGGTCTTCTTGTTGTGCCAGTGAGAGAATGTGTTTCTGTGTGGTATAACTGTCTGGCAAAGGATCAATCTGGGCAATTGAAAAGGTCAGTCCCGTGGTTCACTGCAGGATGGGAAGATTTAAACTCTCCACATACTTTATTCAAGTGTGATCTCATCTTTTTTGCATTAAAGCAGAGTAACCTTTCACATTCATCAGTGTGCTGCAGAACTCAAGCTGAGAATTAACGTGGAAAGCAGAGCCTTGCGTTAATCTTCTATAGGGAAGTTTCAAGTGTCTGGGGATTACTTCTGATGAAGAAGAAAGCTTTTCAACATTAATTGCCAAGGCAGATGCTGCTTAGGCACAGCACCTGACTTGGGACAGGTCTAGTGGAAGCTTGGTTGTCCCATCAGTAAAAGGAAAATTAAAAGTTTAGGATGTCCTGACTTAAATTTGAGATTTTTCGACTGTGGATAGAGGTTTTGGTGTTTTCTTTTGAGAGAATGGACAGCTGCCCCACATAAGCTGCTTTGCTGTCTCACTGGGTTGTTGACTAGATGCACAGTTAAGCTAACCTCTCCCTTGGTTCACCATCTGTCCAGTGCAGAACAAGTGCCTGCTGATCTTCCCACTGCAGGGGCTTCACTGGCTTGCAGAGCTGTTGTTTTCCTCCTTCCTCCAGTGCACGGCCTGTCATTGTACCAATGCAAGTTTCTGCCTGGCTCTGCTGTGATGAGGGGACTAAAAATCCTGCCCCCTGCATAAAACAGGGGTGAGAAAGATACTTTGATGAAAGGACTTCTCTGGGTGGGTAGGGGTCAGTAGGGCTGGAAGCTGTCACTCTCAGGTGTGCAAAGCATGGAGCGGTGAAAGTACCTGCAGGGCTGTGTCACCAGCGACCTTGAGAAGTCACAGCTAGGAGCATTTTCTATGGGATGATCCTGTCAAACCCTGCCTGTGTTCCAAACCTCTGTGCTCCCCCCAGTGCCCCCTGGAAGAGTGTGCTTTTCACTCTGTATTTCCTCCGAAACACTCGGCACAAAATTAAGACTAAGTCATCAGCTTTAGTCAAAAAAGTTAACTAAAAGCCTGAAGACTGAACATAGTGCCAGAGAAGTGTTAGATAATTTTACCTGAGCTGGCTCATCCCTCATGTGTCACTGTGCCATCCCCTTACCAGATCCCAGAAGGAATATGTTCTCTCTTCATTGCTCTGCAGCAGTGGTTTCATATCTGACTCTTGCAAGACTATAATCAGTGACAGCTTCAGCCAAAATGTGGCAGTGGTTAAATGGAACATCTGACCTCTTCAGTGAAGAGCTTCCACAGCAGGGGAAAACCCTGTCTACATGGATGAATGTTTTGAAATAGTTCTTTTCCTAATTCAGCATTGATTTTAATAGTCACTTGAATACAGTGAGCAGGATGACACTGTGCAGGTGTGTGTGTGTGTGTGTGACCACCTGTGGCAGCCAGAGAAGCCAGGCAAGGGGAAAACATCTGAGTCTAGGATAACAAACCCACAAACCTCCCTCCCCAGATTAAAAATAAATAGATAAATAAAGAAATCTCATAAACAAATTGCCAAAACCCCTGTTCTCCAAACTGCTGAAAACAGGGAAAAACAAAAGAAAGTTCAACAAGTGCTGGACATGTGCACCCCCCACCCTCACAAAGCCCACTGGAAAAAAATGGAAACAAAATCCCCCAAACTAAGCAGCTGCCTCACTGTTTGCTGAGGTCCCTGTCTGCTGTTCATCTCCTTGCACCTAAATAGCACCCCCGTGACATGAGCCCCAGGCAGGCCGTGCCATCTCGGGTACCCTTGGTTCCCATTTGCGTTGGCTCTGGTTACTGGGGAACTGGACACCCTGTGGTGTGGTAACGGGGAGATCCCTCTGCAGATTCATTGCTTCCTGCTGAGGAAATGTGGCATCGATTGGGCACCGACCGGCCCTGGGGCCATGGGTTCTTGCATGTTGTGTGACTTTTTGGGCAAATGAGCCACAGTCCACTTGAGCCCTGAAAAACCTCCAGCAAAGGTACGACGATCCTCCACCTAATTTTTCCTTCATCTTTCTGTGTCAGGGGAAGGGATCCTGATTTCTTCAGAGGCTACAGAGCTCCTGGACTTCATCGATGAGCAGGGACAAGTGCATGTAATTCAGAAATACCTGGAGAAGCCTCTGCTTTTAGAGCCAGGGCATCGCAAGTTTGACATCAGGTAACCTCTTCTGCTTCTGTAATAATTCCAGTTTTCAGTTTGTGCTGTTTCTTTTTAAGCCGCTGAGACTAGATTTTTTTTGTGTCACCCCCCAGGAGCTGGGTTCTCGTGGATCATCAATATAATATCTACCTCTACAGAGAGGGTGTCCTGCGGACCTCTTCCGAACCGTATAATAGTGCTAATTTCCAGGACAAAACCTGCCACTTGACCAATCACTGCATTCAGAAGGAATATTCCAAAAACTACGGGCGGTATGAGGAAGGGAATGAAATGTTCTTCGAGGAGTTCAACCAGTATCTGATGGATGCCCTGAACACAACGCTTGAGAATAGCATCTTACTGCAAATCAAACACATAATAAGGTAGCCAGCTGCCTGTTGCATAGGGGAACATAACTCTTCAGTGACAGAGAATATGTATGGACACAGCTGGGGAAGCAGACAGACCAACAAGGGAAGGGTTTAAATTTCATAAATTTAAGATAAAACCATAAACACCCCAATGTTGTTGCTCAATGAAAAGGAACCTCCATAGGCACTGTTCTCTCAAGCACATGTGTCAATGTGTGCCTTTTGCCAGCTGTGGCTGGAGGAGGATGGAGTGAGATCACTTGGTAATGGAAGAGGGTAGGTCGAAAGACAAGGCTGGGAGAGGTTGAGGTTAAAAAGAGGTAAGAGGGAAGATGAAACCAGACTTGAGTCTGCAGGATCTCGCTTGCTTCCCCCACCATCAGCAAGCAGCAGCACATCTCATTGGCATAGGTAGTCTTACTCAGTCCACATAGAGCCAACTGCTTCCTGGGCACAGAAAGCACCTGGAGAGAGATCTTGGAGATCACGGTGCCACAGAGAATCCAGGTCTTGACAAAGTCATCCTTCGTGGTGGAATTTACTTTGCAAGTACCCCATTGCTGTTACTTACACCAAAAGACACGACACACTCTTTGAGGGACTCATCAAATGAGCCCTTAGTGGCAGTTCCTTGGGGACCTGGTGCAGCCCTTTGTGGCTCTGCCTTCTGCTCCAGGCTCTAATTGCTCATCATGTTTTTCCACTTGCCTAATCCAGTCGTGAGGGTCTCCAGCTCTTTGGGGGTTAACTCAGGGGTGTCCACATATGTGTTTTGATGGTTGCGTGATCTCACCTGCAGGGGCCTGGTTACTGTGACATGTATTGGATATAGTTTGTAATTTGGGGCAGTCCTGGAGCAACAGGGGACCCCTCCACTTAACCATGCTATGACCTCGGGAGCTGCGATGCTACAGATGTGTCTGCAGGGCTTTCAGTCTTGGGTTTCTGTTTTTCTGTTCACAGAAGCTGCCTTATGTGTATAGAGCCTGTAATCAGCACAAAGCATCTTCACTACCAGAGCTTCCAGCTCTTTGGCTTTGACTTCATGGTGGATGAGGAGCTGAAAGTCTGGCTGATAGAAGTCAACGGGGCCCCGGCGTGTGCCCAGTGAGTGATCAGTTTCTGTAAAACCCTTGCGATGCCACCATTCACATGTCTCACCCAAAACATTGCTGAGTCCCAGCTCCAACTGAGAAAAGGTGGAAGAAGGTGAATGGCAGGGGAGTTTTCCAGACTGACCCATACTGAACACTGCTCTAAGTGCCAGTTGATTTAAGTTTGTTACTCCTCTCTCTGTGTTTGGTATCCCCCAGCTTCTTTCCCACATGAGATGGAGCACTCACCTCAGTTTTTGCACAAATGGGTTTGAATATAACTTGGCTGATTTTTATTGATGCTGTTGGGTTGAAATTGTGTTGCAGAATTAACGCTTTAGGGGTCAGGTGGTTTCTCAGTCTCTCTTGTGGAGCCGCCAGTGGCTTGTCTTTACCTGAACACATGATAAATGCATTAAGAGCAGCAGCTAGAATGAGTAACTGAATTTGCAGGCAGCAGGACCCCAGAGCACACTGTGGATACTGCAGACATTGGATCAGAGCCTCCACCAGCCACAGGGAGGATGAGACAGCCAAACAGCCATGGCCATGAATGTCTCTGCACAGGCATAGTGGCAGCTGCTGTATGATGTGATTGAGACCAACTGTGGGAGAGTAGAAATCTTTGCTAAATGGACATCTGTATCATATACAAGCCCAGCAAAACAAAACAGGCAGTACATCACTACATTAGGATTTGATTTGATTAGATGAGATGTAGATTAAATTAGATCATCACTAATAGCAGACAAAAAGGGCAGGTCAAACCTACCAGCTGGCCTTTTCAGGGCTAGGGCTTGGGAAGCTTCCTGTGCCCAGGCTGCCCGGTTCACCATGGGCACCATGGTGCAATACTGCCTCTCACCTCCTTGTGTTGCTGTACGGGTAGAACTTGGCTGTTGCTGAGTGGATTTGGTTTGCAGCAATGCCCCGTTTGCTTTGTGCCTCTATGGACACTTGGAAGCCATCGAAAGCAGCTGAGGTAGGTTTTGTCTGTGGCTTCTCCTCTTCAGGGTCATTCTAATTCATGAAAACTCATGTCACACAGTTCCCAGTTAAGAGATGAAAATCAGCTGCTGAAAGCAGGAACCTTCTCAGGAGCTGAAAAAGCATCTTTCTGTCATGTAGCCCCAAAGGCACAGGGTGAAAGACATTGTTAATCCTAGTAAAGACAGCTTTGGTACTAAAAATGTCCCAGATGGCAGCATGTTCGGGGAGGTTACACATGTATTTCCTTCAGCAGAAAGTGAAGCTATTGTTAACTCATTTCTCAAACACGTTGTCTGTCTTCTCCCTAATCCTGCTCTGCATGAGCTGTGCCATGGTGAAACACATCCCACACTCCTGGAGGGTCCTGTGAAGTCTCTGTGCCTGGTCGCAAGCTGATGTGCATGCTGCGCCCCAGTGCAGTATTTCATCAAACCATGAAAGCATCAGAGTAGTCCCTCTGGGACACAACCCCATGTGAACAGGGTCTGGTGTGATAATCACAGCTCCCTGGCTGGGAAGGTTGGTACAGGGGGTGCTCAGCTGTTGTTTGCCCCTGTGCACCTTGTGGTGACTCAAGTCTGGTGCCTGAGGGTGTGGAGACTGCTCAGGAGCCTGTTCTGACAGTGAACGTAGATAATGGATTTTGTGGTCCCGAGAGCAATATTTGGGAACGGGAGCACCATTGAAAAAGATGATGGTTGCTGGGGTAGGCAGGGAGGAGATGGAACAGATACCATGCTCCTCCTGTTTGCCACCTTGGAGCTACCTGTAATGGGAGCAGATGGTGTATATCGTGCTGGGAAAATGCATGTCTATGTAAAAATTGGTTAGGGGCCTGCTGGTTTGTCCTGCCTGAGCATCTGATTCTTTCCCTCTTGTCTCTTAGAAAGCTGTATGCAGAGCTCTGCCAAGGAATTGTGGATGTAGCCATCTCTAGCGTTTTCCCACTCAACGACACCGGGCAGAAGACGAGCCAGCCATCATCAATCTTTATCAAGCTGTGATGATGCACGAATGCCTCTGCTGTGCACAGGGAGAGACTGCACCCATCGGGTCAGCACAGTTCAGTGGCTTATCTCAGTATTGTGCCTGACAGGCTTCTTATTTTCTGGGAAATCGTGGGGAAAACCAAGAAAACAGGCATCCACATACAGCTGCGGTGAGCCAGAGCTGCTCACATAACTCTGCCTGCATTCACCAAAATCCACTTTAGAAACAGCTCGTGTGACTGGTATCTGAAACAAATCTCTCTGGGAGAACAACAAAATAACCTTAAAACGAAACCCCAACAGGGATACTATAATACTGTATTAGCTCCTCCTTTTCTATAGAGATAACACTGGGTTTTTAAGGAAATTGAGCAAAGAAAACGATGATCTTCCAGGATGTCGTGGCTGGGAAGTTGTCCTCCTCCCGCTGTGTTTCTTCTTTCCTCACCTATTGCATCATTAGTGCCTTAGCTCAGCTCCAAACAGGTGACTCCTTTCCTTTGTTCCTGCTCTGCTACGTAGAAAGGAGCAAGCTCTCTTGCATCGCAGGATGCCTAAAACCAAGAACACCAAGAATTCCGTTTCCTTAGGTCATTTTGCAAGCTGGTTCGCTGAACACCCAGGCAACAGCTGGCAAAAGGGTGCTGAACTGCAGGTGGTGAATCAACCCAAACAAGGAAGGCAATTTTGTTCCTTTATAGCTATCCCTTTGCCTAATGAGATTTGTATCAGTGTCCATCCCAGTCTGATGCAGTTGGATTCTGTTTAAAAGAGGCAGAGAGACCCCTCGGGGCTCACGGGCAGGCTGCAGGATTTCTAGCATCACTTTTGTGCTAAGAGTGTTTCAAATAGCAGAAACTTGATCTCAGTTTCTTCTGAGACGCAGCAGTGAATTTAGGCTCTTCTCTCAGCTTTCACCTTCATGCATTTGGGGCTTGAATCTGAAACCTTTCAACTCGAATGGTTTTTATCCCATTTGATCCAGCCAATTTTATTCCCTCCATTTGACAAATACTGCTGTTTTCTGCCCTGAACACGGTCCACAGCTTGGTCCCCGCTAGGGGGAAGGTGGGTGAGGTTTTGCAGACCAGGAAAGAGATTCCTTGTGTATAGGCTTGCCACACAGCTGGGCAGGCAGGTGTTTTGGAAGAGAGGGGAGGTTAAATTCCTTGAGGTCCCTGAATTCCAGAGCTAACATCTACTTTGAGTATAACCTAAATCCCTGGCATATTGCCCAGCCTGTGAATATACCTGAACTATGAGCCCAGCACATCCCTCCCGAGCTAGAGCTTTCTGCAAGGCACAGTGGCACTTGCAACAGCAGCGGGTGTTGTGGTGGGTGTTCAGGGCTGTGTTTGCTGCCTCTGGCAGGGAGAGATGGTTGGCACCAAAATAACCTGGTTCCTGTTACCAACAACAAACGAACAAGAAGAGATTGTGAAGGTTACAAGCTTCTGGCTGTCTGTGTGTAATGGGAGGTGCATTAAGCAATGGGATTTCTGCCTCCCTCAGAAGATCCTAGTGCTTTTGCGTACTCATCTCTGCTTGTGATGGAGATTTCAGATGTCTTCGTGCCAGCAGATGATCTCAGCACCTCTCTGTAGGCAGGATGGAAGTGCCGAGGCCTCCTTGAAGGGATGTGTTTTGATTGTGCTGTTATGGGATGGACGTTTGTTGCGGCATGCTGTGAATCCACAAGTGGCATCATTTCACAGAGGGCCACTGAAATCCAGGAGAGAACAGAGCAAACCCCATGGAAGCATCGCAGAGAGGGCACATCCCAAAGAGGCACACAAGCACCTCTGAAGTTGTCAAAATCCTGAAGCGTGGCGTGGATCCGCATCTGCAGGGGGTGTGGTGCATGCAAGGTGCACACCAAGAAGTGACAGGGAGCAGGAGCTGTGTGAAAACTGGGCTGTGGCTTTTTGCCCCCTGCACTGCAGGTGCTGGTGAGCAGCTTTGCTTCCACTGAGACCCCTAGTGCCAGCTCCAGTCTCAGTTTGGGCCTCCTGAGTGTTCAGAGGAGGGACCATGAATACATCAGTTTGTGAGACGGGAAACCTTGGGTGATAAGCTGGGAGAGGGGTGTGGGAGAAGGACTGGTCAGGTTTTATAACCTTAAAATAGCACATAGGTGTCAGAATTTCACTGCAGGCCAGGTAAAGTGTAGTGGTGACTCCAAGGTAAAATGCAGGCTTGTAACAGTTGTTAATCACAAAATTCAGCACATCTCCATTGGCATTTTCATACATCAGCTTGTGTGAGCTTAAAAATGACACCTTTTGCCCAGCAAAAAGAAGATCTAATAGCAATCACTATGGTCCTCGATGTGCCTGAGGTGACAGATGTTGGGTTGTCACAAGCTCCAGGGCAGACAAGAGCAGAGTGCAAAGTGAGAGCATTTTCCCCATCATAATGAAATAAGATATGCTCATTTTCTCGGGTGCTAGAGCCGTCCTTCTTTTCCCCTCTAAAGGGAATTTTAAAAACCAAATCACTCCCTTATTGCACAGTAATGTGAGGTTCCTGCCGATGCAGTGGGATGAGGGCAAGAAAGCTTCCTGGATGCAGGCAAAAGCAGCGGCCTTCACGGGAGCAGCTGGGAGGAGCAAGGATTTGGGAGTCTCTCCCTAACTCCAAGGCCTTTTCTTCCCCCTTTTTCACCCCAGATTGCGTTGCAGCATGCCAGCAGCTGGCCGTTCTTGCTGCTCAGCTGGAAGTGGGGCTTCAGCTTGATGGTGCAGCCATGACCACAGGCGACGCAGCTATTCATAGCCTGCCTTTCCAGCTGGGCTTGGGGAAGATAGTGATTCAGGGACACTTTAATCCTCGGCTTGTTTGCTGAATTTTTCGGAAACAAGCAACAGCCTCTGGAGGAAAACAGCAGATATCACATGTATTTACCACCCGCTCTCAGAGTGCTCCCCCAGGTAAAGCACAGCAGGCAAACGATAGAGAATGGAGAGCACAGTGCCTAAGGTCCTGCCCAAAATATTGGCTGCGAGGTGGAGTAGAGGATGTGTGCATGGCTGAGGCATTGCAGCTGCGGGTGCAACTTGCAAGTAATGCTCACAAGCCCTTGTGAGACTTTTGTTTGTTTCTTTTTTTTAGGAATACACAACAATAAATGTTTTCTAGCTTATTTCAGCTAAAAGGTCAATAGAAAAGGTCTTACTCTCTTTCCTGAGCTTTCAGAAAGGATGGTGCTGGGTTTCCAGAAGACACTAGCCATGTTGCAGAATGTCTGTAGTCGTAGTTGTATCCCTTCGTGTCAGCCATGAAGGATTTCAGGCCCCAGTGCTGTGGCTGCATTTTCCAGCAGGGTCTGGTTCTGCTGGACTCTGGGTTTCAGGTCACTCCCATGTTGCTTGTCTCATACCAGGTTAGTTGTATGACCACCCAACAGCTTTTGTGCTCCTGCCGAGATCCCGTGGCTGGCCACAGCCCTCAGAAGATGCTGGAGGAGCCTAAGGAAGACTCAGAAGCCACCTCAATCCAGGTGGCCTGGCTTCCCAGCCCTGCTGTGACCCTTCAGGACTGCTTGCATGTCCCTGCCCCCAGCATCTCTTGTCGTCCACACGCAGCTCCCTGCGGGAGAGCAGCGCTGTGCCGTATGTCGGTTCATAATCGTGTCTCATTGCCCGTCTCCGCGGTGGCAGCTCTGGAGAAGCCCTGGTGTCCAGTGGAAGGTGGGGAGCACCCAGCACCGCCAGGGCTGGGCTGCGGGTTGTGTCCCCGGGGGGCTCTCACGGCAGCATGTGCGTGGGGGCCGGCGGGCGCCTGAGCCTGTGGATCTTCAACAGCTTTGTCCACATCTCCTAACAACCCATCATTAAAACATGCCGACCCCACAGCCTGCAGTGTGTCCTTGGGGCAGCGGGGCTCCACCGGGCCGGGGTCNCATTGCCCGTCTCCGCGGTGGCAGCTCTGGAGAAGCCCTGGTGTCCAGTGGAAGGTGGGGAGCACCCAGCACCGCCAGGGCTGGGCTGCGGGTTGTGTCCCCGGGGGGCTCTCACGGCAGCATGTGCGTGGGGGCCGGCGGGCGCCTGAGCCTGTGGATCTTCAACAGCTTTGTCCACATCTCCTAACAACCCATCATTAAAACATGCCGACCCCACAGCCTGCAGTGTGTCCTTGGGGCAGTGGGGCTCCACCGGGCCGGGGTCCCGCTTGGCAGGGGTCAGCCCTCCCCACAGAAGTGGGGAGG
>VZRW01000581.1:5706-24163 GCA_013398125.1 Aegotheles bennettii | reverse complement strand
AGGCTGAGGGAGCTGGGGCTCTTTAGCTTGGAGAAAAGGAGACTGAGGGGTGACCTCATCCATGGTTACAAATATGGAAAGGGTGAGGGGCAGGACGATGGAGCCAAGCTTTTTACAGTGACGTCCAATGATAGGACAAGGGGCAATGGATGCAAACTGGAGCACAGGAGGTTCCATGTGAATATCAGGAAGAACTTCTTTCCTGTGCGAGTGCCAGAGCACTGGACCAGGCTGCCCAGAGAGGCTGTGGAGTCTCCTTGGCTGGAGACATTCAAACCCCGCCTGGATGCGTTCCTGTGTGATGGACTCTAGGTGACCCTGCTCTGGCAGGGGGGTTGGGCTGGATGAGCTTTCGAGGTCCCTTCCAACCCCTAGGATTCTGTGATTCTGTCCCCCTTCGCCCCTGCAAGGGCTGCCCCGCATCCGCGGTTCTGGCCTCTCCGTGCTCGCCCCCCGCCGCCGCGGAGCGCCGTCCCGCAGCTCGGCCGAGCTCTGCGTGCCCGGAGCACAGCCAGCGGCGGCGGCAGAAGCGGTGCAGTGTCTCATCTGAACGCCAAAGCGAAGCAGCTGCAGGGTGCTCACGGCCCGGTGGCTATTCCTGAGCCAGAGACGCTTTTATTTGTCATACCCGAATCACTTTCCACCTCTTTTTTTATTTTCCGAACCCGTTTAAGTGCTCGGGACAAACCGTGCCGCGGTGCCTGTGTGAGGAGGTGCTGCCGGGACAGGGGGGTCGGTCTCCCCGCTCCCTGCCCAGGTGCAGCAGGAGGCAGTGCGTGGGCGTTCTCTGTCTCCACGGTGCTGCCTTGGCCCACGCACCCCTCCTGCAGAGCTTGAGCGAGCCCTGGACTGCTGAGCAGCTGCTCCCAAGGAAACCACTTCATACCGTTAGTCCTCACTTAAGCTGGAGCCCGGAATTGCAGAGGTCTCGATGTAAGGCTGCCTGCCCTGTGGATTTAGAGGGGTGCAGTAATGTTTCCCTAGCCCAGTAATTCCTGACACTCAATTTACGCTGAACTGTCGCCACGTGGTGAATCACAGAATCACAGAATCATTATGGTTGGAAGGGACCTCCAGGGTCATCAAGTTCAACCTTTATCCCATCATATTCCTAACCATTAGACCATGAAGCAGCGTTTCTGAATTGCAACACCCCACGTGGCAGCAGCAGCTCTTCTGAAGTCTGTCCTCCTGCATATAAAATTAGGATTGTTTGCTCCCACAGTGCATTTCATGACCTTGTTCCTTACAGTCCAGGGCTCCTGCTGCAGACCTGCTGCCAGATCTTGTTATTGTAAATAAATTATCTTTTTTCACACATGCTTTTCAGATCACTTGTGAACAAGTTAAGTTTTAGGAAAGGTCTCTGCAGGTTTGCAGTGTGGATGGGTTTTCATTGAGCAGTTTCTGTTTTCTTCTACTTTTAGCTGTTAACTTCTGAGGTTTCCTTTCATGTCCTGTGGCTGCCTTTTTTATTTGGGCTTCTCTGTTGAGGGGTCTGAAAGGCAAAGTAGACTGTATCAACTTTGTTCACTCTGCTAGCATCTTCTTTACCTAGTTCTAGACCTGTACAATTTTCTTCTGTAAATCCATGTTGGCTGTTTTTCTAGAGTGTAATATTGTTTTATTATCATTATTGCCTTTTTACAGTGATAGAAGTTTGTTAAACAAGTTGTGGTTATGTTAAACATACAGTTCATATAGCAGAAAAGATTAAAAGAGCAACTGAATTTGCTCACTGTTTTGCCTTGTGGTGTTTTAGGCTGACATCAGCTGGTCAGTGAATGGCATGCCTCAGGGGACTATTAAACACCCCATGGGGCATGTTCCAATCATGGTGAAGTCCAAGTTGTGCAACCTCTACAATCTTTCTCCGCAAGAGCTCATCCAGCACCATGAGGAGGAAGAGGTAATGTGGGTTTTGTGGGTCAGGAAGATCTGTGTTGTACCTGAGCAGTATATCAGGCCAGCTTCTCTTTACAGGACTTGAGCATTTATATTTTGTTTCAAGTTTGACTTGGTATTTTCTCTGAGTGTTGTTCCCCATTTATGGTGGTTCCAGACAGCTTCTTGAAAAATTTGCAGTCACAGCTGTCTTTGAGTACAGGGATCTGTCTGGTGCTAATACCCACAGTTCCAGTACACAACTTCTCAGCTGGTAACCAGCAGCTGAGGCCACTTTGCTGTGAGTGGGCCTCTGTGGAGACAATGATTCGGAGAACAGGTATCAAAAGAGACATATTTTCATTCTCAGTTGTCTTCTGCAGCTTTTTCCCCCCCAGGGGCCTGTCAGCTGTGGGGGATCGTGTACAGAATTATTTAGGGCTGTATTTTATGCTCACAAAAAGAGTGAGCAAACTATGAAAGAAAGTCTGCAATGGTATACACTACTGCTGCCCCCCTAGTGTGCTGCTTGTACCTTCATTCATGTTATTGCTCGCTGTTGGAACACTTTTTGTCTGATTGCTTACCATTTGGGGAGCTCACATGGATCAGTGCTAAGGCTGTGTGTGACCAGAAAGAGGTTTTCTGTGCTGAAGATCCTTCTGGTTTATAAACTCAAATTGAGAACTTCAGGGTATTTGTTTAAAAAGTAGTTCATATCAGCTCTTCAGAGCCATTCGGTTGACAGGATTTTGGGGTTTTTTTCTTTCTTCCTCTAAATTGTGGAACATACATCCCTTTCCTTGCACTGAATGCTTCATTCAGACTTAATAGTCCCTGGCAAGGAGTGCAGCATTTGCAAGTGCAGTGCTGAAACATGTCTTACATGTTTCATAGTTAAAACTAAATGTTTGTGAACATATGATACAGGCATTTTTGTCTTTTATTTAAAATACTGGCTTAATAATTTCTAAGCACACTAAAATGACTTTTCTTCTTCTGCCAGGAAATGGGAGGCTACTTTATAATTAATGGTTTAGAAAAAGTTGTTAGGATGCTGATTATGCCCAGGCGAAATTTCCCTCTTGCAATGATGAGACACAAATGGAGAAACAGAGGCCCTGGTTTCACAGAGTACGGTAAGCTGAGCAGTTTCCTGCAGCATTCTGCTAGTAACTTCTTCATGGCAAACAGGAGAGACCATCTATAGCTGACTTCTGGTAGTTTTGTTTTGGTGTAGCTCTGGTATAATGTTTATATTTTTACCACATACAAAAGTAAAGGATCAACACCACCATAAAGGTACAAGCCTGAGGCAGGTGCTGGCCTTGTGGGAGCTGTTTGAGCCACCCATGCTGAGCAAGGAGATTGTATTCCAGGCCTTGCAGTACGTGTAACCTTTATTATGTGGAAGGTGTAAAACCCTACCTTCAGCAGAAGTCAGTGTAAAGTGCTGAACTTGTTTCGTGGAATTGTTTATCCATACTTTGAGATGGCAGATTTAATTTACATGAAGCAGATGAACTAGGCTCTTGGCTGTCCCATACCTTTGTCATGTATACTCAGTAAGACCAGCTTAACATTTAATTAAACAGGAGTTTTAAACTCGGTTGTTACCAGCTGCTGATTTGACTGTGGACAGTGGTGCTTGTGCACACACTGTAATTCCTCGTTAACTAATTTTGAGGCAGTGCCAGTTTAAGTGGTCCCATTTGTTTTATTTTTATTTGTCCTGCAGTGAATAGCATGGGGCAGGACCAGGAAACACTGCTTCAGCAGTGCCAGCTGAACACAGGCATGTGAAAACTTGCCCCAGACTGCAGTTAGGAAGAGTATTTGTGTGTTGCTGTATCTTACAACCCAAGGTTACAGTCAGCACAGTCGAGGCTTGAGGCTTTCTTAAAAACTGTCTGCATCTTCCAAGCCCCTCAGCGAGCATGCTGGCTGTCCTGAGACATTTCTCTGAGAACTGAATTGAGCTGGTGTATTTATCTGAAATGGGAGAGTGGTGCTGAAACTAGAGACCTGCCTCGTGTTCTCAGCCACAAAGCCAAAGTTTCTCTCACAAATTCACTCACACCTTCTTGGACATGTTACAGAAATGCAGCCAGTTGGTTTTGTACAGCTCATGTTGGTCTTTGCTTGTGTTTGTTCTCACAGGAGTAGTGATGCACTGCGTTAAGGATGAGCACACTGCAATAAATATGAACCTTCACTACCTGGAGAACGGTTGTGTCATGATGAATTTCATTTTTCAGAAAGAGTTGTTCTTCCTTCCCTTGGGATTTGCTCTGAAGGTAAACAACTAATGCTTATGCTTTCTGTGTTGAATAGATACAGAAGTTTTGCTAACCATTTCTAGATAAGTAATGAGAAGAAGCTAATTCCATGGTAAGCTGAAGAGCTGTAGTCCAAACCAAGCCTGTGGCTGTAATGTAACACTCAGCTGCAGCAGAGGAAGTGTGTGCAGGGTCAGGAGGAGGGGAGAGTTCTGCAAGGGTTTCATGGCTTCTTGCTAAGGAATGGTCTGGATAAAAGGCTCCTGGGGGCTGTAAGAGTTTGCCACTTAATGGGAAAGTTCTCAGGAATCTTTTTAAAACAGAATGACAGCGGAGTGTGCAGTGAGTGAACGACATTAATTACTAAAGGATCTATTTGAGCACATTTGATGGATGTAAACTGTTCTTTTGATAGCAGGAGAAAGTTTGACTTGAGCCAAGACTTGTGAATTCTCCTCTAAAGCATGCTTTCCCTAGTAGCAGAGCCAGAGTACCTCTGCCGTGTATTTAACCTACAGCAGCTATGTAAATCATCCTCAGTGGATTTGTATCTTCTTTCAGCCTGCTGCATTCACAATGCTGCTGCACAGGGCATTTCACTTTTTCTTCAATGCTTTCTTCACTTTTCCTTTCAACAGAAGTAGCTGATTTTGTTTTACCCAAAGTAGCTGGTTACCTGTTGTTTTAATACACAGAAGATCTCAGGATAAGCAGGTCGTGTTGCCTGAAGTTCATATTTTTCTGTAAATAGTCACTCTGTGGATTTGCAGTCCCCTCTGCATCCATCGAGCTCAGTCTGTACTGGCTTCCTGTGGCCTGTCCAGGTCCCACTGTGGCAGACTGCTGCTTTTCCAGCCCTACTGTGCTTCTGTTCTGGCTGTAATTCTGGTTTCTTCTTGCTGTGTCATCGCCTCACTGCTCTCCTCTGTTGGACAAGAGGCAGCATGCACTGCACAAGAGGCTTTTTCCAAATTGTGATGTGATTAACAAGCAGCAGAACTGAGCTTATGTATAAAGAATGCTTCCTTCGTGTCTTTCTCATGCAGCCTTCAAATTTTCATGACCTGTTTGAAGCCTACTTAAACCTGTTGAGCAATAGTTTATTTAAAGATGAGGCACATTTGTCAGTAAATACAGAAGTCATTAGTGAATGACTTATTTGCTTAACCCTGATGTAAAGAAACAACTAGGAAGCCTTTATAACACAAAGAGCTAAAAACATTGGATTTAAGTATGAGCTTTAGTATGTGAAGTGTTGAAACTAAGGTGAATTGGTTCTCATAGCCTTCATCAAAAGGCTGAATTGCCTTTTGGTTTGCTTGAGGATAAGAAGTAGCTTGAGACAATGGTGAACTAATTCATGTCTCTAAGTGAGCTCATTCTGTAGAGATATTAGCAAATCTGGCCTAAAGAAGAGAAGCCTGTGAATTTAGAGGGTGCAAGTGTGGGTTTTTTTCCAAGGGTTTGTTGGATTGGAAGTACTTGTGATCATCATCAGGGTATGAGTATCCCGTGCATTACTCTCTAAGCACCTTAGCCAAACAATATTTTTCAGTTTGCATGGTGGAAGGGTATTTCCAGAGGACTGAAAACCTAAGTCAGTGTGGTGCTATAGTGCTTTTGCTGTATTTTATAGCCAGATGTTGCTGTGACTGTTCGTTTTTCTGATCTGATACACTTCTGTCTTTCAGGCATTAGTTAATTTCTCAGACTACCAGATTTTTGAAGAGCTGGTCAAAGAAAAGGAAGGTGATACCTTTTATGTGAACTGTGTTACTGAGATGATGAGAGCAGTAGTGGATGCAGGCTGTTATACACAGCAAAACGTCCTCGAATACCTGGGAAAGAGCTTCAGAATAAAACTTAACCTTCCTGAGTGGTACAGCAACGAGCAGGCTGCAGATTTCATTTTGAAGTATGTCTGTGTGCATGTAGGAGTGTGTGATTCGGTGTCATTGTCTTGAAATTGTAGGCAGATTTAAGAGTACTCTGCCATGTTACATCACACTTTGTTATGGTTCACATGCATTTATAAAATGATAGCCAGTGGCCAGTTTTTTATGAGACTCCAGGATATTATAATCTGTATTTGTGGTGTTCAGAAATATGTATTTTTAATGGATTGACACAAGTATCCCCAAAATGGTTTCAGGAGAGGGTATCAATTGCTATTTAAATGATATTTCTGATGTATTTAATGAAAAACATAATTATTAAAGGTTAAGGAAGAGGTTAGAGCTAGGTCTGTGACTGCTTGGAACTTTATTTGTTGAACAGGAATACTGCAATTCGTGGCACTTTATCAGTTTCACACAGTCTTGGCAACGACGATGAGAATTACATTTATCTTTTAAAATGGTAGAAATTAGATGCTTTAAAATCTTGCTTCTTCCATAGAATAAATTATAAAGAAATGGAAGGGCCAGCTTTGAGACTGTCAGTCTGACAGGCATTCAACTGAATAGTTTATTTTTCTGGTAGAGTAGGTGTTTGCTCTTTGAGGGGTTTTTTAGCACATTAATAGGATCATTTGAGATGCCCACGCCCTCGAGTACTTGTAAATAGGGGGTTGTCAGGTGGCTGGAAACACAAAGGCAGCTACAGGTGCCTCAGAGTGGCACTTAGAAGTCCACAGACCAGCTGGAAACACTGAACTTTTTACAGAGAAATGTGAGTGGATAATTTCAAGAAAGTTGGAATTACTCTGATTTTCTGATTTCTAAATATTTTGGTGGGTGGGTTATTGGGTGGTTGGTTTGTTTTTCCACTGTACACCTTATTTGCCTCAGCTGATAAGATACAAGAGAAGAAATAGTGAAAACACTAATTGGGATGTACCCTGTATATGAGAGTGCTGGAACTGTAACTCACCTGGACAGAACCAGCCTTTGCATTTTGTCTTGCTTTGCAGTGAAGTTGTGAAAGCTTCGCTAGAGGGCAATATAGGGCAGAAGTGAACAGCTCAGAACATCCTTGAGTGCTGATGCCAGACTATCACACTTGTGTCTTGGAGAGCAAGTGGTCATAAGTGTGTCTTGGAAAGCAGTCGATCAGCTTTAGTGGGAATTAGGTGTGGCTGTCCTTTTTGCTTGTAACAGTGTTGTTCAGCCCACAGTTTTCCACACGTGGTTTGATAGCAGTGCAGATTTGGACTTTCTGTGGCAGGACACTTGATAGCATGAACAGAAGTGTGTAGTGGTTTGCTGCCAGTTTCCAGCTCAGATTTGAGGTGGCATCCATGCATGTGGATGTGTGTGTGTGTGTGTGATTGGTGTCATAGCTACTGTGAAATAACACGCAGACCTCATCTGTTGACTGAGCCATGTCTGTTTACATGAACTGCTTGCTTACAAGGACATCTAACACGGGAGTGTGTAAAATCAGTCTGTCACAAGGTTCACCTTCATCTAATCAACCAGGTATATCCTTAACAAAACTAGCCCCTTAAAAAGGCAAGTTGATCCTTTTTCAGCTCAGTCTCGGAGGGGTGGGGAATGGTTATTATTCCTGGAATTTTCATATAAGAGCAACTGAAAAAGTTTGTGCCTTGTTAGGTTTTTAGCCAAAAAAATGGTTTATGATTATTTAGGGGAAACTTGAAGAAAAGCTAGCATGAAGAGATGGTGTTAGTTGTCTCCTTTCTCTTCCTCCAGCAAGTGTATCTGCATACACCTGACAAACAGAACTGAAAAGTTCTACCTGCTCTGCATGATGACTCGGAAGCTGTATGCATTTGCCAAAGGGGAGTGCATGGAGGATAATCCAGACAGTCTGATGAATCAAGAAGTGCTTACCCCAGGACAGCTTTTCCTTATGTTCTTAAAGGTAAGGTCTTAAGAAGCTGAAAGTAATGGTCATCCAGTCCAGACCCCACAGTAACCATAGGGACAGGAGAAGGGCAGGAGCCAGACTGAAGAGCCTGGATGCGCTCTAGGGGCTGAGAGACTGCTGGCTGTAGAGTAACCAGTAAGTGTAGTCAGGGAAAGCTTGGGTATCTCGTTATAGGGTACTAAATATGCTGAAGAAAAGCCTGGAATATTCCAAAACCTGGAATAAAGAGCTTCATAGCCTTCCAGAGCAAATGAAAGCGTTGCCATTCAAGGCAGGAGTCTGAGGAAGGAAGAGTACCAATCCTTCTCGTGTTTGAAGAGGGTTTTGGAACAGCATGCTGCTGTTGAATCAATTGATATGGGAGTGGTAAAGATCTGCCTTGTGTTGCTGCTGTTTCACATGGTAGATGTGCAAGAAAATAACTGCCCCTCTCTCCCCCATCTTCCAAAAGTGGTGACTCTTGATGTTGTCATCACTCTTCCATTCTTCAAATTCCTTTATGAATCAGGAAGCTGATAAACTGCTTCTGACTTACACAGTTAATTTATAACTTGTGATGTAAAAACACAATTCAACAGGAATTCAGTTTATTTTTAGGGGTTCCTCATTTTAAAATACTAGGAGGAAAGTATTCCTGCTCAGAAGCTTGACTATCCCATAAAAATCATTGTGGAATAGTAGTTCCCATCCCTAAATAAAGATACTTCCCTGAGTTATCTGATAACTTTTTGTTAACCTTTCTTTTCTATTTTAGCCAAAATTGTCTTTAGTATTGCGTTTTTTTGAAGTCTACTCTAAAACCTCTCTATAACTTCCGTGGTTTCAGTCAGTTTAGAAATAAAATTAAAAAGTGAGTTCTGTGAAGGATTTTGGGGCTGTGTGGAATGGCACCAGGAACCAGACAAGGCTGCTGTCCTGCCTGGCCCTGCCAGATAGGTGGGGGAGTAAGTTAACAGCCCCTTTTTTAAACACAAAAAATCTGGTGGATTTTTGCCGTGTGTCCATGGCCTTCAACTTTTGGTATCTAAACTTACTTTGTAATGTGGTTTTACTTCTTCACTGTATTCAACAGGCTAACCAGTGGATTTATTCTTGAGGTCAAATTATAGGTACAATTTCTGCCGTGGGTTTTGTTTGTTCTGTATGAAATTCTGTTATTGTACTTTGTTTGCCAGACTCATCACCGGACTGGGTGGAAGTGATTGCTAAGCTGTTGGATATTTTCCTTGCAGGTCTGTGTTGGTGTGATTCCGCCAGTGTTTTGATAAAACAAAGTCCGTGTGGGAAATACGGTTGGAAAACTGTCAATTCACTAAAACTTATCCATCCTGCTGATTTCAGAGGATTTCTGTAGCATGTGCAGCTGATATGAAGTTCTAATTCGAGCCTTTATTTTCCTGTTTTAAATTTAAACTTCTTACTTTTAAACCATAGGAGAGGCTTGAAAGCTGGTTGCAATCTGTTAAATTTGTCTTGGAGAAAAGAGCGGAAAAGGCGGAGATCAGCATAAATGCAGACAGCTTGGTGAAGGCATTCAGCCTGGTAACAGATCTCACCAAACCATTTGAATATCTTCTTGCAACTGGGAACCTGCGATCTAAAACTGGTAAATCTTCAGGCTTGAGAAGCCTTTTTCTTTTTCCTGCTAAACAGAATGAGAAACAACATAAAACTGAGCTCTTGATGGAAAACAACTGCTGGTATCCAGACATTGTACATTGTAACTGAATTAATGAAAGTGGTTTGAGGAAAGGGATAGTTGAGGAAAAAGGCAAGATTTCTCCTCAAGCATGGGCTTTATGTGTGGTATAAAACAGGCTAGTTATTAAAGCAAAGCCTCTAGCCAGATAAATAGTTGAAACTAAATTTAGCATTGCCCAGAACAGCAACCATGTTTTGATTTGTTTTCCCAAAGATTGTTTCGTCCTAGAAGGTGCAATGTAAGGCATTTGTTTATCAGGCTGCCCCATTGGTCATGTGGGCTTAAACGGTGAGAAACTGCTTTGCTAATCTATATTTTGAGTTTACCTGATGCTTCCCTGGAGTGTCTAGTGTGATGATGTTGTACTGGAATGCCTGCTAGGACATGAAATGAGGTTATAAGGCCACACAATTGTAGTAAAAAGTACCAGCTGCAAATCCCCAAGTCAATTCACTGGGAAAGACTTTCACGGGTTTCTAAAAGGAGTTGGATTTGAAGCAATAGGTTGGAATTTGAAGTATCTAGACCTCCTGCAGGTCACAGAGTTGTCTGTGCACAGGCAACAGCACATGTGCCTTGTGTTGTTCGGATCAGTGAAAAATAAGAAACTGCCTTGTAACGCCGTACTTTATTTGTTAAAGCTGGATGATGCCCTGACACCAATCTCCGTTTTGCTCCCAAGGCCTGGGCATGTTGCAGGACAGTGGTCTGTGTGTGGTGGGAGACAAGCTGAACTTCATCCGCTACCTCTCCCACTTCCGCTGCATACACAGAGGGGCGGCGTTTTCCCAGATGAGAACTACAACTGTCCGCAAGCTGTTGCCCGAATCCTGGGGGTTCCTGTGCCCCGTGGACACCCCAGATGGAGAACCCTGCGGCCTGATGAACCACATGACAGCTGTGTGTGAAATAGTGACGGAGATGGTGCCAGTGACAGACATCCCACCTTTGTTATGCTCCCTAGGTATGTTTTACTGGCTTGGTCATTTAATGAAACAGTCTTCCTTTTGCCTTTCTGCCCTGCAAACCCTTACCTGGGAAAGGTTCTCCAGGTACCATCACTGTACACTGTGAACCTGAGAAACTGAAATCAAGTTAAACGTGTACTTACACTACTTCTGCTCAGTGGTCAGTAGCACGTTGTTTATGCAGGCCTTTGTGTCAGCCTTTTGGAGAGTGTAAAGTTCAATGTAAACGTTCACTAGCTGTATGCTATAGAGTGAAGATGTTTTCTTAAGCACAAGGAATTGCACAGTACAGGCTCTAAGAAATGGGACCAAGCAGTGACTTTCTAATGCTGCTGACGGCTTGAATCAAACTGCAGCTCACTTGTTATTACCACAATAATGGGAATGCTGATTTCTGCTTATTTCAATCAGAAAAATGGGGAGGAGAGAGGAATGACATTCTTAGTTGTGCGTGTTTTATTTCTTCCATTAAACAATCTACAGCATTGCCCTGTTAGGTCTGAATTTTACGATGTCTCAGAAAGCTTTTTGGTGTGGATCGAGGCTTCCTGCAGAAATAACTTTTGTGTTTTGTTTCCTTTTTTTGACTGTTCCTTCTGCCAACCCCCTCATCTCACAGGTGTCACCCCCGTTGATGCGATGCCAAGCAAGCCTTACACTGAGTGTTACAACGTTGTGTTGGACGGCTCTGTGGTGGGCTGGGTAGAGTGTGAGTTGGCTCCTGAGATTGCAGAAACCCTCCGCCGCTTCAAGGTTGGCTTGTTTAATATGTTTCTTAGCTAAACATCCTCAATGCATAGTGGTCAAAACCAGGCATGTTTGGAACTTTTTTTTAAATTCCTTTATTTAATTAATCTGACCCAATGAGTTCTCTTGGGCTGTGTGTTGGCATTGGAGTGGGCTTTTCTGTTTTTCTTGTTTATATCTGTATGTTTGGCCAGTTGGTTTATGAAGTCATTGTAGTTACAAGAACCTTTTTTCTTGAAAAAGGGAAGATAGACATATTCTGTCCTTTTCTTGGTGGAGATTTGTCTAGAAGCATTTTTAAAATCTTCTCCACCATGTTGTATTCGTAGCTACACCTGTGGTTGACATTTTCATTGTACAGCCTGTTGGATGCAGCTTAACTGAACCAGTGCTGGTTTGTGTTTCTAAATTGGTATTTCTTTGCACAAGCAGATAACACAAGAGAAAAGGTTTCCTGCACGGGCAGAAGTGGTCCTCATCCCAAAGACAGGAAAACCCAGTCTGTATCCTGGGTTGTTTATTTTTACTACCCCTTGCCGGATGGTGCGGCCCGTCAGAAACCTGTTCTATGGGAGGAACGAGTGGATCGGCACTCTGGAACAGGTGGGGTTTGCATGTTTCCTTTGTAAAGCACTGACTGTTACAGAGGTACCTGTCATCAAAAACAATGTTTTTGAAAATATTTGTGAGAGGAGCTGAGGATGGGACGTAGGGAGCTTGGGTTGAGGAGCTAGAATAGGTGGCAAAAGTGTTTTCTCACCTCCTGCTAATTGGTTTCCAGTAAATGTCTTAGATGGACTGTAGGGATCTTTTTGAGGTATTGAAATCTGCTCTCAGTATTAACTTAGAGAAGCTTTTGAGGTGAATGATTGCTGTCTTGTGTGCACTGTCTCATCTTGTGTTACATCATTGCAGGGGAACTTGCCCGTTTGGGACAATTAAAATGGGAGATGGGAAGGAGGACATGTCACTGCAGTTCTGTATTTCCAGACTTGCTTTCCTTGCAGTTGGTCTGTGATTGTGATAGGTAGTTCAACAGCTGTCTGATGTTTTTCTTGCCTGCTGATATACTGAGGTGCAGACAATGAGCACAGCTAAAACTGTGAAATGGATAAAAAGACATTGGGGTAGCTTTGTTTTGCTTCGTTCCCTTTTAAAAGAAGGAGGTGAGCGAGCGTTGTCCTATTTGATGCTTGCAGATCTTCATGAATGTGGCCTCTCTGGAGTCAGAGGTGGTGCCCAAAATGACCACTCACCAGGAGCTCTTCCCTCACAGCATTCTGAGTGTGGTGGCCAACCTCATCCCCTTCTCCGACCACAACCAAAGTCCACGAAACATGTACCAGTGCCAGATGGGTAAGTGCTGTAGTACCTGATGCTGCAAGTCCCTGGGCAAGGGGGAGAGAAAAAAGTCTCTGGTGTCTATTTCAGCATGTCTTCCCGCATTCCCAAATAAGAGCTGTTTCCACACTAAGGTTGATTAACAGCCAGGTTTTTTTTTCATGGCAAAGT
The DNA here is from genome assembly GCA_013398125.1 of Aegotheles bennettii. Classification (NCBI taxonomy): domain Eukaryota; kingdom Metazoa; phylum Chordata; class Aves; order Caprimulgiformes; family Aegothelidae; genus Aegotheles; species Aegotheles bennettii. Next base: position 11,240 of record VZRW01000581.1, on the reverse strand, counting down.
AAAAGTCAGGTTTATCATCCTGGCTGCCTTCCAGTGGGCAGTTCTGGGTTGTTGCACTCATGTTGCCTTCCTTAAGCCTTCAGTAAGTTTTGTTTGTTGTTTTTTTCATAATTTGATGTTGATCACAGAGGCAAATGAAGGGCACTGCACCAGCTGCTTGGTGGTGTTAGTGTCTGACAGCTGTGCTGCCAACAGTCCTCTCGTCCCCATAACCCACAGAGGTTAACCTACTTCTGACTGGTAGCTACGGTAGATGCTCTGCAGAAGTTAGTGTGAGGTTTTCTTGCCACCTGTTTCCAGTGAGCAGCTGCTGTCTTGACACTGCAGCTGCAAGAGGACACTTGCTATAGGCATCTGTTGCAAGAGAGTAGTACAGCACCGTGGCAGCAGGGTTGGTGTTTTTCATGACAACTGTTTGACAAAGTTTTAAACTGATTTATCTGGTTGTCTGAAAGAAGTTGGGATAGGGTATGTACGTCAGGTTTTAATCAGCTGAAGTACAACCATTTTCTCATACTTTTCTGAGAAAAGTACCAATGTGGCTACATTCAGCACTTGTTTGCCTTGACAGTATATTTATCCTGCAGAAGCAAATGCTTTTTGGCCTGGAAATATGTAAGGTGTGCCTCACTATGGGAAACTTGGGGGGTGGGGGAATGGATAAAACAAAAAGCCCCAAAACCACCACACCAACCTTATTGGAGATTTTGAAATTGCAGAAAAGACACAAAATGACCAATAGTCCTTATGAAATGCTATGAAAGAATTGAGTGTTGTGGTTCATATAAACTTTTATACTTTGGCTTAGGGCAGTTATTAAATTCCAAGGGTTTTAAGATTGAAAATCCCTCTAAATTGTATTTCCAGCTTTTTTCTTAACAAGATACATGAAGGATGAGACATAGATTAACTTTGAATTGATCCTGGATAAATCCAACTTTCTTTCTTTCTTTCTAGGAAAGCAAACCATGGGGTTTCCAGTTTATAACTACAAGGACCGCTCAGATAACAAGCTGTACCACCTTCACACTCCTCAGAGCCCTCTGGTGCGGCCCAGCATGTATGACTATTATGGTATGGACAGCTATCCAGTCGGCACCAATTCAATTGTGGCTGTCATCTCCTACAGCGGCTATGACATGGAAGATGCAATGGTAAGCTACCAAAAGGAGGAATCCTGCTGTCCTGTAAAGGAATTGATGTGAGGGACTGGGAAGAAGGGTGATACCTATCTGAGAAGAGCCCGTTTTCTGCTTCTGCTATTCCACAGACACTGTTAGGGCAGGTACAGGAGCACAGCGGTCAAATGTTTCCACAGGTAACACTTGGAGGTACCAAGAGTAGAGCAGAGCTCCCTTGTATTGAGGCAGTGGGGTTCCAGCATTGAAAAATACTGGTGTTGCAGGAGGTTTGGTGACTTGCTGAGAGGCACTGTTTGGGAAGGCAATGTTTAAAAAGTAAACATCAGATCGGAATGGAAAAAGCTTTCTTTGTGGAAGCTATGAGCAAGTCTTTAAAGGGCCTTTGTTTCTTCTTTCTAGATTGTAAACAAATCTTCCTGGCAGAGAGGGTTTGCCTATGGAAGCGTTATCAAGATGGAGAGCATTGACCTTTCTCTTAAAGCCAGCAGGGCAGGTGATAATTTAGTATTTGGCATCAGGCCCGGTGATGCAAACATTACAGACAAGTTAGATGCCGATGGACTGCCTTTTGTTGGCTCTATCCTACAGCCTGGGGACCCTTTCTACAGCTTCATGAACCTCAACACAGGGGAGACCTTCACTATATACTATCCGTAAGTACAGCTTGTCCCTCGTGGCTGCACACACCTGGTGGTGAGCAGTTTGAGGGTGGTTGGCCCTGATGAGCTGCGGTATTTTTTCCTCCAGGGGTTCCCTTTTCTCCTCATGTGATAGTGTCCATGTCTTGACAGAGGGAGCATGAAGTTCATGTTGTAGGTGACTCCCGTGCACGTATCATGGCTTTCCTCTAAGCCAGCTTGTGCTGTGGAGCCTGGCTTATCCCAGGAGGAGAATCTGAGGCCAGTAAAAAGAGTGAGCTTGCAGAAATGTTTTGGTGTCTCCCAAAGTCTGCTCCTCTGCCCACCCCCCACCCCCGGTCGTTTTCTGTAGCTTTTTGTTAATTGACTCACATAAGGGGTTCTGTCTAAAAAACCCAAAGAAACACCAAACAGAAAACCTAAACAAAGTGCCTGGTCCCAGAAGCTTGCCAGAAAACTTCGTAAGCAAAGTTGTTACAGGATTAGGGGTCCAAAGAGCATTTTTGTTAACATTGCAGCTTCCAAACTGCTAGAATATTTAAATGTGTCAACTACACCCCACCCCCCACTGGAGTATTTTGGGGATAAGTTTTGTGAGAGTTTTGAACTTCAGTTGAAAGAGTAAAGGATGCTGAGGCTTTCATTAAAACCCTCTTAATTCTTTCAGGAAAAGGAAGTAAAACCACTGACAAAAAAACTCCAATATATTAAAATACATCCTGCACTCCCAGTTGTTCATACAACTTCAGGCCATGAAGTGTCTGTCTGCAGCATTGCTAGAGTGAGGATAATGCTGTGTAGTTACTCACACTGTCAAGGCGAATTGGTTTGTGAAGCACTTGGTTAGCACTGGCATTACTGGGGAAGCTGTTGTTTATTGCTCTGTAACAGATGGTGCCTTAGCAGTGCTGGGGAGGCTGCTGTGGGCTCTGACAATGAATCGTTCTGATCTTAGAGCAGGGCTGAGAGGTTCAGCCACGTGGTAGTGGGGATCTGTCAGCTCAGCCTTGTCTTTGCACCTGTGGAGCCCTCTTTGGCTCTCCCACCCCATGTTCCTGCTCCCCAGCTCTCTCGTGCCAGCCTGGCCTTAGTTCAGGTTCCTTATCCAGAGCCATTTTTACCTTTGTACCTTCAGCTTTTGTTCATTCTGGGTCCAAATCAGATAGTTGTTTAGGTTCCTACAGAGAGATGAGGTTCCGACCTCTCAGTGTTGGCCCCTGCTCCAGATTTGCCCCAAAGACCCAAGGCCCTTTAGAGGGAGTTCTCCCCACTATCATAAGTGCCACATGCAGTGCTAGATCTTACGTGGGAAGAGGGAGGACAGAGGCTTAGGAAGCATGTTTTCCTGGTTTTTCTTTTTGTGATGGCCCATACCCTGGTTGCATTTGAACACAGCAAAATAATAGCTTTGAAACAGAAGCTGAACTTGGGTACAAGCCTTATGCAAACACTTGGTTTCCTTGGGTCTTCAAAGGAAAAGAAGAAAAGTAACTTTGTCCTGACATGGGACAAAAAGTATTTATTCCTTAGCTGTTGTCTCCAAAACGAGTGAAGGGTTTGAGCTGAAAGCTCTGTAACAAGAGTTCAGCCTGCAGCAGACACCTAGCGTGTGGCACATCAGGCTGAGGGTTCATCTGGAGAAGCAGCACCCCCCCGAACAAGGCATTGCTGGCAAAGCCCTCTCAGCTCACGCTGCCCCTTCCCCTTCTGCTCTTGAGCTTTCCTCCCTGCTTTGCACGGATCCTGGTTCTTCGTTCTGGTTTCCCACCAAGGTGGTGAGAATTTACTGGGGCAGGGAGGGACTGCTGCCTTACACAGAACAGATGGCACTGGGGTTGCAGTTTGTCAGGCACGGTGATACAGGCGAACCAAGTTCAAATCATCTTTATTTTAAATCATGGGTGGCACATTACCTGATCACCTGAAAGCTGTAGCTGTGCTTCTGAAAAAGCAAATGAGTGGCACTTGTGTGATGGCCTTGTATGAAGCAATACATACCCTTGCCCTCATTCTTACCCAGTCCGATTCTCCTCGTCCTGCTTTTCAAGAACAGTGGTGTTCCCCAGCTGTCCCAAGGCATTTTATGAGACTTACAAAATTACTTGGGTTTTTTCCTTCATTTCCCTCTCCTAGCACACCTGACACCCTGGCTGTGATTGTTTTTCCACCTGTGCAGGAATAAGGAAGTCGGCATTGTAGACAACGTCAGGTTATGCAGCAATGACCGTGGCACGGGGAAGTTCAAGAAGGCTTGCATCACTGTGAGGGTTCCCCGAAATCCCACTGTCGGAGACAAATTTGCCAGCCGTCACGGCCAGAAAGGCATCCTGAGCCAGCTCTGGCCAGTTGAGGATATGCCGTTCACAGAGAACGGGATGGTTCCAGACATCCTCTTCAACCCTCACGGCTTCCCCTCCCGTATGACCATCGGGATGTTAATTGAGAGCATGGCAGGGAAGTCGGCGGCGCTGCACGGCGTCTCCTACGACGCCACCCCCTTCACCTTCACGGAGAAGAGCTCTGCTTTGAAATACTTCGGTGAGACCTTGGCGAGCGCGGGTTACAACTTCTTTGGGACAGAGAAGATGTACAGTGGGATCAGCGGCCTGGAGCTGGAGGCAGATATCTTTGTGGGAGTGGTGTACTACCAGCGCCTGCGCCACATGGTCTCAGACAAGTTCCAGGTGAGGACAACGGGGCCCCGAGACGCTGTCACCAACCAGCCCGTCAAGGGGAGGAACGTGGAAGGTGGGATTCGCTTCGGTGAGATGGAACGTGACGCGTTGCTGGCTCACGGCACGTCCTTCCTGCTGCAAGACCGGCTGTTCAACTGCTCCGATGGCTCCGTAGCCTACGTCTGCACGAGCTGTGGCAGCATGACATCTCCTGTGCTGGAGAAGCCGCCGCCCTCCTCCTCCATGGTGAGCAGCAGGAGGTACTCCTGCTCTGTCTGCAGCGAGGTGGACAGGATTGAGGTTGTCCCTGTGCCTCACGTCTTCCGTTACTTTGTGGCCGAGCTGGCAGCCATGAACATAAAAACAAAGCTGAAAGTGGAGTAGCTCAGTGCTCGGGGAGGCTGCTGGGAGGGAGGAAGCCACGTGTCAGTCCTGCCTTTCCCCCCGTGGGGTTCAAGCGTTACGTCGGTTCTCAGGTTCTTTGAACGTTTGCCAGATTAATTTGATGTTCGATGGAGACGGGGCAGTCGCCAGGCTCTACGGCGAGGGAATGCGGCCCCGCCGGAGTTTGTTTGCACTTCCAAAGGATCACTGGCTGCTGAGGTGTGCGTGTGGCAATCAGGTGGGAATCAGGCAGTATCCCTGCTCCTGCTGGGCTGTGGGGCCGAGGGCAGTGGGGGCTCCTCCTTCTCTGAGCGCCGGCTGCATCTGCAAAGATGAAGAGGTCATAAAACAGCATGGAGCGAATGCTGGAGATGACAAAAAGAAGATATCATTTTGTTTTTTGAAGAAGAATCCTTGCACAAGGTCTCCCTTGGTGCTGGGCGTGTGTTCCAGGGCTGGGACCTGGCTCGGTTTATCGGAGCTGGGGACGAAGGTGGCACCAGTCCTGCCCGTGAAGCTGCGGGGCTGCCTGCAAGCACCCAAGGCAACCGATCCAGGCCCGCGTGTCCCGCCCCGTCCCCCCGGCAGCCCCACGCTCCCCGTTAAACCTTTTGTACGTTTCTAATCACCTCTCTGCTGATCCGTGCGGGGCGGCGCCGCGCTCCCAGGGCTTGGCGGGCGGCGGCAGGCGGGAG
>VZRW01000580.1:14351-37898 GCA_013398125.1 Aegotheles bennettii | reverse complement strand
GGCACCGGCCGTGCGGGGCGAGTGCGCGTAGGGAGCCGCCGTGCCCTGGGCAGCTCCCCGGTGCGGGGCGAGCGCGCCCCGAAAGCTGCCGAGCGGGAAAGCCTGGTTACTGCTGAGGAGCAACACGGGGTCGCTGCTGAGGAAGTCCTGCAGCCGACCAGCACCTCAGCAGGTGCCGCTGGTCCTCAGAACTACCTGGGTTTTGCACTAGGCGTGTGTTCCTTGATACTGAGTCTGCACCGCCTTGGGATGCCCCAGTGCTGCCATATTCCTCTTTTTTTTGGCCAAACGCGTGTGTCCTTTCCGGTGTCTCCGAGCGAGAGCCTGCACAAAGCGGAGAAACCCAGGGCCTGGTTCCACACAAACTGCGGTGGTGTTCACAGTGAGCAGGAAAAGAGGCGATGGGGGGAACTTGTGTTTCTCTGACCTTTATCATGTCAGTGACAGCTCTGGAGAAGGAAAATGTGAAAGTCTGCAGACAGCTAATTGTGCTTGTGGAATAACTGCAGCGCTAGCAGCGCCTCGCGTCTGAGTGTCCCCTTCTTTTACACTTTCACAGAGAGTCATGGGAGGTTGTTACTAGCTTTTAATGCTCAAATACACGGTGTCCTGTTTGCTAGGATTTGTACATTTTGCTTCATAGTAAGAAAAAGGTAAATTGGCAAAGGTTTTATTCTGGGCTCGAGCGATCCCTCAGGCCACCAGTCAGAAGTGTCAACTTGTGTCACTTTGCTGTGTGCAGAGGAGAGGAGTGTGGCTAGTCCAGCTGTCACAGCTGGGGGCATCTGAGTTGGTTTGAGATGCGTGTGAGCATGGAGGCTCAAACTGACGTCTGTTTTTATAGTGAATTGCCTGTTCTCACATGGTAGAGCTGTACCACAGCAAGCTGAAGAGTGGGAGTAGACTTACTGTCTTGAGAGGCAGGGAAGGGAAAGCGGTGTTGAAGTTTCTTATTTTTTTTTCCAGGAATAAATTTAAGGAACTTTATAATTCTGTCTTTTTTTCCAATCCTCAGATTTTGAAGCAAGTTTTATTCGCTTGATTGACAAAGTGACCAATGGCTCTCGGATTGAAATAAACCAAACAGGTGAGATCTGTTTTCTCTTCTTCCTCTATTGTGGTCTTCTGGGCTCTACCAGTTGTTGCAGTGAAATCAAAATTGTGGCTTGAGAGAGGTAGGTGTTCAGATAGTGTTGACTGAGAAGATTGGAAATAACCAAGCTGAGAAGTTTTGTAGTAATCGATCGCATGCAAGAGGATCAGTGCTCCACCATAACGCAGGGAGTTGAGGAATCTGTATTGCCCAAGAATTAAAATTAGTATTTTGTTTGGTATGCAGAATTTTGTAGTGGGGGAAGGTCCATCTGAACCAGTACGGATTTTTGTAGGAGTCAAGGTTTGCATTCTACAAAGGCTTGCCTAGTCATGCTCAGAAAATGGGTTGGTTAGAGCAGGACACATCCTACATAAAAATCTCATCTGGTTCTTGTCTTTTTTAAAGAAAAAAAAAAGGTTTTTAAGGATTGTGGTTGGTCAGTAAAGCAGATGAATTACCACCAAGTATGTCAAGACAGCGACGACCTGATGGTCTGGTGAAGATCTGGCTGCTATGGAGAATAATAACTGCTTGTATTGGCATTTTGGGGACTGCTAAGAGATTTTTGGGGAGGAGGGGAAAGGAAAAATGATGTACAAGACAGACAGACACGCATGTGCGTTGACCCATTTGTTAACTCCAGACAGAGAAACAGTGTGCTGAAAGGGCTGTCATCTTTCATAAATTATTCTGTCTCCAGTTTGCCTGTATACTTCATTGCAAAGTGTCTTTATGCTGTGGAAATGACTGACAGTGCTCTGATGTGGTTTGCTCTACTGGCATCTTCTCCAGGTACCACCTTGTATTACCAGCCTGGTCTCCTGTATGGAGGCTCGTTGGAACATGACTGCTGCCCCAGTCGTGGTATTGGCTACTATTTGGAAAGCCTGCTGTGTTTGGCACCTTTCATGAAACATCCATTGAAGATTGTCCTGAGGGGAGTAACAAATGATCAAGTAGATCCTTCGGTAAGTACCAGAGGAGGAATTATTTTTTCTTGAATAAAAGTAAAGTATTCCTAAAAGTATTAGGAAGAAGTCTCTAAAACGTGTTGCATTTTTATCACCCCTCACATCCAGAAGTATGTTACTGCATCTGCCAGCAAACTCCCCAAATCAAACAAGCATCTGCTAAACTGTTGCCTTTCTGCATCACGCTCCAAACTGCAGTTTGTAATCCACCTTTTGACTTTCAGTTCCATGCTGCTTCTGTCTTCTCCCCTGGAAATTCCACTTAAATGTGATTTGAGGCCCTGCCACTGGTTTGCTTTTGCTGTTGTTTTGGAAATTAGATGGGTGGTTTCTCCCACCCCACACAAATACTCACTGTGTAAAAGAGGAAATAGTCTTTGAAATTTGAATGTGACAAGGAAGGAATCTCTCAAAATGTGTAGTAACTGATTCTTCAGGGAGATGCTGGAAGGCATGGTAGATGTCAAAATGCTCGCGTTGTTTTCTGTTACTGGCAGTTTACAGTCCTTTGTTTTAACAGTGTTGTTACAAAAATGAGATACGGATAATGTGGGATTGAAACACTGAAGTAATGCTTACTGGTTATGCTTTTTTTTTTCCTCCAAAAACCCCAAACATAATGGCTGTTGGGAGAACAGCAATGCTGTCTGCCTTTCTAGTGGTGATTGGAGGTTGCCTGCTTTCCTCTGAGTAGGTTATGGAAACTCTGTCATCTGAAAACTTAACTAGTTTTAATGAATACAAATATCATTAAGTATAACTGCAAATATTAGATGAGCCTTTGAGTCCTGCTGGTATTTATGGCTTTTCAACTGTGCTTCTTTTACCTGTGGCCCTGTGAGACACTCACATGAGCCAAAGGATGAGTGAAGTGGTGAGAAGTGATTATACGCAGTGCTGTCAAAAAAAAAGGGAAAAGAAAAAAAATGTAAAATAGGAAGCATGTTTTGCTAAACTTTCAGTTGCTGTGATTAGAGATATTTAATAGAAATAGTAAATAGTAAGAACCAAATAGGTCTCTTTTGGTTGACTGCATCTTTTTAATCACAATGGAGAAATCCTTGAAGAATCTGGAGATGAAGAGCAGTCCAATCTTAACGTTGTTTTCAAGTATGTTTAGGCACTCATCTAAGCAACTGAGTCATGATTCTGGAAATTGTCCCTTTTCAGACATCAGTCATGTGGGACAACAGAGGTTAAACAATTTCAGTTGAAATGGGTGTGAGAATTTGAGCCAGGTAGTTTGTGCTTGAAGGGGGCTTGTGCTTGCCAGAGCTCAGGCACAGAAGGGTGTTGGCATCCTTTAGCTGAACCACAGTACCTGACCTCTACCTGTCAGTGAAATGCTAAGGAGTTATATCTTACGTTCTTTGTCCTGTAGTAGAAGAACAACTGTACTTGCTGGGAATCGGCTCATGTGCAGTAAATTTTTAAGTGGCGATAACTGAATACTGATTCCTAAATCTGCTTTAAACCTGGTTTGTATCTGTTTAACTCACCTGAGTAAACATTATATGTTGTACACACCAATAAACTGCCTCTAGGAGTTTGACAAGATGTTTTGTGTAGCACATGGCTCTGCAGGTTGCTGAGACCAAAAGCACAGATTTAAATGCTAGCTTAAGTGTTTTATGTGCTTAAGTAAGCATTAGTTTTAAATTTATTTTGGCTTTTATTTTTCTGTAGGCAGAAGGTGTTTAGAAACTAGGTGAACATTTATTACCTATGCCTGCTCAAAAAATGGATGCTTAAATTTGTCTGTCTGCAGTCTCTCTGGATTTCCAAGGAGAAGGGGCAAAGGCAAACAAATGTAGATACCTTATGAGTAGCAGGCAAGGAGTTTTCCTCTGTTGCTTTTCATGTAAGAACTTATCAATATCAACTTAGTAGGTAAAACAGGCAAGGCACACACTCAGCGTCTTTGGAGAATTTGTAGTTGTTTTTATTTGTAAAAGGGATATTATGTTTTGTAAACCTGCATTTTTGTTTTGGGGCTAGATGAACTCTGCGGGCTGTGTGCTTGCGTAAGTGCATTCAGCATCTGTCACCTGCAGATAAATGTACAAATTCACATATATGTGTGTGGAAATATGTATGTGCATTTACACACGCATATACCGACATACAATCATACAGCACCCCCTTTCTGCTTGAAAGAAGGTAGTCCTGCCCATCCTCCCTCCGTATCTCCTCCTTTCAGCCACACACTCCTGGACACTTTTCAGAGCCTTCCCTCAGCCAGTTCAACTAACTGGAAGGATGGTAGAGCCGTACTCCTGCGTTTTCCCGTGGAGACATCCACAGGGTGGTAAGTAGCAGGAAGTATGCAGCCAGAGCAGCAGGACTTTTCCCTCATGGTAGTGGTAGCAGGTGGGTTGACCCACTGAGATTTCTGAAATCCATACTCAGCTCTGAGCTCTCAGCTTTCATGCAGCCTCAGAAATACCTGTTGGATGTGATTGCTCTGTTGTGGGCTTGAGGTTGCTGTTTGCCCAAGATCCTCTTGTCAGGAGGACAGAAGGGAATGTGGCAGGTCTGTGGGGAGAGTGGAAGTGGTCAAGGCGAGAGGAAGGGTGTTTCTAAAGGGTGACTTGTGGAAGGAAAGATTTCAGCTGAGATCAGTGAGGCACAGGTCAGGCTGAGTTCCTGGAGTACAAATACTGTTTATGTTGGAATTTGTTTGTATACATAAATAACCCCCCAGTGGGGTGCAATGGAAAGCTCTTCGACAGCTGGCACCATTCCAGAAGAGTACTGCGGCCACTGAAATAAAGGGTAACATGCACTTGCTCCAGGTTGGACTGTGGTGACACAAGTGCGTGAGTGATACATCTGCAATTTGCTCACACTTCCTGGGAAGAGATATGGCTCTAGAATACTGGCCTGAACTGTTCCCTGGCAGCTTATGCTTGCATTACGCTGTTCTGCACTGCCACCAGCAAGACCTGAGTGTGGGTAACTTGTGGGTCCAGCCACGTGGACTTGGCACGTAGAGTTGAGGTAGTTTCGGGTTTCTCTCTGTAGAGTATGTATGCAGGTGTGTCTTTGGAAAGTGCCCTTTTGAAGGGAATGGAGGCGGCGTCAGTGAATGATTGCTCTTACTTTCCTTTCTCTGTGTGTTGTTACACAGTGCTGCAGTAGCCTGGTTTTGGAATAATCATTCTTAATGTTTAGATTTGCAAGTGTTGATGGTTTTTTCCAGCTGTGTCGTGGGACTTTAAACTGAAATTACTTTCATGCTGGCATGAGACCAGCATATGAAGTTCTGGCTTGGAACCAATGATCTTCAGTTAGGAGAACAGGAGTCTCAGGGGGAACCTCATCGCTCTCTACAACTCCCTGACAGGAGGTTGCAGTGAGGTGGGGGTTGGTCTCTTCTGCCGTGCCCATAGTGCAAGGACAAGAGGAAATGGCTTTAAATGGCAGCAGGGGAGATTCAGATTGGGCATTAGGAAGAATTTCTTCCCCTGTAAGGGTGATTGGGTATTGGAATAGGTTGCCCAGGGAGGTGATGGAGTCACTGTCCCTGGAGGTGTTCAAGATGTGTCCAGATGTGGCGCTGGGTGATGTGGTTTGGTGGTGATGTGGGTAGGTGGTTGGACTGGATGATATTGGAGATCTCTTCCAACCTTGATGATTCTATGATTCTATTCTATTCTGTCTTGAGTGTTATCAAAATTTAGCAGTTGCCTGTAATCCCAGGAAAACAGGAAGTTTTTTCTGCTGAGTTTTAAGGGTTTTTTGCTCGTTTGGATTTTTTTTGTTTGGTTGGTTGGTTTTTTGTTTTTTGTTTGTTTGGTTTTGTTTGTTTTTGGTTTTTTGTTTCTTTGGTTTTGTTTTTTTTTCCTTCCTAAACTCTGTTTTTGCTCTTTCCCACACCCCAAGTCTAGGCCCTTGTCCCCGGTACATAATGCTGTATGTATAGCAGGGATGAATGCTTTTCTGTGCAGTACTAATGGCTGTGCAGGCCACCTAATGATTGGCTCTCCTAGGTAGCCACGTGCTATATGGTCTTATGGTCTGTGTCTGGTTTTTTACAGCTTTGTGCTACCTAAGGGATTCTGCAAACCACTAAAAGTTACTCTTCTTTTTTTTTTTTTTTTTTAGTTGTTGTAGATTTCTTTAAAGGCAAAAGGTTGTATTTACACTAATCTATGAACAAGAAAAGTCTATGGGACTTCACAAGTTGTTGGCATTTGCAGTGAGGTGTGCCCTTGGTTATGTGATGCATTTGCTTTGGTACAACTTGGTGTTCTGTTGTCTGCTCTGGAGATAAAACAACTGGCCTTCAAGGGGAGCTGAAGGATAATTTTATGGCTGAGTATAGTCAAGATACTAGAAATATGGTTTTAAGTCTCAGTTGTGCTACCATGTTGTGATTTCCAGTGAAGTACTTAACCTCTCCTGCTTGAACTCCCACTTGTTTGCTAAGCAGAACAGCCTTTTCTACTTCTTTAAATACTGCCGATTACTTTCTCTATTTAGGCTGCAGATTTGGAGCAGAGACAGTCTCTTACTGTGTGTCTCTCTGGTACCTGATAAGTATCATGCCTGGAACATCTGAGGACTTGTAACAAGTCCTTGTGACAAGAGCTATGACAAGTCTTGAAATTTTTGGAAACAAACAAACCAGACTCAAAGTTGACCTGGCTTCTTGATGCTGGCTTAACACGCCTTCTCCAGAGACACAGGCTTCAGTCCAGAATTGCCAAAGTGGAAATAGAGGAGGGAAAGGGAATTCCTAAACCACACAGTGAAGCTTTTCTTGTTTTACTGATACATTTTGTTTCCTGAGAAAGAGGGAGAAATGTTGTGTAACTTTAATTTGAACCAGATCAGCTTGCTGGAACCTTCACCGGTGGTATTCATGTGTGTCTCTGTGTGTGCATATGCACATTAGTAAAGGGTTTTTTTACTTAAAGGTTTAGTCAAATTTGTGTGATTAATGGATACTATTGAGGGGCCAAATTAAGGTAGCCTGGCTGTAAAAAATATAAAAAATATAAAATATATAAATATTTAAAAATTAATCATTGACTTAGTGTTTTTAATGAAGGCATTCAAATATTGATACTTCCATTAAAAACACCACCAAATGCTTCTCTGTGAGAAAGGAAGTATGTTGGCCAGCAGGATTTGGAGAATGAGAACTGCAGCATGTGCTTGCAGCTACTCAGGTAGCTCTAACAGGTTGTTCACAGCTTTGTAGGAGAGCTGTGTGTGACTGCTTCATCAGCGGCTTGCACTCACTGCAAAGCAGAGAGAATGAAACTCAAGAATTTTGGATTCTGGCTGAAGGCATGGGAAAGAAGGTGCTTTTTTTCCTGCCTCCTCAACTGCTGTCCACCACATGCCTTCACGTGAATTTGTTTCCTCTTTGCTCTCCTGGTCCTATTGCTCCCAAGCTGCCTGTCTTGAGTAACTCCCTGTGCTGTTGCACCGCTAAATCGTTTTTGTCACCTTCACCAATGTTACTGAAGTTTCAACAGGGGAAAGAAGACAGCAGGCACTGTTGTCTTAGGTCAGCAATTAGAAGAAACAATGACAAGGAAAGTCCTGCTTAGACCAGGATCTGGCAAGCATCTGACTCAGAGGGAGTACATGGATGATGTGACACTCAGTGCAGATTTTTCTGAGTATTTCAGTAGAAGTTACCTAGAAGCTTCTGTTTCTCAGAAACAGATGAAAGGAAGTTCTTGACAAAAGGATGAGGTTCTTCCTGTCAAATCAAGAGCATGCTCCAAAATGCAAAGGTTTTTGCAGTCATTATTTATTTAGCTACAGGAATTTTTTGGCAATGCTGGAAGAATATATTTTATTTTTATATCTGTGTTTGGAGAAACAAGTGAGCTGTTTTCACTGAACCATAATAGAAATAAAAATCAGTCTGAGGAAGAAATCAAGAATAGGAAATTTCATCTCCCAGTGATTTGTTCTAGCAATTTTTTTGATTAATGAGATACTATGATAGTAGTAGCTGAAGTTCTCCATGCTGCATCCCCATGTCTTACCATAGAATACTTAGTATGGAGAAGTCTTATCTTTGTTAGGCATCTCAAAATGCAATGATTTTTAAGTTATTGACTAATGTAACTTCCAGTAAAGAGTCTGGTTTTGCAATTCTGTGTTCTATAGGTTGATGTCCTTAAGGCAACAGCTCTACCCCTACTGAAGAAGTTTGGAATTGACAGTGAAAGTCTGGAAATCAAGGTAAGACAATTTATTCCTTTCTTTTCTAGCACATGTTGAAATGGTACTTTTGCACTGCTTTACAGGGCCATATGCTTGGGTTTTTGTCTCTAGCAGGTATCTAGTTGTAGCTACACACTTTCTAAAATTGCCTCTTGTTCTTGGCATGCTTTAAATGGCACACCAGCCACACAGTGATTGAAGATGTGGTAGAAGAGTGATGCAAAGGTTATGGGTAGAAAGGCTAAGCAGAAAGTACTGACTTTATTAGTCCCTGAGATCTTTGAAAGCTAAGAATCTTTCTGCTTTCTTGTTCCTCTTCAGTTAATTTAGTTTCTTTTTCCTTCCACTTGCTCTTCCTGCCCTGTGCTTAGGACTAGAGAGTAATAGTAGAACCTTTTACCTCCTGCACTGGTAGATGAGCTGGATCTGTATTTGGGTGATTGAGGTTTGCTTCTAGTTTGGAAAATACGGGAAAGAAACTTTTTGTTAAAGACTACACTGTTCACGGGCCAAATAAATCTGGATGTAGGATAGATTTTTATTTTTTTTTTTAGGTTGGAGAGGAAAAACTATAGCCTTTCAAAGTTAAGAGTGCTCTGTTAAAATGTGTGAAGGCCCTAGCTACACTATTAGTCTTTGCTTGCTCTGCCAAGTGTCCTCCCTGTGTGCCTCCCCCCACTCTGCCCATGGTCTAGGACACCATGTCATCTGCCTGGGACCATTTTATCTTGATTTCAGTAAAGCATTTGACACTGTCTCCCACAGCATCCTCGTAGATAAGCTGATAAAGTATGGGTTTGGTGATCAGGTAGTGAGGTGGATCAAGAACTGGTTGAAGGGAAGAAGTCAGAGAGTTGTAGTCAATGGGACAGAATCTAGTTGGAGGTCTGTGACTAGTGGAGTCCCTCAGGCGTCGGTACTGGGACCGGTGTTGTTCAATATCTTCATCAACGACCTGGATGAGGGTACAGAATGTATCCTCAGCAAGTTTGCTGATGACACTAAGCTGGGAGGAGTGGCTGACACACCGGAGGGCTGTGCTGCCATTCAGCGAGACCTTGATAGGCTGGAGAGTTGGGCGGGGAGAAACTGAATGAAATTCAACAAGGGCAAGTGCAGAGTTTTGCATCTGGGGAAGAACAACGCCTTGCACCAGTACAGGCTGGGGGCTGACCTGCTGGAGAGCAGTGTAGGAGAAAGGGACCTGGGGGTCCTGGTGGACAGGAGGATGACCATGAGCCAGCAATGTGCCCTTGTGGCCAAGAAGGCCAATGGCATCCTGGGGTGCATTAGAAGGGGGGTGGTTAGTAGGTCGAGAGAGGTTCTCCTCCCCCTCTATTCTGCCTTGGTGAGGCCACATCTGGAGTATTGTGTCCAGTTCTGGGCCCCACAGTTCAAGAAGGACATGGAACTGCTTGAGAGAGTCCAGCGCAGAGCCACTAAGATGATTAAGGGAGTGGAACATCTCCCTTATGAGGAAAGGCTGAGGGAGCTGGGTCTCTTTAGCTTGGAGAAAAGGAGACTGAGGGGTGACCTCATCCATGTTTACAAATATGTAAAGGGTGAGGGTCAGGACGATGGAGCAAAGCTTTTTACAGTAATGACCAATGATAGGACAGGGGGCAGTGGTTGCAAACTGGAGCATAGGAGGTTCCATGTGAATATCAGGAAAAACTTTTTCATTGTGAGAGTGACAGAGCACTGGAACAGGCTGCCCAGAGAGGTTGTGGAGTCTCCTTCACTGGAGACATTCAAAACCCGCCTGGATGCGTTCCTGTGTGATGTACTCTAGGTGACTCTGCTCTGGCAGGGGGGTTGGACTAGATGATCTTTCGAGGTCCCTTCCAACCCCTAGGATTCTGTGATTCTGTGATTCTGTGATCAGCCCTTGCTCCAGTGGCCCTGCAGCAGGGCCAGTCTCCAGGGTCCCACAGCCCTGCCCTTCCCTACCATGAGCCTCTTGAGCCAGACTCACCCATGGGCCCATGGGCCATTCCCATCCTTGTGGCCATAGGCTGAGGTGGTGGGACAGGGTTGGGCTGCCCAGGCCTCTCTGTGGGAATGAGTTCATTCTGGCCTCCATGTACATACTAAGCATCAAACACTTACAGACTTTCTTCAGCAAGGAGGTACAGATCTGCTGTTTGAGACCAGTCTGAAGTGAAGGTTGCCTTCCTGCTAAAGGTGTTGGGTTTTTTGTTTTGTTTTATTTTCCATTGAGAAGTCATGCCCTACTGTATGTGAGAGAAAGGAGGAAAAAATAATAATCAGTTTTTGCTCACAGGTTTGGTGCAAAATCCATTTCTGCCTTTAGGATGTCTTTTTCATCCCTATGTTCATATAATACCCCTACTGATAACATTTTATTGTATGTGAAATAAAACCTATCATTTTTGAGCGAGTAAATTCGTTCATTGTGCTCTTTACTAATCTGCTTTTTTCCTCTATTATTGTTTCCAGATCAACCGGAGAGGAATGCCTCCCAAAGGGGGTGGAGAGATACTGTTTTCTTGCCCAGTGAGAAAGGTCTTGCAGCCTGTTCAGTTCACAGATCCTGGCAAAATCAAGCGCATCAGAGGAACTGCGTATCCTTTTATTTTCCCCTTCTTCTTTAAATGAGTTTGCCTTAAAAAGTACGTTTCACACCTTGGAAGTCACAGAAGTGCACCCATGTTGCTGAGCATATATCCAGATAACACAGGGTGACATTACACAGAGGGATCACATAACTAGGTTTCAGCACCACGTCTCGAAACTGCTTTATTCAGAACACTGCTGTTCAAAAAGCATCAGTGGACGAGTAAATAAATTTACAACTGAACAGCATTATTTAAAATATTTTCAATAGCAAGAAAAAGTTTAAAATACCTTCCATCACACAGTGTAGCAGCATTAAAAGGAATCTTATCCTGTGTGTAAATCCAGTAGTATCGAATGTCGTTTTGTTATGCATTGAATAGGCAGCATTTTGGCTGTTAATGAGTGTAGCAGAAGGTTGGATAGGAGCCTAAATTTTAACTGAGTTTACACCTCACTACACACATAAAAACTGAGCTTTTTGCAGTGTCGTGAGAAGTAGTTTGTTAGCTCTTCACCTTCAGTAGTACCATTGGAGATGGAAATGGAGGAGTTTTAATTATGCACAAAGATAAGGGCACAAAATATTGTTGTGGAGTACTCACTTTTGGAAATGGAACTGCATATCTGTTTAATGTTTTGTATGGGTTTCTGTTTCTTTATTTTTCTCTTGTGTTTTTTTATGGTATCTGTCGTGAGTCTGCTGTCATTGTAGAAAGAAGGCAGAAATCCTTTACAGGCAAGGTATACTAAAGATTGTACTTCATGAGCTCCTGCTCTCTCTAGAGCATTGGCCAACTTGTAGTGTAATGTGTGATTATGAAAATCTCAGAAGCAGAAAAGCAGGAATGGGGGCAGGTTTCCTGCTACAGGTGTAGAGTTGCAGCCTGTTGTTCTTCCTTTTACTGTATGGCCTACCATCGTGACTGTGTGAGAACAGCACGTTAACCTCTGTTTCCAGCTGCAGCATTTGGGTGAGTGCAGCATTGCAAGTGAGAGCAATTTTACTGGGTGCGTGTGCTGTAGAATAACAAAGGAGGCAACTCAGTGTGCTTCTGGTGGTGGTTGTCATGGTCTTTCCATTAAGAAAGTAATTTCCTTATGTCCCTGTCCACATCTGGAGTAAGTATTTCAATCCTCTGTTTCTGTGTGAAGGACAAAGCAGTGATCATGGCTTTAGTGCCATCCTTCTAAATTGACATTAATTGACAGTGCCATTCTGGGCCACTTTGACTGGATTTGGTTGATGTATGTGAACTACAGGTTTTTGAACTTCCACTTTCCTTTATCTTTTTCTCAGGGATAAAGGTTTGCCTTTAATCAGCCTGGTGAGAGGCGGTCTCATTTTAGTTTAGCCACTAAGTGGTCCCTCAAGCCAGCAGAAAGCGAAACATCTGGAAGGCTAAGTGCTTAGGTCTTTTATATGTGCATTTTTGTCCCTTCAAGATTCAGCTGAGCAATTCTGCTTCCTCACAGCTGGGAAGCTTCTGTGGCAGCCATGTTTTATAGTCATCCAAAATACTGAATGCACCAACTGTGCAGAATGACCAGTTTTCTGATTATTATTATTATTATTTACTAATTTTGCCCTTAAGATCTTACAGCTTTTGGTTTACTTACTCCACAAGAGCATGCAATAGAAATTTGTAGAAGAGGAAATTCCCTTCCGCCAGCTGGGAGGTTTGCAGGTGTGTTTCTCTGCATTGCTATGTGCATGTAGGTGCAGATGGGTGGTTAAATGTGAGGAGCATGAGTCTGCATTATAGTTGGGGTGGAATTTGGAGCACAATGTGGTTTCTACGTTTGAAGATCTGTTGGGAATATCACTGGAGCAACATGTGAGTAAAAGGACACAAAGGCAGTTCATCTCTTGGGTACTGTGAGGAGGTGTGCGAGGGTGAGCAGGAGGTGGTAATCTCTTTTTCCCTGGAACAGTTATCTTTTGATGCTAAGTGACTAGAGGATCAGTGAACTTGATAGCTTTACAGCACTGCAAATGGTTGGAGAGATCAAAGACTATTATTTTAGCCTTTTAAAGTTATTTTTTTCTTTTGTTAAAACATTGGTCTTTAATTTCATCTACCCAATTGCTATCTGATAGACAGGATTTCTTGCTGCTAATTCAGAGAAACTTCTCATCATCTTTTAATAGTATATGAGGAGCAGAGCACACAGAGCTTCCTCCATTATAAGAAAGCACAGGACAACAGAACAGCAAGTTTAAATTACTGAAGGACATTTTAAAGATGGATGTTTAACATGAATGTCATAATAAGCTGTTCTTCTGCATGTGTTCTGTTTACCTCCTGTCAAGGTGTATCAGTGAAAAGACTGTGGAAAGCACTTAGCACATGTGCTTCTCTTAGGTACAGGAAAATGGATCGTGAAAGGATGCATTGGATGAAACCACGCTTTCTGAAATAATGCACTGGGACCTCCTGGCCAATTTTGTCAGTCTCTGGTTTAAATTTCTTTGACCACAAAGAATTCCTTAGCTCGAAAATGTAGCTATTCTGTCCGAGTGTCACCACAGATGGCAAACAGAATGGTGGAATCTGCAAGGAGCATCCTGAATAAATTCCTCCCAGACATTTATATCTACACGGATCATATGAAGGGGGTCAGCTCTGGAAAGTGAGTATCCAGTATTCATAGGGAACATAAATGTAATTCTGTGCTTGGTATTCATCTGCTAGGGTATTGTGATCTGTAACTTTACTGAGTTTTCTATTTTGCTGACTTGAAATAAATACTCCTCCCAGGCAAAAAAATGGAATAATTCTCTAGATACATCCGTTTTACTCCTGGTGCAGGGATAGAAAGTGTGTGTTTTCTTAAACAAGGGATGTAATACTTCATTACTGCCACTAAAGGCAACTTGAGCTCTCAGTTTTAAACCTGTTGCTTTGAAGTGAGATTCAATTTGGAGGTGACATGGTACGTTGGAAAAACTAACATTCAAACTTGCCTGTACACCTTCTGATGGAAATGGCAGTACTAACATGGGACTGCACTGTTTTAGAAAGTATTTAGGCTGTAGGGGTGATTTTCTGTTTTACCATTACACAAATAGCAGTATGAGTGTCCTTTCACTAGCGAGGACTGGAAAATTGAGACAATGATGTACTATACTTTTGCCAGCAGAACACAGAAGTGGTGGAAGTGATTCAGACAATTTTACTGGTATCTGTCAGCTTTGTTGTATGTTCTCATCACTTTTTGTTGAGGTTGAAGGAGTTCTGGGTAACTAATTTGTTTTCTGCCTGTATGCTCAAACCCAAGCATGCACATTTTCTTTCACTGTTTCTGCTTTTTGAAATATTACCTTCAAGAAAACTTGCTGGATTTGCAAGTTTACAAATCTAAAAATTTTTTACTCTTTTCAAAGTATTTTGCCTCTTTTTTGGGGGTCTTACTTTGGGGTGTCTGTGTCTGTGTGTGTGTGTCTGTGTGTGTGTGTCTGTGTGTGTGTGTCTGTGTGTGTGTAAGACCAGCAAGGACTACTTCTGCCCATCTGTGCCCAGCCCAAACCAAGTCCTGATTTCAGACTACTAAGCGTTGAACTATGTCCTTTCCACAATGCCAAAAGCGTCAGGGAATACAGTGTTTGAGCATCCTCTGCCACTTGTAATGTTTGTGCAGATGCTTCCTAGTACTGTCTGCACATACGTGAGGTGCTGCATGATTTTCTTTTTTATTTAGGCAGGCTGACACAGTCTACTGAACACTAACAAAATCTGCCAGTGGGTATAGCTATTAAAGGATACTCGTCCAAAAAATAGCATCTTTGACACTGTTTTTATCTTGCTGTGTAGATATCTCTCTCTTGCAGAGGAAGGAAAGGAGAAGAGAAACACCTTTAACATACCTCCTGTGTTGCTCAGCAAGTGCAGGCAGTTAAATATGGGTGGGAACCACTGATATCTTTTTATTCCTGCCCTACTGAAAAGACTCTGGGGGAGCTATTGTTTTTTTGGCACAGGGAGAGTTTGTGTGTATTGGTATTTGGAGTTGGATTTTTTTGCTTTCTTGATGTTGGTGACATTACTTACAGTTCTGGGTCAGTGGAACTATTTTAATTAAAAAGTGTGGGTGGTGGAGGCAGCAGGGGTCCAGAACTGTGGGAAGTTAACCTTATTTTGAATGGCTAGCTATTGGTTATTTTCCAGAGCCTGTAAGTAAGAGGATCTTGTGACTTTTTTTTCCCTTCTTTAAAACTTCCTGATTTCTCAGCGAGCTGTACTCATCTACCTGTGACTTTCTTGTAGCAAAAATGTTTCTTAATTCTCACAATAGCATGTTATAGGATCCTAAGCTCTGAGGAAAACAGGAGGGTTTTGTTACTTTCTTCAAATCATATGTTCAGACTTCTTACACGGTTGTAATAATTTGGATGATATTGAACTGGAAGTGAAAAAAAGCGATTGGAACTACAAGTGATGTGGATCAGACTTTTTCTTACTCTTCTGCTTGGTGCCATGGCTGTGGTCTAATCTTGCTAAGTATTGAAACTTCCAATGAAAGAGCTCAGTCACTAAAGAAAGTTGTTTTGGTTTTGAATATCACCGAGAAAATACTTCAGATACCTTTGAAGTGTTCATCAAATTACATAAATGTGAGGACTATTTTTTTTTAATAGAAGAGGGTATTTCTGAGGTTTGGATGGTTTATTCTTTTTTTTTCTTTTTTAAAGAGTTTGTACCAGGATTAGCCAACACAATGGGGTTCGGGGCAAGTGGTACTGGCTTTAACTTTTAATTACTGTAGTTACTGTGTTTACCAGGGTGAATCAAAAGCATAGAACAGGACATTTGTCAGCAAGTCCAGATTTCCCAGAGAGGAGCTGGTTTTGACTTGAGGAGGTTGGCTGGGAGTGGTTGTTGACTCATTACTCAATGTTTGTCCTAAAGTCAAACACACTTTTTCCCTTTCTTTCAGATCACCAGGTTTTGGCATGTGCCTTACTGCAGAAACCATTAATGGCACGATTCTCAGTGCTGAGCTAGCCTCAAACCCTCAGGGCCAGGGAGCAGCTGTGCTTCCCGAGGAGCTTGGCCAGAATTGTGCTAAGCTGCTGCTTGAGGAGGTCTACAGGGTAAGTGGCCAATGTTTTGTCTGTGTAGCTGTAGAGAAAGAAGGTAATGACATATTGGTAAAAGAAGAGGTGGTTTGGGGAAACACTCAGGCAGGCTCAGATCCAAACAGAGAAATGATCTGATGCTGCCAGTGTCGTCTTCACCCAGGTAAGGAGTAGTTTTGAATGGTTCCATTGCGTTCCATGGTATAATGACTTGCTGAGCCATGTTGCTGCCCATGACCAGGAAATATTACTGTGAATTACGGTAGTGAAAAATTTTTATTTTGTTGCTTTCTGTCTGCAGTAGAATTCAGTTGGCTTCATGTGGGCTACTGCTTTTTTTTAATCATTAATTGGAGAGGTATTGGAGTCAATGCTATTAAACTAGTGGCTAGAGCAGGACATTATGAGAGGGAGAGTATATGAGGAGGAAGGGGAGGAAAAAAGCAGATAGCCTCAATGGTGGCTGCTTCATGGTGATGATGACAAAGCCAGATGTGCTGAGATTTGTTGACTGTATGAGGAATTGACCGAATGGTTTGTGGAAAGGAGCTATGACAGTGTTTGAATAGGAATCTTAAGTGCACGACCATCTTCAGCAGCATGTTTTGTTTTGTTTTTTATGGAAATGTTTTTAATTTAAGTCTCACAAATGATTTTGCAATTAGCATCACAGTGAGTTTCTGATCTTTACAAAGAACCTACCTGCTTTTGTTGTGTATCTCCACAAATGTTAAAGTAAGTAGCTGTTAGTATTGACAAAACACATTTGGCCTTTAGGAGGCAGTCATCTACAAATTGTACTCACTCCTTTTGAAAAGAGAATTGCTCTGAACTGGAATAACCTGATAGGACTTTAAAAAGTATTGAAAATGCCATTAATGAGATTCTGTATTAGGTAATCTAGTCAATTATAAAAATACCCCTTGACCTCCTAAATCATATCCATGCCTGCAGCAGATTGTTCATCTGTGCCCATGTTATCTTTTTCTTTCCCTGCTGCAAACCCTTCATCTGTCTCAGTTACCAACTTGCCCACTTGTTCCAGTCTCCCGTTAATATTTTGTCTTTGTTTATTCAGTATATGCACGATATTGCTAGAGGACTTTCCATTTCTATCCCAGAATTCTTATCTTACAGAAACGCCACAAACAAATACCCTTCTGGGGACAATCCAGACCCCTTGCTTGCATTTGGAAGTCCTGCATGTATGGAAAATGCAGTCACAACTAGAGACTGAAACATCTGTCTATTTCTACAATTATGGAGTGACAGGTAGCTTTTTCATTTGAGGGGTGAATTGTAAAATCTTTCAGCTTTCTCCCTCCTTCCCTAAAAAAAACCCCAAAAAACAAAAAACAAACCTAAAATTTGGTGCATTTGTTGCTTTGTGTAAACCTCTTGGAAAACATCTTCAGGCAGTCAGATGATTGGAGGCATCAAAAATCCAATTTCTGCGTACTTTTTTCAGCAGCAATAGGTGTGTTTTTCCTTTGTAAACCATCCAGCACTTGACTGATTGAACCTAGTGAAAGAGTTTGTCCAGATAGTATACTTTCTTCAGAGTCAGACGTCAGAGAACTTAGGAAACAAAGAATTTTCTGCTGTAGTGTACTGCAGCATTAAATTCTGCAAAGCACCAGGATAGTCAGGATATCGGGACAACAGGAAAAAAAACACAAACGTTTGAGGAGGAAACAGTGTCAGGCAAGTCTTTGAATGATAAAGTGATAAGCCATGAGGTCTCAATGGTGAGATTCTGAGTGAGTGACATTGTTAGCGATGGCCTGCTATGGTACTGCTGGTGCTCCTGGAAGGCTCTTTTATGTGTGGGTCGCTTCAGTCCAAAAGTGACTGATAAGTGCTGAGCTGTGTACAGACTGCTTGTGGTCCTCCACTGCAGCAGCTCATGGTGGAAAGGTTCTTGTTTGTTAGTAATTTTGGCTGTGCTGCTTATCCACTGCAGCGCTGAGGCTTATTCAACGTTCATGAATTCCCTACTCCTGCTGTCACAGGCAGTATGGTGGGTTTTGTTCTGTAGTTTTCAGAAAGCACACTTGAATTTATGTATGACCCACATGCTCACACAGCCCATCTTTCCAAATTCCTGGCTAGTGCTTTGTCATTTTTTTTATTATTTTGTTTGGTTTTGGGGGGTTTTTTTGTGCTTTTAGGCCAGTTTGATCTGGTGTTGACCCCAGAGAGGATGTAAGAACATGTTGCAAAGCCTACAACGTTTGCTTAGTTTGAAGGGTTTTTTTGTTTGCTTTTTTTTTTNTGTTGTTGTGTTTGTTTGTGTTTGTTGGGGGGGGGGGGGTGGTGGGTGTTTGTGTTTTGTTGTTGTTGTTGTTGTTTGGGTTTTTCTGTTGTTGTTTTTGGGTTTGGGGTTGTTTTTTTTTTCCAGTTTCTTTGCCTAGATAAGATGTCTAGTGAAACCGTAAAAATTTGGGGAAGCTGTGCGTGGGACAAAGGTAGGTTGCTCTGAATAGGCACTCATTGTGTCCCTCTCTTTACACCAGCTACTCACAGAATTCAGGGCTCAAGGCAGAATCTTTCGCTGGTGTTCAGAGTCTCTCTTTATGAGATTGTTTCTGTATCTGTGTCTTTGCTTGTAGGGACTGTGCTGCAGGAGCCAGGGGGGGAGACCAGAAAAGGGTGTACTGGGAGAGTTGGAGATAATTCTCTGTAGAAGAGTTTCAGCTGTCAGGGTCACCCACAAATCTGCTGGAGTTCATTAGTGTTTAAATGGGCCCAGGGACATCTCTTAAAGTGCTTAATGCTTGCTATTATGTGATCTTTACAGCCTAGGAAATCTAAGCTTTTGAGTCTGGCTGTGTTAAGTGCTAAATGTTCCCTTTTACTAAGCCTTCCAACGGAAATGAAAGAGGGCATATGATTTTTGGAGTCACTAGTGCTTTTTTTATGTACATTAGTTGGTGGAAAGATGTTGGAGCTAATTGACTAATAGTAAGTGGAACAGTGCTAATTACAGGGATGCTGAAAGTGGGGGCATGGAGTGACTGAATAGCACTGTCTTTACAACTCCCTATACATTTCTTCCCTAAGCTTAACTGTAGAAGATCAGTAAAGATTTTCTTCTTTTCTTCAGAAGGCATTCATTGTGGGAGCTTTATATAGCAGGTGATTGGCAGAATGGAAAGGCCTGGAAGAAATGGAAAAGGATTGAATGTTTATATTCGTTGTGATCATGAGAAACAGAGGACTCTGCAATACCTATTTAAGGCTGAGTTCTGTAATGAAGAAAGGTCGAATTGTTAGGGGGCTTGCAGTGGCAGGAAGTGTAAGGCTGTTTGGTTTTATTCAAGTAGAGCTAAAATGAATGAAGCATTTCACTGAAAGCTTAATTTTCAGGATGGTCCTACTTAGTGTGATGAGGCTCTGCTCCATTCTTCTAAAAAAAAAACCAAAACCAAAACACGAAAAACCCCCAAACAAAACCTATATGCTTCACGTAACAAATTACTGAGGCATGCACATATGTACTGCACAGGTGAGGGAGGAAATTGTGTGTATACCAAACTACAACCAAGACTAAATCAGAGCTGGGATCAAGCTCAGAAGAATAATCCTCTTTGAAACACTGTTGTCCAGTACCCACAGTTGTGATATTTGTATGTGCATGTCAGCTGTGGTGTTTGTATAACAACATTTCAAAATGGACTGGGTTTTAAGTGATCTGTGTCTCTTAATTGTCATATCCAGCTGAATCTGTCTCTGTTGTCAATAGAAACAATAATGGGGAATCTGCCATGAACTGAATTAATACGGACTAGAAGCTGCATCCTAGGTTGGTAATGAGTGACAGCTGTTTTGGAACAATTGTCAGTACTTCTGCCCTGACTTTACCCATCCCGTATCTTGTGAGAGGGTTGTTTTTTATTTTGAGTAAGTGGCAGGTGGATTGAGAGGAAAAAAGTTAGCCTCCTTGGGAGCAGCATGTCCTTTATTTAATAGGCATGTTACTGTTCTGTCATCATTAGGTTACAACAAATAACTTATTCTCCCTGTCTGGTAACTGCTCGTGTGGGAATGGGCGTAGCTGCATGTAGCTAATGTGCAATGATAGTGGGGACAACAGGCACACTGCAGCGAGAGAGCTTGTGTAAGCAGCTAGGATGTGATGGATGCAGCATGTTTTGCTATATTGTTTAGGATGTGGTTGTGTCCATGCTGAGTGAAGCTTTTGTATAAATTCGGTCATAAAAATAGATGTTTTATAATGCTTTCAGCTTTTTTTAAAAAAAAACAAGCCCAGAAAGGGTAAAGTTTTCATCCAAGTGATAAAGAGCATTTTGAATTATTAACTGAACTGTAAATATAGGAAGTCCTGTGTCAGGAATACTCTCTACCAAACTCTTACCCACTTCTTGTACATGTTTCAGATTTGCAAATACAGCTGGTGAGAGCCATGGCTCTAGATTGCACCAGCAAATTCTGCAGGTACCCTGTTCACTCAAGACAAAGCACAATTTCTGCAGTCCCATGCAGGACATTGGGTTGGATGTGTGAACTTCACTGCCACTTGGATGTGGCAGGTTCACACCGTTAAGAGGGCAAGGGCTGCTGTAAGAGGATGTTGGTAGGATTTAGGTCACGGTAGTGAATGTAATTGAGGATGTTTTCTTTATTGTGGTCTACCTTAGTTGCATGTAGTGCAGAGGCTTTTTTCAGAAGAACATAGCTGAGACTTACCACATTGAAGCAAGGCCAGCTTGAAAATTAAACTTTCAGCAACACTTCTTGGAAAGGTCCTCGTTTCAGCCCTCTCACTGAGTAAACATGCTGAGGCTGTCACATCCCTGTGTTTTCTCAGTCTACGTAGGCCAGAATCTATTTTGCCCCTCCCTTGTCTTTCTGGACGGTGTTATCTCTTAAAACGATGACAGGTTACTCCTTGCCCAGACTGTCAGTTGACCTCATTAGAGAATTTGGCTTTAAAAGGATGGATTTTTAGTTTTGCTTTCTCTAGAGAGCCTGTTCAGAGGTTTTAGCATTAGGCCTGATCCAGCAGGAAACTGTTCACAGGTTTCATGTGGCTGTGGATGAATATGAGGAGAGTCTGAAACAATGTTATGCCAAGTGTATTTTAAATTTTTTTATGTGTTAACATAGTCATAGTTGGTAAGTTCTCTCTACAGCAGTCTTGACTGAAAGCAGCCCTTTTAATTTACGTTAGGGCTTTGTAAGTAAAGAAAACCTTCCAATTCCATTTTATGTATGTGTCACAGTTAATGCCTTCCACATAGAAAACAATTTAGCATGCATGACTTTCCTACAGTCAAATATGTACAGGAGTGTGTGGTGTTCTACATAATTTTATGCATGACTCACTTAGCAGTAAAAAAATTCCCATTTTAAATAAGGGGGGAAAAGTTTTAAAAATGTAAAACCACAAAAGTTAGCAGAAAGGGCTTAGGTGGGTTTGTGTGAAACAACTTTTAGCTTGCTGTTTCGCACCTGCTAATGCTGAGCTATTTGTCCGAATGTAACTTTCTGTAGTTTATGATAAAATGCTGCAATTCATGGTATCTTAAAATGCACACAACTTATAATTAATACCTATTTTCAGTTTACTGCAAAGAAATTCTTAAGTGCTTACATTCTGTGATGTTAGAAGAGAACAGGTTGGGAGAGACAGGAGAGATCTTTAATGTGACCTTAATCACTGGGTTTTGGTTTAGTTCTGTTCCTTTCCCAGCCTGCCATGTGAAATTAATTTGTCATTGTTACAAAATCTAGATTTTTATCTTTTGGCCCTCGAAATTTGAAGCAGTAATTCGGCCTTTGAAGTGTATCTTTCTCCTTAGTTACTCTTCTCCCATCTGAATTGCTCATTTGTACAGAGATTAATTATTAAAACATTTTGGTTTGCAGGGAGGCTGTGTAGATTCAACAAATCAGAGCCTTGCTCTGCTCCTCATGACCCTTGGACAACGAGATGTTTCCAAAGTCCTGCTAGGACCCCTGTCTCCATACACGTAAGTTGTTTTGTTCAGTTTTATTACCCGGTCTTGTTTAATTTGGTTTTATTGCACAGCTATTTTTTGTATAGGGAAGACTTTGCCTGTGGCTATGAATAGAACAACTTGTTACCTGCCTTCAAGTGAGACAGGTGGTGTAAGTTACCTTGTGTATATTTCTACATGTTAGCTGGTGATTCCCTTACTGTTCTCTATTATTCCTGGTTCTAAGGCAATTAGAATTGCAGAGATGGGGTTTATTGTTGGTTCTTGTTCTTGGTTGGTATGTGTACATCAGTTTGCTTTTTGTTGCCTAGCATACACTATTGTGTTTTCCTAGTGATCTCTCTGTAGCTGTGGCATTAAATGGCATGTTTCAAACACTGAAGTTTTGACTGTCTATAGGAAACAGCCTGAGAGTTTAATTCATGGAGCTTTGTGCAACCCCAAAGCTTTAGCCCTATCGGGCAACACACTTATGTCTAGTCCTTCAGTCTCAATTTTTATTGAAGCTTTGTCTGTGGCTGGTTCAGAGGATAGAAAAAGACTGAATTTCTTCTATTGCTAGTTGCAACACACAAGTTGGGTAGGGGAAAGGCATCCAGTATCAAAAACCTCATTTATTCTATCAGACTGACAAGTGATTGGCTAGATCACATTCCTAGAGGCTGAGCAGTTTTCCTTTAATCAAATGGAGGGAGGGTTGTTTATCTGACAATGGCATCAAATAATAAGACTATGAACTGTCCTTTTTCGGTTATCATGGTACCGGTGCTGTATACGTGAAAGGTACAGTACTGTGATAACTGAAGAATGGTGGTGCCATCACATGAG
This sequence comes from Aegotheles bennettii, assembly GCA_013398125.1. NCBI lineage: Eukaryota > Metazoa > Chordata > Aves > Caprimulgiformes > Aegothelidae > Aegotheles > Aegotheles bennettii. Next base: position 15,170 of record VZRW01000580.1, on the reverse strand, counting down.
AGCTAGAAATTGCTTAACTGCTATTCTCAACCCCTGATATCTTGAGAACAACATTCATCAGATTTTGAGGGGAAGACAGGGAAGCCTCCCATTGCACAGGGGTAAAGTAATCCCCTGTAAAGTAAGTATTCTTGTGAAAGGCTTACAAACAGTAGCTGTCAGTGTTTGAAGTTCACAGTTAAGCATGTGAAACAAACCAATCACTTGTCATTGTCCAGTCTTTTTTGTCTTTTTTTTTTCTTTTTAGATGCTATGAAAAGCATGCAAGCGCACTAGTTTATTCTGTAGGCAGGTTGGTGTCACATGGGTGGGTTGTCACCTCTTCCAAGCTAGGAATGTGTTGCTGGGGTGAAGATCAGGAGCAAACATCCTGAAGCAGCTTGTGTCACATGAGATGATAAAAATCTGTGATTCTGTGGGAATCTGTGATCGTCAGTCCTGGGAGGATCTGTTCAGGGGGTCACGCAGCCCTGCAGCACTGCTGTGCCCTCACTCAGGCAGCTCATAAAGGGCTGGGAAACTTGGCTCCAAAGGGCTGGGAAACTTGGCTTCAGAGCAACTCATCGAATGCATGGGCTTCTGAAGTGAATTGCTGCACTGTCCGTGTTCCACTGGGTGGTCCCTCCTCTTCTCTCCCGGGGCGGTGACCTCTCTGCATTTAACCATTTGCCGCACACCTGTGGAGCTGTCTCTAGGCTGTCTCACGCCGGGCCGCCGTCCCCGTGTGGCACGGTGTAGGCTGGTGGCGGACCCGGGCACCGTGCGGGGACGCGGTGCTTTGGAAGCGGCCCGTCAGCGCGGGGACGGCTCCCACACGTA
>VZRW01000580.1:174-13896 GCA_013398125.1 Aegotheles bennettii | reverse complement strand
GGTGTGGAGTGGCCGTGTACCCGTGGGTGCTGCTTAGCAGGCTTCTGGGAAGAGATGGCTCCGAGATAAGCACACTCCTGCAGTCCTATAGCTTTTTGGCAGGAGAGTTGTTATTTATTCGAAGGCGGTTGGCCAGGAGGAGAACCTCCCATGCAGCTCCTGTCACTGTCCCTGGCCCTGAGGAAAAGTGCTTGGCTCTGCTTGCTCTTACCTGAACACACGGTCTGAATTCCCAGCGAAATCACACTCCCCACCTGCCTCCCTCCCTGGCTCCCCCAGGCCGCTGCCAGGTGTCCGGAGCCACCTTCGCTGTTGTTTGGTGTGCAGGCGTTCCCACAGGGACCCACATCAGCCTCCAGCTAACACAGACTCACATACCCCTGCCTTCCCCCCCTCCTTTTCTCTGGTCTTCAGGACTCTTTGCCACTTGTGCTTCTGCTGCTCCCAGATTGTCCCCAGCGTCCCCGGGCAGCCTGCCCTTCGCTCCCACTGCCGGCAGTCTGTCCCATGTATGGAGGCCTGCAGCAAAGCCCTCTTGCTGAAAGGGAGAAGAGGTGGATCAGCATGGTAGTCCACATGCATGCAAAGGTGCAGACTGGTCTGATTCCACCAATGTGTAGAGTTTGCTGACCAGCTTGTAGGATTTTTTCCTTCAGCCTCAGGCTCCACACTGCCTCTGGCATTTGTACAGTTTATTCTCTGCCCTCCTTGTAGTTCAGCATGCTGCTATTACTGTTTTGGGCTTGGCTGCTTTCTTGTCACACTGCCAGAGTGCTGGGAAAGGACCCAGCTAAGAAGGAGGCTGGTACAGAGCTTGTTGCTTGTCAGCTTTACTGAAGAATTTGTGCCAGCATCTGTCCATATGCCTATTATAGCAGCAACCAGAAACTTTGTAGGTGGGGAGACATGGAAGAAAAGTCACTTTTCAGTTCTTTCCTTCAACTGCCTATCCATTTGATAGATGAGAGCGCTGGTTTCTGTGCTGAAGCCAGTTACCAGCCCAGGAAGGTGAGGTAGAAAGGTGTAGGTCATGTGGGGAGCCCACATTCACCCTACAAAGGTGTTCAGCTGACTGCCCCAGAGACAGATCTTGGTAAGCAGAGGCCGGTGTAGGTAACAGCAGCCTCTCTTTGTCTGGCTCCTGCTGTTTCCCTAGTCTCCCCATGTGTGTGTCCAAGTGCAGGAGCAGCAGCGCATCTGACTGAAGTGGATAAGGCAATTCTTGCTCCCGCATCTTTTGTTGTGCTTACTCACAATTTCTGTGAATATGAGCTGCTTTCAGAGGCCTCGAGATGTTGCAGTGGGGACAGTCCTGTCCTCTTGGTCTCCTGCTTCCCATTTTGTGGGTACTTTCTGTCGATTTGGTGTAATGATGTAAGTGTGATTAGCTTGAGACTATGGTCTCAGCATGCAGAGCAGAGGCCTTTTCCAGATTGCCAGCCAAACAAATGTGTGGACTGGGTGTGCACATTCCCTGTCTTTAAAGGTTAAACTTAACCGAAGAAGGGCACATACCAATTGCTGCAGGAGATTAAACCTTAGTTCAGGACTACAGACTGGGAGAGACCAAACTTCTGTCAGCAGCAATTACCAATTTTATATTTGCAGGCTTTTGGTATAACCGCTTGTTCTCTGTTTCAAGGAAGCCTGTAGGAATGTTTCCTTCGCTGTTTTGGGGTTTGTTCTTTTTTTGTACTTTCAGTAAGTTTTCCTCTCGCTCGCCCTCCAGGCGGTGTGTGTTCAGGAGGTCGGTGTCTGTTCAGTCTCATCATGCCTCTCATTCTGAAATGGTGGAAGGAAAATTACTTGTTTATCTTCCTGAAAATCAGGAGAGAAAACAGGAAGAATTCTGAGTCAGAATGTGATTCTAACAAACATTTAACTAAGAAGTGGACAAGTTAGTAATAATGAATCAAACATCTGCTTTAGGATCTGATACCTCTGCTTTTAAAGTATGCACCCAAGGCCAACCTCTTGGCTGTCCCTGTTTATCTTTTATTTCTGCTTTAAACATCTGGGGCGGGGCCTGATGGAGACTTAACATCATGAGTAAGTGACCTTGCCTGGCTACGTCTCTTCCTTCTCCTTTGTTTCTTCTTCACTCGCCATTTTATCTTGCTGTGTTACCAGGCATTCCTCCTCTCTCTGTTTGTACAGAGGGTGCATTGGTTTCAGTAGGGGTCACCAGCCAGTTCTACAACATGAGTGAGAACAATGTTTGGAGCGTGTAGGCTTGTTTCTCTATACTAACCAATATTTTTGTGTTCTATTTGCAGTTGTCAGCATTAGTAAATGCTGCTAATGGGCTTTCTGTTTTGTTTCTTAAACTCTGTTGTTTTCTCTCCCTCAGAATTGAGTTTCTCCGACACCTGAGAAGCTTCTTCCAGATCATGTTTAAAATTGAAACAAAGACCCCTGAGGAAGAGCACATGGGCGGGGAGAAAGTCTTAATGACGTGTGTTGGCATTGGATTTTCCAACCTTAGCAAAACTATAAGATAAGAAACATCTGCAGACTTCATTAAATGGTGTGACAGAAAATGCTGCAAAGATCTGATAAAGCCTGCCTTTCCCTGTGCTAATTCTGGCACAGGGAAACCAGTGACAAGTCCAGTGCAGAGGTACCCAAGCTTGCTGCATGTAAACGATAAAGCTGACTTTAGGCTGTTTAGACCTGTGCTGTTTATAAATGTAATGCGAGTCTTCTGTGTTGCATGGAATGGCTGGCTGGAGTCTCAGCTGGCTTGGGACTCTTTGCACTGTATTCCACTGCATGAGACACAAGTGCCTCTTTTGTCCCTGTGCCTAATGCAGTGAGTGCTCTAGTTTTGTGTATCTAGAGACTTCACCCTTAGCTGTTTCTGAAAGGTTTACATAGAGAGGGAAAACAAGATTGACCAAAATGAGCTTTGCAGTGCAAAACAAATGATCACAGCAGAAACATCAGATTCTTAAGGTAATTGCAGAGACTGTATTGGCATGGAAATAAAAGTAAAAGTGTGATAACAATTGTTTATTTATACATTGCACATGTATAGAATTGGTCAAATGCTTCACTCCTGCTTAGATTGGCTAAATTACAGTTTCACATGAAGAAAAAAAGTATCTTTTAATTTTCCTTAATGTTAGAATGCTGTAGAAGAGATCACAGCTTACAATGACCTGGTTTAGCCTCCTGTGCAAAGCTGTGCATGGGAGGAGAAACCTGCTTAACAGTTTTTGACCTAGGGCATATATTCTTTTTAGGTTTGTTTGGCATGCCACATGCTGCAGCTCACAATTGGGTGTGAAAGGCAGCAAAAAAAGCTTTAGGCTTTGAGGGAGAAAAATATGTTTGGCTCTACCATCACATTTTCTGCAGCTGCTCCCTTTTGGAAGAGGGGGTAATGGTGTATAGGCACTACCTGGATTGAGAGGTGTAAACGGTTTCTACTGGGATATAAATATTTACCCAAGAAATGCATTTGGTAGATTCCAGGCAAACTTGCTGAAGTTAATGCTGAACTCCTGACACAAGGAAAGAAATTTATACTTGACTTAAGACTACACTCAGTGTGTCTGGAGTAAAATAAAACCATGTCAAAAGCTGGTATATACGTAGAGCTAATACTAGTGAGTGTGTTGTAATGGTCTTACAGATTTTATCTGATGCCACTGTAAAGTGGGCATTTACCTCTGTAATACAAAAAATGTGCATTGGACCCAAAAGGACTTTGACAAAAAGTTAGGTATTTGATTAGTGTTTTATTAACTATTGCAGGCTGTGTGAGTCATTTTTGTACTGTACTTTGTTCTTGTTGCAATCTGTCTAAACATGTTTTGGAAAAATAAAGTATTTTTTCCTAAATAAGATTTTGTTTACCTTTAAAGTAAAACAAACAACTTTAAAAAACTGTTTAAAAAACAACAAACAAACAAAAAACACCCCAAAAACCATTTCCCCAGCCCTTCAAGATGACACTTCAAAAGGTGAGTGGCTATTTTGAACTGATAGATAAAACAAAACAGCTTTGGGAGTTGCAGGGTGGGAGGAAGGGACAGGGTGAGGCCCTTACAATTTACTAGCTTTCCAAAATTTGGTTTGCAACTGAGGAAACCCTAAGCAAAACAGTAGAATGTGAAATAAAATTATTTTACTTTATTTTTTACATTTCAGGTGACATTAGGAAAAAGTGCATGGGCAAGGAAGAACTTGCCTTGCTTCCCTTTGTCACATATGCAATGAAAAAGCTAGAAGATCTCCAAATTAAAATTACCCTAAGTATAGGGAGCCACTGGTCCAAAAGGCAAAATGTACAAGCTGAGATGAATAGCCACTGGAGTAAAAACATACAGCTTACACTAATTAAAGACACAAGTTTGTAGCACAGCTCAGATTTCCAAAATTGGCCTAAGTAAAATTTTGAAAGTATTGCCACAGCTTCAAAACTCAAAAGCTTTGTTGTCTTCAAACTTTTAAAGCTCTTAATTTTCAAGTCATGATAGCTTTTCTAAATGTTCCGGTTCCACTAAACACAAAAATGGGCAACGTGTTGCCCAGGTAGCAGATTCTTTAGCAATAGAGTAATTATGTCATAAAATTACACATGCTTAACTAAACCTCAGTGTTAAAGTTAGACTGCAAACTCTTAGCTCTGCTGCAAATTGCCCTGCTTTATAGCACACTTGCTGTGACTCAGAATTGTTTGTTGCTTTACAGAGAAAAAAGATGCATATATGAAAGGATTATATTTTTTTTCAGAAGAGCCAGTCTCTGGAGAAACAGGAACAACGCCAGAGGAGGTTTTAGGTGAGAGCTTTCTGGAAATTGTTAGGCCTTCACATTCTTTGAAAAGTGCTAATTAGGAAATCCTGCAGGTAAAAGCCATTTGTTTTTCGGCAGAACAGTGGTCAGCACCTGTTTTGGTGGACTGATCCCACAAGCAGTAAGATAGTTCAATTTTAGAGCTGGACAAAGGAAATACATTTTTGGTGAAGACAATTCATACGCTTTGTAGCCACAGACTTTATGGGAGGGAAGCTTATTACTAGGAAATGCATCTTTCATCTCAGTCCACAGCAGATTTAGTACTCAGATGACTTGAATTTTAACTGATTAGCTGTACGTCAGTAACTTAGTTAATCCCTTTGGGTGAACAGCTCTGATAATACCCTGCTGCTGTGATTGGAAACTTTCCTGCTTGCAGAAAGCTTGGAGGTACAGGTGTGGGAACAGACTAATGACCAGAAGTATTTTGTAATATGCATTTTAATTGCAATCATTTGGTTTGGGGGACAACTAATGAGAACACCTCACCAAATTGAGGATCTCTTCCTTTACCCTTGCCTAAAGGGAAAGACTGCTATAGTCGTGATGTGAAAAGTATTTGCCTTTAACTTGCACCCGCTTCAGCTTTTGTAGTATCTATTGCCAAACTTCCATTTCTAAGCTGTGATGGTAACTTGACTGCACTCTCTGTGGTTACATCAGAAAATTCATGTTAACCTGCTGTAGGACAAGGTCTGGAGTAGTAGAGACTGTGCTGGAAGTGAAATTGCTTCAGTCCAAGCCAGTGCACTTTGCTGAAGGCATATGGCTTGACCCATGTGAAGTACCCGCTGCTTAACTATGGATGAGCTAGTAGGATTAAGGGCTTGATTCCAATGATCATCACTAAACCTCAGTGACATGTCCCATTACACAAAATGTAACAGGCTCAGTAGGGCACCTATCTTAGCAGGCTGCGTTGAAAATCACACCACTTGAGAACAAATGCCTTACTCCTTCTTACTTTGTTCTAACCTTCAACCACTCTGCTCCTTCAAAGTGACTTACACCTTTTCCAATCCTATACTGTCTCCATAGATAAGAAAAAAAAGGTTGCTTTAGCCAGTGATTAATGTAGATCTATTCTGTAAGGTGAGACTGTGGTTCTGAATGGTCATCCATGGCAGACAGTTCTCTTCTGTGCATCTGAAATGTAGTTCTGATTAGGTATAAAATACTATGCATGTGCAAGCTGGGTCTAGATCAAAATATGCATGAGTTTTGATTACTTACTGTGTTTTTCACTGAAGTGAAAAATGGAGAAAAATGAAAAAAACTTAAGGCTTGTTTGTGTGCCAGCATTCAGAAGGTGCCTGATTCAGTAAGGCTTCACGAGAGGTTTGTTTAAGCATGTGTATTTAGAAACACATCTACAGATTCAGAATGTGTCTGTGGGAAAGGGTTTCTACTGCAGAATGTTTCTGAACAGTGAATGTAAAAATATAACATTATTCACGCCACAAGTGTATTGTCCGCTATTTTCACCTTGTTCTTTGTGACCTAAATAAGGTATGTAATGTACTTTCAAAGAAGACATCCACAATAAATCAGGGCTTAACTAGACAGCCTGGAAAATGTTATTCCCAATTTTTTTGGAAATGTATCTGTCAAGTTGTTAATAAAAATGCTGTTTCCTCATCCCTCACTATTAATGCCAGTGGTGAGTTTTCCCTTGAAACAGTGTCAAAATCTTGTTCCAGTCTTTTCTAAGTGATGGTGTATGGATTCAAAGTGAGTAAGAGCTGATTTGAACAGATCTGGCTTTTTCCGCCACATCTTAGAAGAACAGGCTGTTACACAACCCACAGGCTCTGTAACAGCTTCTTACTCAACAAGAGGGTGATGGGGGATGGGGAGGGGCAATCTAAAGCTACACCATCTGGGGCTGGCCATGTCACAGGAAGAATGTGGCAGCTGCCAAAATCGTTTTTCTTCTTAATTTTCAGTTTCGAAGTACAAATAAAGAATCTGCTTCAGCTTTCAGAGTTAAATAAGCATTGTAAGCAGAGGGGTTTAAGATTTGAAATTTATGGTAAGAATTGTTTGTGAAAAGAGGATGCAACTAACAACTAAGTAGATGGTAGGTAGGTAGGTATTACAGAATCCAATTACCCTTCTTTTTCCTCCCAGCCCCACAGGTTTACACAGAAAACAGCAATTTGGTCAGAAATAACTGTTGAGACATTGTAAGGAAAACACAGGAAATTATCAAAATCCTCACTTGCCTGACTTAAACATGGAATAAAAACTTAACCATGCTTTTTTTAACCACAGCATTTTCTTCACTGACCCAGCTTTCGAAGAAAGCTGCTATGAGAGAACTTGACTGCAACTTCTGTTTTCACACCTTTCAGATTTTAGTAAAATCCCTTGTTGATTTCCACTGTCCTATGTCTTCCCCAGGCAAGAACAATATTATTAATGAACTAACTGAATTGTTTTTCCCAAGTTATAGGCATTTAACTATTAAAAGGTGCAATGTTTGCATACATGAAATTAAGTTCTTTGCTTTATGGATATTTATCCTCTGTTCCAAAGTCTGTGTTTTGGAGAACTGCCTTTGTGCTTCTGGTGCAGAAGAATGAAGTCGCTCATTTGTATCCCATGGGAAGCTGGACTAGAAAATATCAAGATTACAGTTTCTCAGATCTGTGCAAACATTTCCCTCACCTTAGGAGGGCCATAAGCATGTGGCTCTACATGTCCCAATCTCCCTGGTTTATTTCTGCCTCTTTTTTTTTCTGGTTTGTTTGTTTTGTTCATATGATTTGTTTGGGTTCTTTTGTTTACATTACAATCTTGTAAAGACTACAACCTGCCATTTTTACTTGAGAAAGATTTCTTTTGTGGTACATTCCCTTCCTCTGCTGATCTGTTCTCCCTCCTACCGTTAGCTCCATGGCCTTTCCTCCATTATACAAGCTGGAAGACCAGCCCCTGCCATGCTGTTGTGGGGTTCTGAGTTGTGGGATCATTTACCTTCTCTGTTGCCTGGCATGTACAGGAATCTCCCTGCAGGCTGTCTCCCTGACCACTCCGCCAGACAATTTCCATCTCTTTTGTCCAGTGGTCACTGATCTACCTCACTGCAGGGACTTTCACACAGGGTTTATAAAATGGAAAGGCTAATAGATACATTGAAGTTCTTCTAACTAAATGTGCCCTAGTAGTCTCTGCTGTGGAAACAAAGCATTGTCCTCATCTCTTCCATCTCAGAGGTCTCCTGGAATGCTTGCCAGCTTGAAGTATGAGAGTTTAGGACCAAGAGGGGTTGCTAATTACACAGAGTCTGGTGTCCTGTATGTTAGTCTGCTCTTCCTTCTGCAAGGGAAATGGCAATTATCATAGAATCACAGAATGGTTTGGGTTGGAAGGGACCTTAAAGATCATCCAGTTCCAACCTCCCTGCCATGGGCAGGGACACCTCCCACTAGACCAGGTTGATCCAAGCCCCATCCAACCTGGCCTTGAACACTGCCAGGGAGGGGGCAGCCACAGCTTCTCTGGGCAACCTGTGCCAATGTCTCACCACCCTCACAGGAAAGAACTTCTTCCTAATAGGTAACCTAAATCTACCCTCTTTCAACTTGTCCTATCACTCCATGCCCTAGTAATAGTCCCTCTCCAGCTTTACTGTAGGGCCCCTTCAGGTACTGGAAGGCTGCTCTAAGGTCTCACTGGAGCCTTCTCCAGGCTGAAGAACTCCAACTCTCTCAGCATGTCTTCATAGGAGAGGTGCTCCAGTCCCCTGATCATCTTTGTGGCTCTTCTCTGGGCTCTCTTCAACAGCTCCGTGTCCTTCTTGTGTTGCAGAATCCAGAACTGGACACAGTACTCCGTGTGGTTCTCAGAATCTTCAGTAAGGGCCTCCAGTCTTCACCAGGAAAACTGAGACATAGTATTTCCATTACAGTTTTGTGAATTTGTTCTAGCATTTAATCACTTGCTGTTTAAAAACAAGTACTTATTTTACTATGTCAGTTTTCAGCTCCTGGTTCTTGCTGTGCTAGAGAGCCCTGTGGGATCGAATATGTTTCCACCCCATGAGTCGCACGAAAGACCTCTAGGGAAAGAGATTTCTGCCTAGGGATCAGAAAGCCTTATCTGACACACAGAGGAAAAGTAATGGACTTCTATCTGAATCCTCTGAGTGGAGCACAGAAGCAAGCTATTTACTAACACTCAAAATCAAAGTTTCTTGCTGATTGGCATTAAAATGTATGGGCTGCTTTATAACCAGTGGCACATCATGCTACTGAATGGACAATGGGCATGTTCCTATAAAGTCCTGGAACTACGAGTTGCACTAGAAAAAATCTTGACATACAGCTCCGCTCTGATGAAGCTGAAAGACTGTATTCTTCTAGGACCCTCTGTTAAGGAAGTAGACCTATTGCTGTGTTTACTTAGAAATATTGTGGGGATTTCTCTCATTAACCTTCCACTGGTGAAAGCCCTGACTCTGTTTCATTATATAAGCTATATACTGCTGCTACTACAAAGACAGTGTTGGCTTAAAAGTAGGAGTTCTGGGGACTAGATTCTACTTTTTAGCTCCTTGCTTTTCAAAGAAGCGGAGTGGGGAATACAAATTAGAAAAAGGTAGGAAAGAAAAGTTAGAGATATACAAAACTGGGCTAGTGTTTAAATTATCTCCTTATATTTAAAATATTTAAAACTATTTTAAAATATTATTCTTTATCCCACTAACATTTTATAGGCAAAAAAATTCATAACCCTTGCCAGAATATTTTTGCAGCACTAGCTCATGTAACAAACTAAGAAATGCAGATCCTAAATAGGTCAGTAGCTGTACCTCACCCACCATTCCCGATACAATCCACTCCTGCTGGTGTTATTACAGCTGCTAGCCAAATATTACTCGGCAAGCTGTGAGTATGGCATAATATGTTAGTTTCAGTTCTGAGGGGAAGCAGAAAAGTAAAAAAAAGTTCCAAGTAAAAGCAGCCTCCTTTGCAACCTTTCCAGTTTGCTTCCTCTGCTATTTACAGAAATAATCTGTAGATCAGTAGAATGTCTATTTCTGTTGCCTGGTGCAACATCTCTTCTACACAAACTGGCTCCCATTTTCACAATTTCTGCTGACCAAAAATATCTCCATCTCAGTTTGCTGGTAGCCCTAGGCTTTTCACCTATGACTGACTCAATTGTGTAGTGGCAGAGGAAAGAGAAGAGAAGACATTCAAAACCAGGAGGGATGGACTCACATGGCTCATCTCAGAGGACTGGCTTTGCCACCCAGGTCTGGCTGTGTCACAGGCGGCGCCAGGGCTGCAGGGCATCTTTGTGGCTTCCCTGGCCCCAGGAATGCCTGATCCAACAGCACTTGGCACAGGATAGGGCATTTAGCAAAAACAACAGAAGCCAGCTTTTCTTCATTTCTGTGGATGAGGACTAGTTGTACTCTTTCAAGCAATTAGGTAAACACCTGGTTTGGTCCTTCACATGAAATTTACCTTGGGAGTGACATATTTTGAAGCTACTCCCTGTGAGGATCAAACTAAGTTAACTACTGTTTCTGCCTCACATACAACTGCCTCAGCAATATCTTTTATAATCCCACAGAGAGCAGGTGTGGAAGCTCGACAGCTAGTGGTACATATCCCTTTGCCTAAGGGAGAACTTTCCTGCTTTATTTTGCATGTGTGCCTCGGTGTGAAGGAACATTTGCTGGAACTGCTAATCTAAAAATCTTCCTCCTCAAAGAAGAAGAGTTTGTGGAAGCTGTTTCTAGATCCTGAAATTATCTCCCTGAGAGTTCCAGTGTGTAGTTTATTTCTACTACGCCACAAAAAGTGGAATGAGGAACCCATGTTTTTAAACGTAATAGTTGCTGGGTGCCATTTCTTTGGAAATAGGAAATGAAAACAGCTGAATTTGATTCATTGTTTTAATTACAAAGAAAAGATCTAATCTATGTGACTGGAGTTCAAAAATAAAGGAGGAGAAGAAGAGGGACTGACACAGATTTGATGTTGTTTGTACCAATGTAATTCCAGAGCAATGGTGAAAGTTATTAGTTAATTAAAATTATGTAGAGTCTGACCCACAATTAATTAATTAAAACAGTATTATTGTATTGGGTTTGCGTGGCAAGGTTTTGGTAGCAGGGGGCCTACAGGGGTGGCTTCTGTGAGAAGCTGCCAGAAGCTTCCCCTATGTCCAACAGAGCCAATGCCAGCCGGCTCCAAGACAGACCCACCATTGGCCAAGGCTGAGCCCATCAGCCATGATGGCAGCACCTCTGTGATAACATATTTGAGAAGGGAGAGGAAAGAAAACTGTGCAATTGCAGCCATAGAGAGGACCGAGAATATGTGAGAGGAACCACTCTGCAGACACCCAGGTCAGTGAAAGAGGGGGACGAGGTGCTCCAGGCACCAGATTCCCCTGCAGCCCATGGTGTGCCCTCATCTTCCATTGAAACCGCTTCCACAGCACCACCATTGATGGGGCTCCGGGCTTGCTTACACATCTCAAACTTCAGTGNGGCCTGGAAACTCTTACTGGCCCTCATCTTCCATTGAAACCTCTTACACTGCAACACCATTGATGGGGCTCTGCAGCCCATGAAGGTCCATGGTGGAGCAGATATCCACCTGCGGCCCATGGAGGACTCCATGCCAGATCTGGTGGATGTGCCTGAAGGAGACTGTGACCCTACAGAAAGCCTGAGCTGGAGCAGGCTCCTGGCAGGACCTGTGGACCCATGGAGAGGAGCCCACACTGAAGCAGGTTTGCTGGAGGGTCGTGTTGACCCTGTGGGGGACCAACACAAGAGCAGTCTGTTCCTGAAGGACTTAACCCTGTTGAAATGACCCACACTGGAGAAGTTAATGGAAGACTGTCTGTTGTGGGAAAGACCAACTGTGGAGAGGTTTGTAGAGTACTGTCTGCCATGGGAGGGACCCCAGAGAGAACATGTGATGAACTGACTGCAACTCCCATTCCCTGTCCCCCTCCACTGCTGGCAGAGCGGAGGTAGAGAAATCAAGAGTGAAGTTGGTCATTGGGGAATGTGTTTTAAGATTTAATTTTATTTCTCATTATCTTACTTTGATTGGTAATAAATTAAACTAATTTCCACAAATTGAGTCTGTTTTGCCATGGTAATTGGTGAGTGATCTCCTGATCCCCGAGCCTTTTGTGGTATTTTCTCTCCCCTGCCCAGCGGAGGAGGGGAGCGATAGAGCAGCTTTGGTGGGTACCTGGTGTCCAACCAGGGTCAACCCACCACACTTACCCAAGTGGTGGCCTGTGGGGCAGACCTCCCTCTTTACAAGAAGTGCTTCTTAGCTGGTGTGCACAGGTACCTAGCAGGGCACCTTCCTGAATCCAGACAGGGAATGTTCTTCTTTGTAAAACACCTGTGCTTCTGATAGTTTTAACTGAAACTGGCCAAAAGGTTCAAAGTAAAACAGCTATGCTAAAGATACTTAATAATTTATTTTTAACATAAAATATTTACAGTTTTGCCAATGTGCACATTTGATACCAATACTGATATCTAGATGCTTTCTGAAGTAACTTACTTTTTCAGAAATATTGATAAAAGCAAACCATCTCATACTGACTCTCATTTGAGCAATAATTACTTAGCACTTCTGGAAAATCAGTGCAATGTTTATTTTTATAATTTCATTTCAAACCAAAACACGTTTCTGATTTTAAATTAAACTCTGCTCATTCTTTTCCAGGACTGTGAATCAAAATACAACTTGCTATTACTTTGTACTGTCAGCCTGAAGTAAAACTGAGCAGAAATAAAAGTGAAACCCAGTGTCTTTGCTTAACTGTCTGATACTAGGATGAGAATAATAGTGCAAAAATTAGCTACAAACAAATGAAATGTTTTGCTTTGATTTTACTATAATCAATTTAAAGAGTTTTAGAAACAGGTTCTTGTTCATATATTTGTGTGCGTATTGAAGGTTCTTGCTCCTCAAGGTCTCTGGTGATTGATGTGAATATAGAAGCCAATTTGGAAAATGTGCAAGATAAATCACACAGAATCACAGAATTCTAGGGTTGGAAGGGACCTCGAAGGATCATCTAGTCCAACCCCCCTGCCAGAGCAGGGTCACCTACAGTACATCACACAGGAATGCATCCAGGCGGGTTTTGAATGGAAGGAGATAAATGGTTCGGTTTTAGAACATAAACTTTCATATTGCACTAAAGTAGTCTAGTAATTGTATCTTAATCATACATAAAAAAAAATAAAAATCACAAATATCATTAATGTTGAGCTCTCCAGTGAGGAAATTCCAAAATTTCAACAGTTGACCTTAAAGGGATTTAGTGTATCCTGTTCTATTGTCTTTTGTCCTTTTAGTTTCTAGGTGTACCATACTCATATCCTGTCACATTGGCTAAAACAGATTAAATTACACAAACAGATTAAATAATAATAAAAAATCCCAACAGATTAAGAAACTACTGCCTGAAATGAGTTTATATAAACATTAACTTTTGAAGCTTCCTAACTTTCACAGATAGATTAAGTGCTGCCAAACAAGTTCAGGAACGTTAACTTTCCATAATAATGCAAAGCAAATCCTTCACAGAGCTGCAGTTCACTGCATTTAAAATCAGATACCACTAATCAGTACATATTTAACTTCTAGAAACCTTAAATTGAAAAATTCTTCACAGAGATTGCCATCTAAATCATAGAACCATAGAATCACAGAATTGTTTGGGTTGGAAAGGACCTTAAAGATCATCCAGTTCCAACCCCCCTGCCATGGGCAGGGACACCTCCCACGAGACCAGGTTGCTCAAAGCCCTATCCAAGCTGACCTTGAACACTTCCAAGAGGCTTCCACAGCTTCCCTGGGCAACCTGTGCCAGTGTCTCACCACCCTTGCAGGAAAGAGTTTCTTCATAATACCT
>VZRW01000578.1:45144-96364 GCA_013398125.1 Aegotheles bennettii | reverse complement strand
GGTCCAGCATCACACCTCTCCTCTATCAGTTGTAGAAGGAAGTTATCCTCAATGCATTCCAGGAACCTCCTGGATTGCTTATGCCTTTTTGTGTTGTCCCTCCAATAGATACTGGGGTGATTGAAGTCCCCTATGAGGACCAGGGCTTATGAACATGATGCTACTCTTATCTCTATAAAGGGTCTCTTCCACTCCATCTTCTTAGTCTGGCAGCCTGTAGCAGACACCCACTATAACACCTTCTGCCCCTGCCCTCCCTTTAATCCTGACCCATAAGCTCTCAGTCAGCTCCTCATCCATCCCCAGCTGAAGCTCTGTGCACTCCAGCTGGTCATTGGCCTAGAGGGTGACAGCCCTTCCTTGTCTCCCCTGCCTGTCCTTCCTGAAGAGCCTGTAACCTTCCATTCCAACACTCCAGTCATGGGAGTCATCCCGCTAGGTCTCCATGATTCCAATAAGATACAGGCATGTACATATCTCTGTCTCTTCCTGTTTATTCCCCATGCTGCATGTATTTGCATAGAGGCATTTCAGTTGGGACCCTGATGAAGTAGACTTACTGGCTGGAGTGGCTGGGATTCCTTTGAGGTATTTCTCCAGTGTTTCCCTGTTGTCTCCTACTACCTCAGGAGCCCCTGGCTCATCTGCATAAAACTCCGAGTGTGCTGCTGTGTGTCCAGCACATCTTCAATTAACAGGCTGAAGGCCCTCGTTAACACCCCTTCCCTTTAACCTTGGTATGTCTTCCCCTAGCTTGTCACAGGGAAAATTAATCTAAACGTTCTTGAAACTTACTACTTGAAAGGTTAGGAAAGTTGATGATAATCTTTCTGATGGTAATAGATCTTCCTTTGGCAGAGACAGCCAGAATGGTTACCTGTGTTGATTGCATTGATTTGGGCTATGAGCACAAGCTATACGTCATTCATAATACATGTTTGTTAGTTCCCCAAAATCATCTTCAAAGTTGATATAAACTTAGACTTACCTATATGCGGTTAAATGGGGACTCGGCCTTACTGGGTTTGAAAACCAACAGTTAGATCAAGAGTTAGATTAATTTGTATGCTGGTGAAACTGTTACTTCTCTTCTTCCAGGCAACATAAGCTCCACTGTGTAAAGTGGTTTCAAGGAACCTCCATTTAGAACGTGATTTAGAAAAAAAAATCTAAATGTCTAGATTACAATTTATATTTATCAATTATTTGCTACTGATCTACTTTTCTTATTTCTTATGCTTACATTCTATGACTTCATGTATTTAAGCAAACCACCAGTAAAACTGGAAAGAAAAAAAAAATAGAGCTCTTATATTTGGAAATCTTTGACATAATTGTGCCTTTTACTCAACTAGAATCTAGACTTTCATATTTAGGCAGCAAACATTGAACAAGAACACAAAATATTATTTTGTTATTAGACAATTACACCATTCATTGAATACAGAACCCTTCACAATATTTTAAATTTTATAAAAAATTACTAGGAAAGTTTTGGATATTTTGAGATGAAGTTAATTAGTTCTTCTGAAATCTGCACTGTTTGCAATACAATTAATGAAAAAAAGAATATCAAGGTGTAAGGGGACAATTGTTTATCAATATTATTACTGTAATCAAGATTATTATTTGAAGTAGAGGCAAATCATTTGCAGATATCTGCAAGAGGTTTTGATTTAATGGTATTGGAAGAATGTGGAAAGAATGAAAAATTAGTGGCATCTAAACTATCAACATACATCAGAGAAAAAAATGGAAAATTGGGAATCCAGGATGGTTTTTGGCATCAAATAGTGGCGAAGAACAGGGAAAGACTCATTCTTACCTCACACTAGATCTACTGTATCATTTTAAAGAAATGAACTTCATGGACTTAAAAGTTGTTCTTTTTTTCTAGCATTGCAAATGACACAGAAAGATTTTCTTTAATAATATTTTTTTTTAATTGCAGAAGTAGTGGCAGGATTAATTTCTGCAGTAAATCTGTGACTACATACTGCTGAGTCCTTAATACTGTTGATAAGGACTCAAGAGCAATAGGAACGACTCATCTGATCAATTTCAGAACATATATATTAGGATGAAATGAACTGTCACTCAAAAGTTCTTTGTACCTGTTAATACATAAAATAATCTAAAGATGAGTATCTCTGTTTCCAATAGCTACCTAAGTAACTGGGATGTCAGTATTCATAATATAATTTTCAATATTTTTAGGCTAAATTCTTTAAAAAACAATGAAAATAATTATCCATTTAAAAAGCACACAAATGTGATTTGTGCATTACTATGGAATTAAATTTAAAAATTAATTCTTTAGAGCTTGAAGAAATTGTACAGAATCTTTCTTTAAATAATTAATTTTAGATCAGTACCAGGTCACTCAGAACCTTGGGGGAAAAGAAGGAGTGGAAGAAGGACAAACAACATTATCTCAAAAAATTTATTTTCCTATAAGGCTATATTAAAAGCCATGTTTAGACAGAGATCACACCTGGACAAATATTAATTCTGACAAATTAAACTGTAAGAAAGATATGAGTGATCAAAAGTGTTCTTCAGAGTAAAGACAGGTCTTTAACCTAAGTTATAGTTTATATTATAAGCTTCAACTATAATCTTAATTATTTTTAAAATCCCTTCCTAGGAATCCAGAATCCTCTTATTGGTAGCTTTTACAGACACTGATTTAGCTTAAAACAAAGATCACATTGAGTGATGAGTATTATTTTGCTGTTCAAATATGTTGTTAGAGTTCTTAGAGCCTAGATTTGTGAACTTACTTTAATTTTTAACATGGCCTTTTTTTTTTTTAGGTTATAATTATGGCTATTTTGCCTCCTATTTGCTTTTATTTACACGTCCATTCTGACATACTTACTTTATGATATGTTTCTAGGTAATTTTGCTGAAGTACTTAAGCTGTCTGATCTTTTTAAAATAATAAAAAGTCTATTTTTTTCTTTTTTCTTTTTTTTTTTCTCTTCAGTTTCTTTCAAAGAGAAAAAGATCTTAGCTAAACTGAATCTTTAGCCAAGTCACCTGTGAAAATGTTTGGCTTTCTCCCACCACTAGTCCTTTTTTTTCCACCAAGTCTTTTGTCTAAATGTGATGTAATTTCTGGCATCTTAGCAACAAGATCTTCCCTGTATTTTTATTTACAGCACAAATGGTCACAGATAGATATAGTGAGGAAAACAGGCAGAGCATTTATTCCCATGGAAAAGTGTATTCTTGAGAACTGGAAAAGATCGCTTCACTCTGCCTGTTGCAGTAAGTGTAAAGCAGCCACTAACTGAGTATGACTTGAAGAAATTTCTTGTTTTGCTTCAGCAAATCAGGTTATTCAAAAAACAAGCTGTTTAAAGACAAATTACATTCTTTCAAAATTAGAAATTATATGATCTATCTTTGTCTTGTATTTTTATTAGTAGTGATGGCCAAACTTATTTAAAGGATATACTTAGATTTTTTTTTTTAATTAAGTACATTCTTTTTTATTTTGAAAGAGGGCACAGCCCTGCATATTCTGTTATTTAAAGGGGAAAAAAATTATACACCTGAAGTTGTGGCTAATTAGTAAAAAATCACCTAGTGGCTGTTTCTAACTAGCTGATTACTGATGAAGCCACAGTTTTATAAATGTTGGCTCAACTGCTTTAGAATTCACATGTCAGATGCTGTTAGTTGAACTCTTCTGTGTGACCAAAGCAGATGGCAACTTCCTTGAGTTGAAGGAAGACAGCATAAAAAATTCCACATATATTTGCTCATGCATTGAAAATTCTTCAGTAGATTCTTATTGGCAAACTGTAAAATTCTGTGTTAAACTGACAGCCTAGAGAGACTGGACACAAAGAAACAGACCTCTTTGAATCAAAAGGTCTGTTAAGAGTGCAATATGTATTCACTGGTCATCAGCATCAGTGGAAACATTAACTGGCAACTTACTTTACTTGTTGAGTGTCCCTGCAAGTCAGCTTTAATGCTATCATGTTTTGGATAATAGGATTTAAAATATGTATTTGGTACTGCTGTCTAATTACAGCTATATTTGTTTACAGGTATATTCTGCAGAACATTTTAATGTTGCAGAGAATTTTACCAAAATAACATACACCAGTAAGATGATGACCAAACACGGAAGTAAAAATTTGCTAGTGCTTCTTAGCATTATGTGCTTGGGTTACATATAAAATCAGACTTGGACTATTAAGTAAGGAGCTATCAGAGGTAAGAAAACTAAATAACCCTAGGTTATATCATTCCTTGAGTTCTGAAAAAAAATAGGGAGATACTCCATTCACTTTAATGAAGATCTTCCTGGGATCAGTGGTTTAACAATCCTTTCTTGAAAAGGTCAACTTGTCAGGCTGCTTTCTATATTCTCTAATAGCTTTACTACTGATGCAACACAAGCAGGCAGTTGACCAACCATGATGACATAAAAGGAAGCCCTGCTCACACAAAAATCACATATTGAGGTAATACAGTCTTAAAGAAAGGTGGTTTTAATAAAGAATTCTCTTTATACTGGAGGCATTTTTTAGATTTATATTCTGTAGACTATGATGACAACTCAATAATGACTGCACCAGACCCCTATATTAATAAGATTTAATATGGCAAAGTTTCCAGAAATGTGTTTTTTGAAATATTATGAGTCAAAAACTGTTCCTCTGAAGCTGAATCTCATCAACAGTTTTTTATGAGTTTGAATTCAAAGAATTATATGTAGTATGAAAAAAAAAAAAAGGAAAGAAAGAATAAAAATAAGAAACCCAGAAAATTAGTTAACTAGTCCTTACATACAGCAATTATATAGTTACTATGCCATGCTCCTACTGCAGAAGCAGATTACTTTAATATACTTCTTTTCTATACCTTTTGACGTTTGTGTTTTTGGAGTTAAGAACAGAATGAAATTAATTTTAATTGCACATATATTAAACTGTAAATGCCATAAGTTTTGCTTCAATGTACCTGCTATGTTAAAAAGTATTGCAGAGCTAATGTTTTGTAAACTGATATTTATATGATTACACTAAGATGAAAGGCTATAGGTTCCCAAATATTCAGAAATCAGCAATTCATCAATAACTCAGTAAATTAAACTTTTGTTTTTTTCCCAAAATCTGTATGTTTAACTCTCCTAGAATACTGAATATATTTTTATGTTCTAAGAATTTACATTTACAATAAAATTATTAAATTGGTGTCCTGAGAGCAATTTGTATATGGGTAGTCTCATTTGATGGAGTACATTGAGTTAACTATCTCATATGCCACTGTAGCTTTAACTGTAGACTTAATTGTATGTCCAACATTCCGCTGTTTTTCACTATCTATCCTAGGATGATCTTTGATCTTCTTATATAAAGCATATATACATGTACGTGTGTTTTGTTTGTGTTTTATACATCTAAAAAGCCATCTACAGCTGCACACAGATCAAAACAAAAATGTAGAATGCAATTATATTTCAGAACAAGAATACAAATCTTTTTAAACAATGTAATCTCAAAATATGAACATCAAAATAGGGATGCATGCATTTACAAATAGCACATTAGGCTGATTTGAAAGAAAAATATTAGAGATGTTATGGCTGTGCAAGGTGAACTAGTGAAACATCAAATTCTTAGATCTTTCTTTAAATAAAATCATTTCAATAAGTAGCTACTTTTAAATGTTAATCTTATTTAATTTAAACCAGAATACTAGCAAATCTGCACAACTACAGGGTGTTGTTGAGGTGTCTAGCCTCTTGAAAATCTCTTGTGACTGTACATTTACCTGAATTTAGTATTGGGTGTGGTATTAGTAGTATCCAGGTGTGGATGTTAGGAGAAAGGGTGTATGACCATCTGCTTTGTGCAGCTGCTATTCTCCTGAGCCTGGAAGGAGCAAGACAGTCAGGAGTGGAACAGTGGAACAGTGGGAAATTACTTAAAGGCTCACTAGACTTAGTAGAAGGGATTTGCTAGTACAGGATATAGCAGAATTCTGCATAAATAAACACAACTTTGGTCAGTTGTGACTGGGAGTCAAAATCCCTTTTTCAGGACTCATCCTTTAATAAGAAAGCTACAATTTATTATTTATACCTTGTGGGGGTGAAAATCCCTCTAGCTATTATTATTTAAGCAATTATATATCTTACTGGAGATGGACAAGAAGCTGGAAAAATCTGTATGGTTTGGAGCAACTGTCAGGTTTATATCTAACTAAATATTCAGCATTTGATATGAGCCTCTGGAAAAAGTTTTGGGAAGTGAATGTGATATGAGGCAAGTAATGAGTGATCTTTCCATCATGGTCTTCCCACTGCTGCTTTTGCTTAGCCACAAGAAATGTACATACCACCTGGCAATACAGTGTGTCTAAACATTTTGAGAGGCAATATTTCATAGAAGAAGCATAAATAAATATGAAGGAAACATAAAGTGTTTTGCCTGTACGTATTTTCTTTAACTGTCATTAAAAACCTGCATAAATACATCATTTTATTCATATTCAGCTGCAGACAGCAAACACAATAGATGAAAACAACATGATGATGATTCACATCTTACCTGTTGTATTTCACACCTGCTAACCAAGGTCAGTAATAAATTACAATAACTCAGTACATCAGACAGTTAGTTGGCAAGCAAACAGTTTGGTAAGCCCTTTCCAGATTCAGATTTATAAACTATCCAGGGCCGGCATTACAATATAGCTCACTGATATTAACTTAATGTGTTTCTGATAGATGTATGCATGTATGTACATGTAGACAACTATACACATATATGTATATACGTATTTTTAAAGTAATGCGTGTGTGCAAATACATTCGCACACATTTTTTCCACTTCAGTGAGTAACAGTCCTCAAAGAAAAAATCTGAGGTGCAATCAGCTACTTGGGTCAAAGTTTCTGAAGGAGAGTGGTTAAAAGGAATCCGGTCAAGAAATTTGAAAAAAATAATTGAAAATATATGTTTCTTTTTGTATTTAGCTTTTTAAAGGCAAATATTCTGAACAAAACTACAAAACAAACTTTGAAAGGTTTAGTTGTCCATTTGAAAAATTACGAAAAAATAGAAATCTGTTTCTGCTCAGTTTTAGCTTCTATTTCTTTTCTGTATCTCCTTATAAAAACAAAACCACAAAAACAAAACCAAAAAGGAAGAATCAATTCCTTGAAAAAAAATTAAGAAACTGTGGGCATGAAATTTCAAACATTTTAATTGATCAATTTCTATATATGTATGTCATCAAAATTCCATTTTTCTTGACAAATGTGTACTGTTTATTAGTTCTACCCCTGTCTGTATTCAGTGAGGTGGATCTGTAATGAATTACATAGAAAAAATATTGGTGTTACCTGTCCTCATATTTGTGACAGACTGATTCTAGTCTCAGGTTAATGATTTTGCAGGATTTCTTTCAGTTTTGTTCAGGAGGTAACATCAATTTTCCATAATTGTAAACTAAACTTCTTTTAGCTTCTCTAATACTCTAGTGTTGTCAACAAAAAATTATCATTATCACTTAAAATCTTTCAAAGTGAAAAGCGATATTAATTTTTGACGGGAGGAATAGAGAAAGAATTAACTATTTTTAGGCCATGCCTATCATAAAATTTCCAAGATAGTTTGAACATTTTAGACAACAAATAAAAATTAACTGTATTAGGACATTCCTGTGGGCAATGAACTCATCAAAAATTAAGACAGGATGTCCTGAGATCCTTTCAGTTAGGTTGGTGTGACAAAGATGCAAATCAAATAAATATTATTTGTAAAACCAAGATTCTTCTCCTTATTTTCCTGAATATTTATTTCAAACAACACAATAAAAAGTATTTTTATATTTTATTATATTCATTCATATGTAAAATTAGTTTCTTAGATGAATGACCTACAAAATAATCTCCTGGAATTTTTTTTAATAATACCATCATATACCAAGGTGAATTCATACAGGCAATTTATAAGGGCACAAATATTCTTCTACTAGTGGAAAGTAGCTACTTCATCTGTAACTCCTTGGTGCCAATTTTTAACTGGAATCATAGAAAATGTTTAAAAAAACATGCCTGGAAACAAAATTAGTAATTCAATTGGATACTAAAACTTAGTCTCACAGGACAGAACAGTTTGAAAACACATTTTTTTAAAGCACACATTATTTTTTTCCACAACCATCTTCAGCAGAAATGTCTCCTACAGCAGACAACAGTGTAACCATCTGTACCTTTGTTACTACTTCATTCTGCTCCATGAGTCCTATATTTAATCAATTGGCATAATCAAATTACATTTGGAACAATTGTTCTTTATCCGGTAAGTTGCCAATTCTGTTTCAGATTTGATAAAATAGTCTCAAAATAGTCTATTTTTCTAAAAAGATCAGGTTTTCTAATAAAAGATGTCAATATCCCTAACTTTCATTTTACTTAGAGCACAAATAGAGCTATAAACACCATTTATTTCCCTAAACAACAGATATGGAACAACCGAAAAAAAAGAAAACAAAAAAAAAAGGATTCAGTTTGCACTCCAATTTAAAACTCAGAAAATATGTTCTTTAATATGTGAATGTAGAGGTTTATATAGCTGTGCATGTTCATATCTTCCCACATCTCTGGGGACCCTGAATCTCAAGTCAGGGACTAGGTGAAATAAGTCCCACCTATCATAAGATTAGATCAGGTTTGAGACCATCTGAGGAACCTGAACATACACAAGCCCATGGGACCTGATGAGATGTCCCCCAGGGTCATGAGAAAACTGGCAGATGCAGTCACTCTTCTCTGACATATTTAAATAGTCATGGCAGTCAGGCAAAGTCTCCAGAGACTAGAAATGAAGTGACCGCATGAAGATCAACAAAGCCAAGGCCAAGGTCCTGAACAAGGATCATGGCAATACCAAGCAGAAATACAGGCTGGGCAGAGAATGAACTGAGAACAGCCTTGTGGAGAAGGACTTGGGGATGTTGGTTGATGAGAATTTCAACATGAGCTGGCAATGTACACTTGCAGCCCAGAAAGCCAACAGTATTCTAGGCTGCATATACTCTCCTCTCATGAGACCTCACCTGGAGTATTGTGTCCAGTTCTGGAGTCCCCCCAACACAAAAAGGACATGTAGCTATTGTAAAGAGTCCAGAGGAGGGCCACGAGTATGATTAGAGGGCTGGAGAATCTCTCCTATGAAGACAGGCTGAGAGAGTTGGGGTTGTTCAGCCTGGAGAAGAGAACGCTCTGGGGAGACCTGCTGCTCCTAACAGTCTTGCAGTACCTTAAGGGGGCCTACAGGAAAGCTAGAGAAGGACTTTTTATGAGGGCATGCAGTGACAGGACAAGAGTAAATGGGTTCAAACTAAAGGAAGGTAGATTTAGACAGGATACTAGGAAAAAGTTCTTTCCTGTGACAGTGATGAAACATAGGAATAGGATGCCCCATCCCTGGAAGTGTTCAAGGCCAGGTTGGATAGGACTTTGAGTAATCTGGTCTAATGGAAGATGTCCCTGACCATGGCAGGGGGTTTGGAATTAGGTGATTTTTAAGGTCCTTTCCAACCTAAACCATTGTATGATTCTATGCATTCTTTGCATTACAATAAGTTCTAGTTTCTTTTAAATTGATGTTAATATTCTATTGAAGCTGTTTGTCTATTAATTTTATTTCTATTTTTGATATCTTTTGTTTCATGTTTGTTTTTTAAAATGCTTCTGATTATATTGAAACATTTTTCCAATATGTGCTTTATGCTCGTTTCCCTTCCCATAATGTCCTATGACTTCATATGAACAAAGTAACTGATATAATTTTGCCTTGAAGAATATTATAATACCATAAATTTTACCTTTGAAAATTCACAAATTACATCAAAAATCTCAAAGAAATCTTTTATACACTCGGAAAACTCACTTCAGAACTCCAAAGCGCTTGGACAATTTATTGAAGGAATTTTATTGAGAGCTAATCAAAAAAAGAAAAAAATCAGTCTGGTCAAAGAAATCTTGAAGTCCTCCTAAGAATGCTAAGAGGGCTTTATTTAACAAACTGCCAATTAATAATAATAATTTAAATTTTGCCACTGGAAAGGTTGGACCTATAAAACTAGCACCCATTGGTTCTCTCTTCTCCAGTTTAAAATCCCTGACATTTTCACTGATCTAAATACTGGCTTGATTTATACAGTCTAATGGTAGACAGTGATTCTTCTCTGCCTCCTTTTTTCTTCTCTGCAAAGCATTATTCCACTTTTCATTCTCACCTAGAGAACACAGATATGTTTCATCTGAAAATCCTCTAAAGTATGCATAACTGTCAACTGTTGCTATGGGTACAGAACAAAAGCAGAGAATTTGTAGAGTATGTTAGTGTTGTAACTTCACTTCTTTCCCAGGTGAATACTGCAAACTGTGTAGAGTTTAGAGAGTAAGAGGCTGACAGCTTTTTAGCACAGCTGAAATCTCTGGCAAACACATTTGCTGAACTTTCAGTTTTCAACTAAATGCTTTGTCATCTCATAATAAGGACAAATTTAGTCTCGTTTTCAAACTTGTCTCTTCAGGAGCTCTTTAAGAATTCTACTGTGTGGTTAACTGTGAAATTTTATCTAGAATTATTGCTACTGGGAACAGAGGAATGAGGAAGTCAAAGCTGAGGTTTTTCTTTATATATTTCAGGTGTATGTTGGAGGGGACAATCACAGAGAAATGTTTACAAAGTGGGGAGTATATGCTCTAAGGCTCATCAGCGTCACTGTTACCCAATATAAATGAAGTAGATTTAATTAATTTAGGATATTCACAGTCACAAACTGAAAGGTCTATGGCATCAGTCAACATTCCTTTCACCAATCTATGGCAGATAGAGAAGCAAGTGTGTGACTGATGAAGTGGAATTAAACATTAATTGGTATGACTTCAACAGTGTATTTTATTTTCTCCAATAACTGTGTAGGTGTTTTAACAATGGTTTTTATTTCAAATAAATAGTAAGTATCTTGCCCAGTAATCTGTGAATTTCCTTTTGATGTTTACTTCTAAAGGTTTTTTTATTTCTTCTTTTTTTTTTAGTTTTTACAGATAACAATTGTTCCAGCAACAAAGTTAGAATAAGCAAGAGAAGTAATGAAAAATGCATTGATGCTGATTCCATTGATACTAGAAATATATTGCGATAAAACAGTTTCTTGTGTTTACTTTTTTTCTCCCAAAGCTTTCATTTTTAGGTAATAAATAGAGTAATGTTTGAAAATGTATGATTTCTATAAAATACAAATAAACATCTACAAAGTTCTGCTGTTTGTACATCCTCTTTAGTTATTTGCACAATATAGAATAATAGAAAAATTTTACAGCTTTTGTTGCTGAAGTGACTACTGTACTTTGCTTTGCTAGACATGGGAACAAGCTAAAACATCTCAAAATTAGAGAAAACTTTATTTCTTGTAATTCATTGAATGTTCCTTCCTCCTGCCAAACAATAAGCCTATGAAGATGCTTTTCTACATCACTATCCTTGAATTACTCCTGGTTTGCTTAATGCATTATGAGATCAATTTACAATCTATTAAAATCTGTCCCTTTGCATACAGTTGTGCATTATCACACCTAATCTTGTTTATATTACGTCTGTCAACAAAGAAGTTCTTACAAAGTTCAAGTCCTTTTGATGTCCCTGTGCTCCCTGTGCTATGCAATTACTTACATCAGCCAGAGCAGTATCAGACATTAAATGTGTGCAACTCCCATTAGAAAAAGGAAGCATGATTTTTCATGCTACACAGATGTGATCTTAATAAGCACTTTTTAAAATGTTTAATTTCCTGGCTATCTAGAAAATCAGCTCAAATATGTTCTTTAATAAATAACTGAATCAGAATAAAAAATACACAATTGTGTTACTTTATAATATATTTATGGCAAAATAGCCCTGCTTTCAACTCTAATTGTGAAGATTCTTATAATTTTAATATTACATTGTGCAAATTACAATTAAGAAGTCAGTTTCCAATGCGTTATTTGGAAAAGGGCTCTACCATGTCGGGTCATGGTATGCTGTTTTCTCCAGTGCTCTAATGTCTAGTTTTACAAGAGTCATGATTAGAATTCTAATAATTGAAGCAAAATATGAGCTCTATTTCACTGGGGCTCAATTACAATGTTTAGACCCAAGATGACAAATACTTAGGATTAGTCATGAATGAGAAATAGTAACAAGATTATCTGTTGATGAGATAAATCACTGAAGAATGCAAGTTATGATAACAAAGTCCAACTGTGATCTACATATAAGAAGTATTGAGTTGCTAATGTATGACATTATGTATACATATGTGTGGTTGTGCATGACACCTTACAGGTAGAAAAAATACTGACATAAATTGATTTCAATGTAGAGGTGTGAGGGTTTAATTGTTAATAGATATGAAATGTTTGAGGTCCACAGATGGTAGTTACACCCAAAGTGCAAAATACTATCATTATTTTACATGTAGAAGACTATTACTCAATCTGATTGCATGCATAATCTACCAGCCTCAGGACTTGGTAATAAAATACTTCTTGAACTGGAAAGATTTTCAATGTGTCTATTAAAATAATACAATCTACCAAGCTTGTAAATTGTATAAAAACACTCATGCATTATTCAGAGTGTTTAATAAAATTGCTAGACAACACAACTACTTAGTGTAAACTCTAAAAAAATATGGATAGCAATGTAAACAACAAATACTACTCTGCTTATTCAGAATCATTAAAAGTAAGGTTTTATTTGTTAGAGTTTTCATCTCACTAGGGCTACTTGCATGCATAAGAACAACAGATTTAGCCCAATATCTCAATGAAGACCCAAGCAAGGATTACAGAAAAGGCTGTTGGTACTTTTGCATTATGTTCTCACAAAAGCTAGTCTGCATTAAAGATAAAAGTAACTAAATTTCATTGACCTGGGTTTGGATTCCTCTTGCCAGACTTCAAATGGCTGAGAGTTAGGAAACTAATCATATGTGGAAAAAATTAGTCTAATCTCTGGAGAAATTTAATTCTCCCTATTGACTACAGAGGAAATGTTTGTATTAAGGTGCATGTCACAACATACTCTTCACAGGAAAAAACAGCTGAAGGGGTTCCTCTCATTTTTTCACACTTAAGTTTTGCATTTCTTGATTTATTTAAAATTGCAGGTTTTTAATGGACATTATTATCCATTTCACCTATCAGATTAAAAAGTCCTCCTGACAGAACAACTTAATTTTTAGAGGGTTTTGTTGCACAACACACCACACCTTTCTATATGATGTTCTGTTCAAAGTTTCTCTAGTCCTGTTGCAGGAAGCATGTTTAAAAAAACTTCTAACAGGAAGCATGAATTCCACACTTCTACAGAAAAAGAACAGTTGTAAGGCCAGTACATTTTTTCTTCTTTTAACAAATTAATTGTTTAGTGTTGGAAGAAATTCCTCAGAATTTTTTTTTAACATTCTAATATAAACGGTATGCTGTGTTTAAAATAGGCTTATTTTTAACTTAAGACTAAATAAGTAATAAATCAAATGTCAAATTCAGACTGTTTTCAACCTCACACAGAAGAGTAGGCTTGAAATATATGTTTACCATTTTACAGATTTTAAATGAATCTTAATACCAAAAATTACAATTTAATTTATGCAAAAGAGAGTAAATCTCAAATATTTATAAATGCAAATAGAAATAAGTACAGATTTATCATGCTTTATCTTAAAATAGCTGAAGACCATTCAAGAAGCCTTTTCTACCACATGCAGTTCCCCAGGAAAAGTATAAAATGTTGTAATAGCCATGAACAGCAATTGGAGAGATGTAATTTGATTACCAGTAGAGAAAACACCTAAGACACCATGCAATGCAAATAATTCTTATTATAAAAAGGAAAACAACTAAAGGTGCTCTCCAATTAACTGAAAAAGTTTATTCTGAACAAACTTCTTTAAAGTTTTCTTTGGTTTTCATTTTTTCTACTCCATTGTTTCTTGACATTTCTGAAATATAATTCATAGAATCATATCCTTCCTGGCAGTTTTTTAAGAGGAATACTTCTGGAATGGAGTCTTATTTGTTCCTCTTCCAAGAATGTGCATACCTTAGATTGCTGGGGAGGGGCCACGGGGGCAGTATTAAAGGGGGGAATGAAGAGCACACATGCTTACTACTCATACTTATAGTTCAGGAAAAACAAACATTTCCACTATTAGCAGTATATTTAATGTTCTCTTGAAGCTGCAGAGAATTCCAGAAAAATATAGTTGCTGAGCTATGAAGTATTTTGGAATGTGGTTATTATTCTTGCAGCTGTCAGGAAAATTCTACACCTCATGCTGAATTAATTTGTACGTTATCCAAAAGCAGTTCAACGATGTAAATAGTACCTTTATTGTCAATAATATAAAATTCATAGAAGAGTTAGAAAAAAAGTATATGGCTAAGGTTATTTGTTATTTTTATGTGTACAATCTGAGATTCTCTTGTTCCAGCTATCCATACTAAAGACCAGATCTCATTTGCACTGATTTGTGTTAAATGTAGTGTATGTCTACATTGGGAAACAGAATTAGAGACTGCACAGTGGTGTCATGTCAGAATGAAGCTGTATGTACAGTAATACCTGGGAGCTCAAAAGTGAACAGGAATACTCTGCTCCACCATTGAAGATACACTTTTAGGATATTATTACTTTTTGCTTACCCTTTACTATGACTTTCTACTTACACTGATGGAGTTCTAAGTCTCACATTAAATCCTTTAAAAAGGGTAAAAAAGAAAAAGGGGACAGGAAGGGAAAACTCTTTGAACTTATTTTGCAAACTATAATTCAAACTTCTCTTTGAGGGTAGAGACTACACCTCTGCAATGCAGAAAACAAGATTCCTCTTAATCTGACCACTGGAAGGGTCCACAGAGGCAATACATCACTACTCCTGTGTTCACACAGACTGTATTCACACAGACTTTAAAGAGTTTTCTACACCTTAAAGTAGAAATAGTGTTTGTTAATTATTACAACATAATTATTATTTGGAATTTCAAGTATAAACCAAATTTTGCAATGTACATATTTTCTGCTATTCATTAAATATTTTGTTAATGAACAGAAAATTCTATGTCTTAAAGACATTAAATTATGTTGTGTTACAGATCTACCAGCAATGCTACTAATACTTTGGATATTTGAGCATGACTGTTTTCCCTACAGGCTACAAATGTCCCATCTCCCTTGACAGACAATTAATTTTGTTTCTGTTATTGAAGGAGGATGGTTGAGGGAGGCAACACTAATTTAGTCTCAGTCTTGTTGGAACAAGTACAATTTAAACAATGACTCACTCAGATTAGTTTCTGATATTTACAAATTGAAGGAAAAAACATTGTGAGCTTCAGTGTGGTTTTCCAGGATTGAATTGAATCTTTTTACTTATTCCCAGTACATAACTATCTTAAGTAGTCTTTTTTGTTTTGACATTACAGAATTTTTTGTTGCTAACAGTCCACTTTAAGAAAACTGCTAGAAGTAGCTCTGGAATAGAAAGTCTTGGTCAGAGCTAGGACACTGTTAAACATAGGCTCAATTCTCTTCCTTTTGTACTGTTGCAAGTCAGTAACTGTATTGAATTCTATGGATCTAAACTAACATAAATGTAATAATATATATCCTATAATGTCATCACAAGAATCAGGAATTTTTTCATTGCCCTATGTGGAACAGCAAGAACAAGGATGAGGGGAAAACCATCTAAATTGTTTACTTTCAATAATAAAACTTCCTATCTGTAGAGGCCCATTGTATTATTAAGAAACAAGCCAACCTTAAAGCAAACTTTGAGGTTCTAAACCTGTGCTGCCTTATGTAAACTGCTTATTCAGAATGCATATTTAAAATTTAATCTAACAGGCATTTTTAGGAACAAAAGCTGTACTGTACCTGGTTTTGAAAACTGCTGAATGCCCTCTTTTTCTACACTGAAGTTGAAAACTGCCCTTGATGTTCCCTGTTTTAACATTCCCTTTACAAAAAGAGATTAAAGTAGGCGGCAGCAGCAAAGATTTAAAGATTTAAATGGAGGTTGTGAATTCCATTAGGGATCCCAAAATCTTAGAATATGTAAACAACAAAACACATCATCCCTCCCCTGTGTACACTGGCGAACTCAGTCCTCTATATGACAACTGTTTATCATAGCATAGAGGTTTAACATCCTATTGTCATCCAGTTATTATGAATCTGGTTTTTTTCTTGTTGAATGGCTCATTGTTTTTTATTTCCATTCTATAAAGGGAAGGCAAATGTTTCAAAAAGATTATATGTTGTCCTTTTTAGCAATTCACACAAATACTTTATTCATAAGCTTATTCATAAATGATGTCAACAGTAGGAATATTAGTGTCTATATGTGCTAATCTTTTTTAGGTAATACAAGGATTCCTAAAGGAGTATCCAAGTCTTACACATGAACACACATGCATAAGCATGCACACACAACTCAATCACCCATAAATAGAAATGTTTCACTTTTTACTTCTACTTATTACATTATCTGATATTAGAGATACAAGCTGCCTGCCTCTGTATAATTTTGAGTTCTAATTCAGGAGAAACTTTAGGCATAAAAATCACAAGGACTGAATGGATTTAACAAATTCACTGAAGTAGTCCTATATCAAGGCTTCTTGATTTTTTTCTGCTTGAAATATTTAAAACAGGGAGAACTAGGAAGGTGAGCCACAGTTAAAGAAAGAAGTCTCTGCATCTAGTAAAGGAAGGTTTACTCTAAGTGTGACAAGCTAAACTGTCTGAACTTGGGGAATTTCACTTAATTTATTGCCAATTAACATAAACCTTATATTACCAATTCAGGTATGAGAAAAAAAAAAGATTATTTAAACAGTTGAAGAAATATTTAGGGAAATTACTTTCCTAGCCCTCCTCCAGGCTCTGCTTCAGTCAAACACATCTCCTCCATTTTATTGTCTCATCTTCCCTTCATTTTGCCACATGTTACACTCAGTGTCTTCTAATCCCTTTGGTGAGATGACAGTGGTAGATGATGGTGTGGGAGTTTGGGGTCTGCATTTAATGGTCTATTTCTGCTGCTCCTTGCTTCTTATTTATTTTCCTCCACTGCTTCTTACTCCTTAGTAGTCCTCTGCCCTGGCATGGTTTGCCTGCAGTTGTCCTCCTCACAGTGCCCCTGCCCCATCATGGGTCCTCCACAGGCTGCCATCCCTTGGGGGTGTCCCTGCCCTGGCATTGCATTACCCATGGCCACAGTCACCTCAGAGGTAGCTCTTCCATCATGGAGAATCTCTTTCCAAGGTGGTGACTCCAGTTGTTCCTCCTGTCCCTCACAGCTGCTGCTCTTTATAAATATACTTGAGTAGAGACACCATAAGCTTCTCTGCCTGGTTGAAGTTTTGGCATTCAGTGGTCTGTTTTGATCTGTTTCACAGCCCCATGAGACATGTCTGGGACTGACACAGGGTAGTTCATTGCATCTCACACAGCTCACCCCAGCAGCTCCCTGCTTCCAAAACTGTCATTTATGTCCAGTATAAGAAGGCAAAACATAACTTTTTGAGTTATGAGTACATACCCAGCTTCAGAAAGGAATATGATGCCTTCCCATGTAGGCTTGGTGGATTAGTGAAAGGACATGAATGATGACAAAATATTTTGAATTTGGTCTCTATTGAGACCTTGAGGTTGTGAACAGACAGGCTATTCATGAAATAAACAGATTGTGTTTGTTTGCAGTTCACAGAGCCTGATAGGTTCAGGAAATATGGGCTATGTCTACTGAACAAAGTCACTTTGCACCTTTCTGATACAGGTTCAGGTAATCTCTTTGAAAATCAGTAACACCTCTAACCCATACTTGTACCTCAGAAAGGGATTTGTGCCTATTCAAGCTTTTGAAAATGCATTCTTCAATGCTTTTGCTCTCAGGTGGATTTCCAGTGATAAATTCCTGCCAAATTAAATATTTCAGTGTTATATAGTGTGATGCATGTTCAGAACTAATTTGTAATCTGATCATTTCCAGATTCTCTGTTTAATATAATTCATCTACCTGAACGAAGCAATATGGTTGTTATCAGCCACCACTAATGAATGTATGAAAATTACACAGTACGTACTTCTACTGGCCAGTCATGCAGTCTAAATATAATCATATAAACCATTGCTACAGTTCTGGTACTCCTTGTGCTGTGATGAAATGAAAAGTTGCTAACAGATATGAGTGTGTAGATTTAGCATAAAAGAATGTCTGTAAGCCAGCTGGCCTAATGTTTGTGCACTGTAAGGAGGTCAAAGACCTTGTATGGTCTTAATAAATAGAATCAACTGACTTCATATGTATTTTGGCACTAATATGTGGCCTATGGCATCATTTCCTGAGGTTTAGTACAATATTAATAAAAAGGCTATTCCAGATTAAGTCCAAATCAGTGTTATGGTGGAGAACAGTTTTTCTCTTTGGTCAATCAGAAAAAAATAAATTAAGTGGAATAAGGCACAGCTGCTTATAGCATTACTTTGAAATACCCACACAAACACAAATCCACAAGTTAAGTTGAAACTTGCTTAATTTTATTTATTTCTCATTACTTTGCCTTAAATCACTGACTTTTCTGGAAAGGAGAAAAAGGAAAAGAAAAAAAGAAACAAGTTCTGCCCAGACCAGAGAGATGAATAAAGTACATGCCAACAATAAATCCAGGTTTAGCCTTTGGCTTTGAAGCACCCTGAATTCATTACATTTGTTTGTGCAGCCACTGTTAATCTGTTGTGACAACAAATTAAATTCTGATTTAAATTAAAACAAATCAAAAAATAATTAGAAACAACTTCTCTCTCATACCACTTTCCAGTTCTTCATCTATTACTAGTCCAGGTTAAGAATTCACCACCTGCCATCTGATGCTTCAGGTTTATCTGTTAGGCTTTACTTTTGTCTTCACTGAAGTATCCATTTTTTTCACTCTATCATGTGGGGGTACTTTAACATTAAACATTGTTTGACCCACTTTCCTTCAAAGACTTTTACTTTAGATCTCAGATGAAAATATACCTCTTGATTTCTTCTTTAGCAGTCCTAAGTGCTTGTTCCACACCTTCATTAGCCATTTCTTTGAATTTTTTTAGGAAAGCGTCTCCGAAAGACATATTTTAAACAAAAAAAATATTTTTCCACTGTAATGTGTTATATTTCAGTAATGAGCTGTGTTATGACTCACTGTGCAGCACCTATGCCCACAGATGCATTTCTCACTTAAGAGAAACTATAATCCTGTCCTACTTACTATTTTATTTCACGTTTTCTCCTCAATAAATGTCAAAAACAACTTTGCATTTAAATATGGAAGCATGAATATGGAAGTGGGTATGGGAAGAGTAAGATGTTAAAATTCTGTATCCAGGACAATATGTCATTCATTAATCAATAAAATAATGTAGTTCCTCCCTATCTGAAGTATATAAGATATCAGTGCTTAAACCAGACCAAGTTGAAGACTTATTCTGAAAAATGGAAGGATCATATCTTTTCAAAACCTACTTCACCAGGATGGATTTTATTGAGTGTGTGTATGTATGTGTTTGTGTGTGTATGTGTATGAGTTTGTGATGTCTGAGGGAGGAAAGACAAAGCTACAATTTCAATATTGGTAGGTGAAAACTCCTACTTCTGTTCAGTTAAGCTAAGGTAGTATCTCACATTCAATGTCTCTTTTTCTTTCTTCTCTTTTTCTTTTTTTTTTTTTTTCTTTTTTCCCAAGAAATAAATAATTTTGGGTTAAAGGGGTGGGGTTTAATTTCCTAAACTTGATTGCCTGGTGCTTTTTTATATGCCATAATGTATCCTCTTTTTCCTCCAGCTGCAAATGAAGTCTAACATGTTTTTAAAAACATTTAGAAGTGAGAAGGAATTGATGTTTCAAGTGGTGAAAAATATTAATTCTGAATTTTCAGTGTCTGTATGATGAGCTGAAATTGACACATAAGCCAGTTTTGGAACGATGTAGCTTTTAAAAAGTTGTTTTCCATCACTTTTGCTATATTAAAATGACTTATTCTGACTTGCAAGTCAAGCTAGGAGAATTTTTAAAAAATATACAGAAAAATTAAGAAACTGCAGTAATTTTTTAATTATCTAGATATCAGACTTGAGGTGACACATAATTATGATACTTTCAGTACCCCTGAAAGCAACTCCAGTTACAGTAAGGATTTATAAAATTAATTCCTCCAAGACTTAGGCCTTGGCATGTCATTTGGATTATGAAAAGGGTAACATATTTTTGTTACCAACTTGATTCTGGGCTCCTTGAAGAAATATAAAAATTTGTGCAAGTTAGTTAACATAAACATCTTGTACATGTAGAGTGATGCACATTCTTGATTCTTTTTCTTCTTTTTCAAAGCTTAGACAAAAAATTCCTAAAATATACTTGCAATAAATTATTTTCAGTAAAATGCACAGAATTCGAGCCACCTTGATACTAGTTTCTGCAGTAGCATATTTCTTGAAATTATTCACTTTGTGGAGAAGAGTGGTTTTAGGGATACTGGCTAATAAGTGATAAGGTGAATAAACTTCTATCATCACTTACAAGGAGTGCACTTCTCAAAATTAATTAACAAATTGCTTCATCAGTACCTACAAGGACACAAAACTACTTCACAAAAACATTTTTATAAGCCTTAGGAAAAAATCTTGCATTTTTAGTCACGTGCAATACGTGAACTAAGGATTAGCAATAAACTGCTCACACACATACATTTCAAATGTTCAAGTGACTGAACTATTTTGTGATGCTCTGAACAAATGAAGTATACACCTCTAGTTTAAAGTTCTTAACTAGATAAATGGTTTTCACTCTTTAGCATTCTTAATTATACTATAATTTCCACTTGATAACCAGCAGCAATACTGGAGCAAAGAAAGCAGATTATTCCAGAAAACAGGAGAAATTTAAAACTTTCCTGGCCATGAATCTTCTTGTAACCCTCCCATAGGTTTTCCAGTCCATTTTCCACTTGATATTCCATCTGAAATGGCTTCATATTTCCTGATAATGTACTGAAAAAATGTAATTATTTTCAGAAGAGACTAGAGATGTTTTCTGAGTTAACAGATATGAAGTCCAGCTCATTGGAAACAAACAGAAACCGAGATGCTCTGAGAAATTGGAATGAAATGTTATGGATTTGGTATCCCCCTGATATGTCAGGAATAATAACAGCAATGCCAGCAGTTTATGATCATAGTCCCATTTAACATTAAAGTTAATTCCTGGGTGACTCTCTCATAGATTAATATAAATGATAAAGGATCGTATTATCGAAAAGAGAAATATACGGGATCATACTTTAGTAGATGGTACTTAAGTACTGCATAACTCATTCTCTGTTTAGTCTCAGATTAAGTTGAGGTAAGTGGAGAAAAGTAATTCAGAGTATAAAGAAAAACCTGATTTCCTTTTTTTGGATTTACTGATTTGTGTGTGTACTTCCAATAGGTAGAGGTGGGAGTGAATATGCTGCCAGAATGTTCACCATCAGAGACATTATGTTTTTCTCTCATAGCTTTGTTTATAAAATATAAATAGTTATGACTAGGTTTATAACAAGCAGTCCTGCAGTAAACAGGGTTTATTTTAAACATGAATATTGAAAAAAAAAATTACCAAATTACTGGAATTTAGAACATTTATTGAAGAGTATACTATATTAGATTCATTGATCAGTGATTTACTACTAACAAAAGATGAAGTTCTAAGGTGCATAAAAAAACCCAAACAATAGAATGAAATTGTTTCTTTACAACCAGGCACATGTCCATTGAAATGAATGGCATTGTATTCAGTGAAATTTGTTTTCCTAGTGTTGAAAAGAAGCAAAATTTATTTCGCATGTCTGTCTTCCATATTTTAATTCTTTTTTAAAGAGTTCAAAATATGTTTAACTCAGAAAACAGATAAAATTGCATTTAAGTGCCTTGATGCACTCTTTTTAGAGCTCACAAAATACTACTAGGGAATTTCTCAGTTTACCTGCATCCTATTCATGTGAAGTATGAAATAGCTGTACTCTATTACTCTTCATACAATTATGTCTGAAGTCATTACAGGAGATTAGTAAACTAGAATGAATTACAAGATCTTCAGAGTGCCTAAGCTCCCTGTGAGTTTTCTAGTATTTTCTGATGTTTCAAATACTTTATATTGAACAGGACCATTGATTAACCAGTTGGCTGAGAATTACTATTCAATAAGATAATGTTATGA
This sequence comes from Aegotheles bennettii, assembly GCA_013398125.1. Classification (NCBI taxonomy): domain Eukaryota; kingdom Metazoa; phylum Chordata; class Aves; order Caprimulgiformes; family Aegothelidae; genus Aegotheles; species Aegotheles bennettii. The sequence continues at coordinate 74,032 of VZRW01000578.1, read as the reverse complement.
TAGAAGATTTATGCAAGAAAATCCAAAGAATATAGGTATCAAATAAGATATCCTCTCTTTCATGTAATGACTAAAATAATAACATTAAACTTTGAGATCCAGATTTGTCATTCATTTTATATCTTCATTTTCTATAAAATTAAATGATGCTCTGACTCTAGAGAAAGGTGTTATTAACTTGAAAGGTGTGCTAGTTTTTCACAATTTTACATGAGGATGTCCTCCATTTGTGTTTGCTGGTGTTTTATACATAGGTGAAATTACAACAAAAAGCATGGATTACTTTGAAAAACTCTCCTTATGGACAAAATATTTAACTTCTATGCTGGAAACATTTCTATGTTTTTTTCAGGTAGTTTGACAGGTTGGTTTTACACTTCAGACCTTTTGGTGATTTCAGTTCTACCTTGAATATTAACATGCTTCATGCTTTTGTGGAAAGGGATAAAGCTGTCCTTACAAGTTGAAAAGAAACAGCATATATAGGAAAAAATGTTGATTTGACAAAACCTCTTTTTTGAATATAAAATTATTTTTAGAATTCTGATACATAGCTTTGGTAAATTAGAGTTTTTTACTTTTTACCATGGTATTCAAAGCTGATTGAGATTTTCTCAAATAACAGCATAGCAAGCAGCAAAACAGAGACGTTTCTGATTTGGCTAAACCGACCGGTAAACCAGGAATTGGCTAATTGGGTTTCACCGAATAGTATATAAGACAAACAATTGCAAAATTTATTACAGTTCAGTTCTGTGTGCACTGAAGTAGCAAAGCCTAGGTAAAAATATTAGCGTGTATACAACATTAAAAGTTAATTAAGAACACTTTCTAATAAATTCAACATCTGTTTCCCAAAACTACAAGCGTACCTATGACTATGTATAAAATAAAATGCAAACAATCATCTATTATATTATTTGTGTGACAAAAACTTTCCTCAGAATTATTTTTCTTCTTCACTTAGCTTCTTGATTGAGCCATGCTCAAGAAAGAGTTTGAGGGTTTATTTAATTTCAGGTTTTTTTCAGTCTATGAATGCCAGTCATGAAAAATTGGTAATAATTCAGATAAGAAAGTTTTTTGCTAACAATTTTGACTCCAGCAGTATTAATCACATTCATAGAACATTTAGTGATGGAGAACTGAGATAATTTTTGAATTCTGCACTGACTTTTCTTCAGAAGAATTCAGAGCACATCACAAATTTTGATGAAATAATGACTATCTAATCCTGATATTTAATCATTACTTGGCAGCCTCTACAGTTCGTGGAGATCTCAAGAAGTTCAGTCAACCACCATAGTGATCAGGAAACTTTGCCAGACTAACCGATACAAAATAATAAATCTGTCCCATAGTTCAGAGCACCAATACCTTAGTGGGGAAATGATGTTTTTCCTTTCCTTTGGGATTCAGAGACTGCAGTGATGTCTTAAGGGCAGTGACCCCTGAAAGGACAAATAATTCTTGGGCGAAAGCAAGCATGTTTTCATTTTTTCTGATCTTATCACTAGTATGGCAGTGATGTTTGCCACTACTTGCATGAGAAATCTGTAACTAAAATGTTACAAATCTAAAATCCACAAATGTTCAGTCCAAGATCACTACCACGACTCCATTGCTCTCACTTTCAGATCAGGGAACTAACCAACAGTCTATAAGATGTCAGTAAGAACTACCTGGAACCTGTGGTTCAGATATTCTTACTGGACGTATGAGACAGGGGAGTGGGTTAGTTTTTTACATTTGGTAATTTTTATTATTTTTTTTTTCTGGCAAAAAGGGAGAAAACAGGATTCTTAAGCATATCTGAAATTAAGTGACTGATTTTCAGCTAAGTCTTATTTTAAATTCCTATATTTTAGTAGGATATATACCCTTGTAAATGATAGATATTCATAACTAATGAGTTCAGTGACTGAAAGGAAAAATAAATTAATATGTATATCTAGCATAGCTATGTATAATGCATAAATGTATTGGCACAAATGACATGCAAAAAATTAATTGTTAATATTTAAAAAGAGAGATAAAGCCCAATACTATCTTTATAGTTACTTGTAGCTAAAGCAGAGGCTTGTAATACGTAAAAACTATAAGGATGTAATTAAAATGAGCTTGCCTTAAACTCAACTGGAAGCATACCAAAATAGTGTAACTAACAACAGTATGTTAAGTATTTTATAACATTAAGTTAGCATAGCCAGATACAATTTTGCATACCTATGTGAACAGTGTCATCCTCAAAGAAGCAAAGAAAGAAGGTTATAGTTGGATGTTGGAGGCATCCAAGTAACAAAAATCTCCAGATCAAGGACAAGATAAGCAAAATAGACTGCAAATAGGCAGGACATTCTCCCAAAAGCACCAGAAAGATTTGACTGGCAAGATAAAATAAAATAAGCAATAGCTGAAGCAGAGGAGACATGCTAGCACACCCCACCCCTTTTCTGAAAGGGAGGCATAAGTGACATACATGAGGAAAGTCAAAGAAGAAAGACAAGGTCATTTCAGTTCCAACTTCTCTCGCCAACAAACTCTCAAGCTTGATAACCTTGACGTTGGCACCTAAGGACAACCAAGGATCAGTACTAAGTATACAGCATTAACTCTATGGTATTGCATACTCAAAACTAGTTTGGAATATGATTGTTAAACACCAGCAGCTTTGTGTATGTACTGATGGTTAACAGTGTGTAAGAATTGGCCATAGCATGAAGTGAGTTCTTAATGACTAAATTTAGTACAGTTTAATTTTGAAGATCAAATCTGGCCTGATTCTTCTCTTAATTAACTCATCCTCAGACTGTGGTAAGCTCTGCATATTAAATGAGTTAAACTCTGAAGTGCTGGTGTGTCTAGTAGAGTGCCTTGAAGTTTATGGAATCATGTTATCTAGCACTGAATTTTTTTGCATGCTGTAAAGGAAGGGCTGTCCCCTATATCTTCATTCATGTCTTATTTTTGGTGGCATGCTTTGTAACTACTTATGTCACACTGGTAAGGCTTCAGCTCTAGAAGCCATAAACCCAGAGAATACTCCAGTGGGGGTCTGATCCCAAGATTCGTGATACAGCTCAGCCTGACTGAATGCAAAAGTTGAGGAGAAAGTCAAGGCAGATTTCAACAGTTAAAGAAACTGTAAAAATTAGAATTGAGGTTAGTGACTGTAGAAGATGAATGCTGAAATCTGGGGCAGAGAAACAAAATTCTTTGAGAAAATATGGAAATAGAATAACTCATGTGCTTTAAAATGAGATTGCTACATGTGGTCTTGCAAATTTCTCTTAAAACAAGAACCAGGCCTATACGATTTCACATGCTAAGTATTTTATTCTGTTTGTTCCTTTTCTGTTGAAAGGACTACCTGCTAGCCTCACAGAGATAATGTACCTGGACTTAGGAGCTGGTTATTTAAAAAAAATCAAAAAATAAAACCCCCACATCTGACGTGCAGTCTGAATGTATCTCTTACTGCCATTCTGCAAGAGCTGACCTTAAAGCCAATATAGATAGAGTTGCTTGAGTAGAAACACTTGACAGAGCAGCTGAAGGAAAAGAAATACGGAATCTCCTCTCTCCAAATCATGTAGAAGACAATGTTCTGAACCTGGCAATAGAGGTCTGAATGTTTAAACATCATCATCAATCACAAAAGATGTTAAACTACATTACCCTCTAGAAAATTCACCTGACTCTGTATTATAAAATTGGTAGTTGTTTTTACACAGATAAAGACTCCACTGAATGTCAAATGAATAGTACATGGATACCCTCAAAGACTATCGGGGAAGATGAGTCAAGTAAAGTCAGGGATGTCTTTGGCAATTCTCTGGTGTCTAATAAATGGTAAGTATTGCATTAACCCAAGGAAAATCTTTACATTGTGAGTTCATTGGCCACTTCAGAAGAATGGGTAGATGCCTGTGGGTGATGATAAACCTCTAAGCAACAAGAATGGGAGGCCTAAAAAAAGGTCTGTTGACACTCTTGGGCCATGCCAGATCCTTTCTATTCCTAGAGATTCACTGCCTGAAAATTATGTTTCCAATAGTGATTCCTTCCTTGTGCAAGTTTCAAAATTGCTGTTTATTAACATGGAAGATCAGGTAGCCTCACTAGAACCCTGCAAATTTCCTCTCATAGTCTTATATTTTTATATTTATATGTATTTTGAAAATCAGCCTCTTAAAAGAAAGGAGGATAGAGGCTTAGGAATGGCTCAATTCATCATTTATGAGTTCATTTAAGACCTTTAAAGATGGAAAGGTTCATCTGGGGAAGGTCCTCTGTGTCCTGGCTAAAATCTGATCTGGCTGAATGACAGTGTGTGTAGCAGTAGTCACAAGGAGCCTACGTTTGCACGTGAATTTCAATGTGGAAGATGAGACAGACTCTTCAAAAAAAGCATTGGAGGATTCTTAAGAACACTGACAAGAAAAGACAGGTACAGTTATCATGCTAAAAGAAAAAAATCACAGCAAAGTTAAAAAATGGTGTTAGTTTAAAATGGTGTTAGTTTGAAAACCTAAACTCAATCTTGTGAAAGCTCAGATGACACAACTAGTGAAAGACATAGATGAACAAAGGTCAGCACATATATTCAACTAGCTTGAGTGAGCTGAAACTTGAGCCCAGATTCGATTCACACATCTCACCCTGTGCTGCTTCACTATGTGCTTTATCACTACAGAGATGTCCAGCATGTAAAGTTTATCCTGCACATTCTCTGACTAATCTAGAAATGTTGGAGGCAGAAAGATTAATTTTGAACATAAAAATTATGTTAAAAAATAAAAATTTGAAGACAATTCTTTGTTGTTTAACAAAATAACGAGTGTTTTGTGCTTATCCTATATAGATAAACTTCAGTAGTTCTCTAGACAGCTAACACTAGTATATTTAAAAGTACACTTTTCATTCTACATGATGATTATACAGAAAAAATATTCCTTATTGGCCACATAAAAAAGTCTTTTAAATACCTAAGCAACAAACTGTTTTGAATAGAACACTAAATAAAATTAATTAGTATATTCTATGGTGTAGAATCATATTATATTTATTCTTCTGATCCAATCATGCTTGAAGTTATGAATCCTTTATTATTGGTCACTCATTTTTTGGTTTTGTTTTTTGTTTTTTATTTTTTGTAAAAAGAAAAACATATTCCATATGTGCTGAAATAACAAGGAAAGTCATTGAATGGAAAAAGATTGGGATTATCTCTTAATGCATGCATTATTTCTAATGAGATTTACACTATTATTTGTCTTACTTTATCAAGTCAGACTACTATTACTTCCCAGTTGAACCTCCTGGTAGGAAACCAGCTGTATCTGTTATAGTGGGAGATAGTATAGCCTATTTTACAAATAATTTTACAAGAATGTCAAAGGGTTAAATAGAAAAGTGATGGGGTTTTGGTGTTTTAGGTATTTGAGAGGGAGCTGTTTTGTTTTGAATTTTTATTATTTTTTTTAAGATCAGTGTTGTGGCTAAAAAATTTCTCTCACTTGTGATTTTTCTTTTAGTTTCTAAGTCTTAAAATAATTTACCTAAAGGCTCTTATTTCCTAATACATCCATGACATGTTATGTGAATAAATATTGACCAATATAAGCAAATTTTTCTACTGTACTGAAAAATGTTTGTTCTTATTATTGACTAATACAATAGTCCCAGCCCTAATGTTAAGAAATAATAATAGGTTGGTTTGATTGTTTTTTCTAAGTAAATCAGTGGTTTCTGTGCAAGTATTTTAAGTATATACATCCCATACAAATTATTTTCCTGAGCCAGTAGCAGCTTTTTTTGTATTAATATATAGAAGTTTTGTCTCTTATAGTCAGGGGTTTTAAAACTTTTTTTCTTAAGTTGTCTATTCTCATTATATCTGCTTCAAATATTGCTTGCTGTCAGAAGCAACAGTAATAGAAGCTAAAGTTTTAGAAGGTGAAATTGTCAGTGCAGGTTTGCCACTTTTTTCTTCTGTTGACTATATTAGGTGACAAATTATTGCAATGAAATTACTATTGATCTCTCTGCATGATGCTTTGTATCAAAATGAGATCAGGAGAGAGGTTATATTCCGTAGCATGTCTTCCTTGTCTTGGACATTTACAAACTAGAGCACAATAAAGATTCAGATTGTTTTTCCACTGTTCAGCATTTCTCAAAGTTGGAGAGAAAAGAACAGTGTATGCTTATGCATGTATTCACATAGTTTGGGTATTTTTTACTCATAATTCATCTTTTTTCCCTTTGACTAATAAGAAAATAAAAGTTACGAATTCACGAAGTGGTATAAGAAAAAGAGCATTCTGTCCTCTATTTCATTCATTTCAAAGATTAAATTGAAGGACTCTCACCCCACTCCAGAAGCTCAAAAAGCAAATAGATTTGGTGAGACTAATTCTTGCCTATTCACCTTGCCTTTAATGGAAACCCTAGCTTGTGCAAAATATCTCTTAATTTCGTTTTCTCCTGAAAATCAACCTCAATACAATAGTGATTTCATCCGTGAAAATGAAAGATATAAGAAAAAACATTCTTATTACATACTTGCTCTCTGAAGTTCCTGACCATAAGTAATCAAACTGCAGGGGGGAAAAAAAAAAAGCAAAAACCAACAGAACAAATTGGTTGTTCCCTTTTCTGAGATGAAGAGATCTGAAGCACTAGCTGAGTTAACTGATACAATTTAATAGATTTTGCCACGCTTTTCATGATGATTAGTATAAAGTTTGAAGGGGGTTCTCTTTCCTCTTCACTGCAGACAGTGAGAGGACCACCTGCATAACAGGAAGCTGAAGAAGGATAACTCCCTTTCAATAATTTACAAGGAAAAACTATACCCACTCATCATACCCCTTGAGTTTTGGGCAACAATCCAACAATTCATCACTTCTTCTTATGTATTCCTGGAAGATATTATAGGTTCTCTGTACATTTTTCATTATAGTTAATGATCATTATTTCTTCTTTAATTATTATACATGGATTAGTAAATTATCTCTCTTTGTTCCCTTCTGATGACAAATACTCACACATGTAGCCACACCTTCCCAGTGAAAGAAATGGACTCCAGAAACACCATTGCTGATTAGATAGTCTGCTTTGGCCCTCTGAAGCTGATTTGTTCAGATCTCTTTCATATATTCGGAAATATCCTGATGAAGCTTTGGATAACAAACTCATTCCTGAAGAGGAGGGTGGAAAGATATGTACTATTCTTCCACTTGCAAGTTGTCTTCCAAACAGACAACACACTAAACACAAATTTATTTTGATTCTTGATTATAATTAAACGGATTATTAGACTGAGAATAATGGGATCATCCACAGATGTTAGCTGGATAAAAGTCTAAGTGAAGAACCAACTAAGTAAAAATACTTGCCTATCTATTTCTCAACATTTGTACTTGTAGATAACGCCTCCTTAGAGGGATTAGAGGTTAGAAAGTCATGATGGAGATTGCTGCAATGAGAACGAATCCAATGTGACTTTCTCAGTAAAGAGAAAACCAAAGAAGGATGAAAAAACTGTTCATTCTTCTTGGCAACTGAAAGTATTAGGTATCTTGTAGCTAGAGCAGCTACAGCAGAAGAGTGTGTGTTTGAGATAGTTGTAAACTCATGTTTCATAAAACATTTTATGTCTATATGAATATAAATTTTTCACGACCACAGTCTCATCAAATACCATATTAGATCACACCTCCTTTGCCTCTTCAAACCATATTTCTTTACATGTTCTGACAGATGTCTTATCCAAAGTCAACGAAAAATTTAGTAAAATGATACTTCAGTTCCTAATCCTTTAAACAGTTCTGTATAGATGGATAAAGATTTAAGTACTATTTGATATTTTAAATGACAGAACTGCTGACAATAAAACTAAATTAGTAAGCCTTTATGAAACCAATAATGTGTATAGGCGGAGTACCACAAAATAAGAAGAAATTAATACAGATGTAAACAATAAAAAACTTAAGCTGTTATTCTCTAAGAGGAAAAAAAATAAAAGTTTATTTGTGTAATAATTTATTGATCAATTCAGAATTTGATCCAATTTATTTGTATTCATAATTTAAAGCACAATTTTTAAGTGTAATTCAGACTACAAGGATTATTCTGATTACATGCACCTAAATTTCTTACAATATTCCATTAATTGAAACTCTGTGCTTTTTCCTTCTTATCTACTTGTTGGAGAGAAAATGAATTTCAGATGGTATAAAACAAGAAGTAGAGCAGAAAGAACATTGACTTGGATTAATAAGAATTGAGTACAACCTGATAGTTCAAAATACAAGCTTACATGTTTAGAAATTAATGGATTTACAAACAGTTGCGCTAATCTTGGAAATTATCATAAAGAGATGACATCAGAAGAGTCATTATAGGGTGATTAATGTTGGTCACAAGGTAATGAAAAGGTAGATTTGGTCTTAGAATATTTCAGGGCAAGTTTTCTCAGGGAACAGAGGAAGTATTACTTTTGATTCATAAGACATTGTTGATGTTTTTTCTGGAATTTTACATATTTTTTAGTCACTTATATTCAGAAAGCTAAAAGGTGAAGAGAACCAAATGAAAACACTGAAGAGTTGACAGAAAAAGAACATAATCTGGTTATCCTAAGAAGACTGGCCAGAGATAAACAGTTGAGAAAAGTTCTTAATAAAGAAAATTGATAGTCTGGGAACAGATGTATATGGACTAGTTGTAACTAAGTTTAGACTAGACATTTCCAGTTGTTGGAATTATAAGGCTCTGACATGAGTTTTCAGTGGGAACAGGGGAGTCAAAAAACCTGTATGGTTTTAAGATAAATCATGGTTGCTATACCAAAAAGAATATACAGTGTCATTATTCATGAGAGCATTTGTATTGTAAGTCAGGAGTTTTCTTCAAACCATAGCTTTCTAGCCTGAAGTATGACCTAGATTAAGAGCAGGCCAGTCCTTTAAAACTGTTTTCTGATGTTATCTTTATTGCCAAACATCCTCAATTGCTTCTGCAGAATTATAGTAGGTTATTTCAACTGAAAATGAGATTCAGAATCCCTAAAAAATTACCAGTACTTGAAATGCTTATGAAGGACTTCACTGAATAAAAAATAGCACTGTTTCACAATTAAAATTCAGAATCAAGTGACACTTCACACTTTATTCTGTTAATTTTAACAGAGTTATGCTGTTATCTCTAAATGTGTAGAACAGAGAACTTTGCATATTCTACAGAAACAAGCGTGAGACATCTTAATCAGGTGTAGTAGTCTATGATAATCTATTAGTACTTTAGTTTTGTTATCACAATACATTGAAGTAATTAATGATATCATGGATTATCTACATACACACCTCATGACAAAACTTATTGATCTATCCATCATTCTTCTAAAATCTCATTGTGAATATGCTAGAACAACATTGCATTAACAGGTTTTCTAAATAAAATAACATCAGCAAGAGAGTTGGCAGATTCCTCAGCTCTCAAAATATCTAATCAAGAGAACTGCACTCATACATTGTGGCACCAGAGTTATAAATTATGCATAACACGGCATAACATTAAAGCATTAACATAATTTAACAATACCAATCTATCAGTTCCTAGGTGAAAGAAATAAAGGTGTTGTATCTGAGTGTCTTGACTTCATTCACCTAGTTTGTACGTGTTTAAGATTTACAATAATAAGAATGATTATTTAAAGTTTTTACATCTTTGCTAATATGCCCCTTTTTCTTTAAATGTATCATAATTTTTTACATACAAACCTTCATTTGTTGTTTTTTTTCTTTTTTTTTCTTTTGGTTCAACCAATGCACTAAATCATGGGGTTTTTTAACCTACAAAACTGTACATTTAGCTAAAGCTGGCTGCTTTAAACAGAAAATAAATCTGTGAATTATATCTGACTTTATTCTGATCATTTTCAAAATATCAAAATATAGCTAACAGCCATCAACATCAAAGGTGCTACAACCAGTTTCGCTAACATTTAGCAGAAGAAAATATATAATATTTTTCCTCATATTTGATGATTGTTACACTAATATCATTGCTAGTAGTTTTGAAGTCTCAGCTGAATGTTTTTCCACTTCAAGAGTCTAGCCAAGAATATAGAAGATGGTGTGAACTTGTGGGGGTTTTTGCAGACTTGGAAACAGATATTGGACTGACATAAGGATTTCTGAATCTTCATCTGATTTTTAATTTTTTTTTCTTATTTTGTGCTATTGTCTCAGTCAAAAGTTACAAATACATCACTGGTGAAAGACCTTTCTGGCACACATGTAGAGGTAGTAAATATGCACAATATGCCTGTAACTGATCTTTCAGGCACACATAAGGTGTGACATCACCTTATGGTGCCATAGTGTTAAACAGAGAACCAGAGAAACCCACATTTTTTAGTCTTTTTTCAAAAGGTAATTAAACAGACTTACTGAGAAATTCCTTGCTCCTGTACAATTGCTCCTAATCCCAGTGTTATGCCAGGGTGGTGTTCTGCTTCATTGTATGAAACCTGACATGTAATGATGACAAAAAGTTCAAAGTAGTATAAATAAATTTCATCTGACTGTATATGATTTACCTTTATCCTCATACCTTTTGGCAATCATTTTCATTTTACATGAAGGAGAAAAGAAACAGAAAGACTAAACTTTCATAACAGTATTAGGTTTTGATTCTTTTCTGACACAGTCTACAAAGACAAAAAAAGGTAAATAGACATCCATTTCTGTCATGTTTTCTCTAGGCATAAGAAATAAAGAAAATAATAAACTACATACAGTCAGTCTACATACTCACTGTCAGTAATTTTTATTTTCATAATCATCAAGGTTCACTGCGATCTGTTGTCCACATTAAGAGAACAGATTTGAACTCAATATCTTCTACAGCATTATAAAGTAACGTTACGCTTCCTGGTGTGCTTTCAGACACCCAAATCCTCTTTGTCTGCCTATAAAAATAATAGAATATTTTCCTGTGGAAATGTAAATAAATAGCATGGTTATGTAACATAACAATAAAGACATTCTTGCAGAAAGTGTTCTTCAGGAAGAACAAATCCTCAGTTTATGTCCTTGTTCTAGAGTGTTTCATTATTTTTCATGCAAGGCTGTTTTTTTATTCAAAACTGATGAGATAAAATCCAGAAAATGCCCTCATGAACATGCAAGGGTCATGCTCCTTTTTATTACTGTTTTTTCAAGGGTTCATGACTTTTGTATCCTTAGCTTCACCGTGGGATAGATTTTGTAGGAAAGGTGACAAGACTATGATATGCAGGTGGGTATGAATTTGTTGAGGTGGAAGAGGACACTGAACATAAATCTGATTTGTCAGACAAGTAGTGAAACTCTTGCTGTATTGCAAAATGTAGGCAGGAGTAATAACACAATAGTTACAGGCTGCTCTCACTTTAAAAGAAAAGAAAAACCTACTTATATTTATCAAAAGAATACGTTCCAACCTCAAAAAAAGTGTCTAAGTTCAAGGGAGTAGTAGAATTTCAAAAATGCTCTTTCTTATTTTTCATGCCAGCTGTTAGATATGTCTTTTATACTAAAGACATTGTCTTCTGTGGATCAAATATGTACATGTTGCTGTAATTGAAAGTGAGTGATAAATACCTCCACATGGGGATTTAGTCTCATTTCTAATAGGTGCACAAGGCAGGGAAAATAAATCATTGAAAGTGCATTTATTGAAAAAACTCAATAACATTAACTCTTAGATAGCTCCTACTAGGTATGATGAATGCCACCTTAATTGCACAAGGAATTCAGATTCATAATTCATATTTTTTTACATTTCACTTTCAAAAAGAGGCATCTAGTATTGTGTTCCACCCCATCATACCTGAGACTGTTGTGGATTAGAAAAAAAATACAACCATGGAAAATCCTAAGTTAAAATGTATATCTCCATATTCAGAAAACAATTAGGGGAGTGGAAGTGATTCTCAGACTCACACCTTAAGTGTTGTGAATCCAAAGAAATATTCATTAAACAATTTGGAAAGTATTCTCAATTCTCTGCACATAACAAATATTACAAGTTCCAGTGAATGGAAGATGAGACTTTGGCCATTTATTTAAGGAGTATATCATAATCCAGGGTGCAATGAACCATGACTGTACAACAGCAACACTTAATTTTATAATTCCCAGTCTTTTAAATACTTCACATGCAACTTTAATACATAAACAAATATATACAAATAGATTCCCTAGGCATAGTAGGATACCAAAATATTTTTTAAAAATTCCTACCCTATCCTTCCATAAATAATTTCATTATATTCTTTATATTAAATATTAAATATTAAAAGTATTATGTTGGAATTTTTATTATAAAAAGTGTGGTTTTGTCAATGAATAAATGTACCTTCAGAATAAGTTTTGGACTATTAAAATACTGTAAATGAAGCTTTAAATGGAGAGTTGAATGGTGAATTCATATAAGCAATTTCTATCACTGCAGACAGTTTTCTAGCCATTTCTTCCTGTCCACTTTGTATAAAAACTACAGACAGTGGTATTAATATGCTGTATTTCACTGCACTCACAGCATCTTTTCTCTTTTTGAATTAACTTCTAAGTTCCATTACACATTTGTCACAGGAAATACACAGGGAAATACAATCAGGGAAATAAATGTCTTTAAATCTCTAGTATTTCTGAACTCATTAGCCTTAGTGACTTTAGTGGACGAGTGTTGATCTAGCACTGACTCAAATCAGCACAGACTATAAGGAATAATGGAAGCCTCAGCACTGAAACAAACTGGCATAGAGACTTATCACTACCGTTTCTGATATGGTGACAGTTACCAATATAACTTGACATATAACATTTGATAGGAATTCCAAATATACGTAAGTGATTTGGAGTAAATTACTGGAACTTTTGACTTGCAGTTTCTCATCTATCTGTATCTACTGTAGTCTGATTAAGCAATACCGGATTTGCTGTAGCAATACAAAGGTCTCTAAGAGTTATGTCAGCTATCTTAATTTTACAAACATACTCTTAAAAACAGTTCTAAAAATGAGGTCTAAAACCAGGTCTTCCCACTCCATCAGTGTTGTGAGATTTGCCTGCCCAAGTACCAAAAAAGCAATAGGTAAATTTTCAGTTTAAATAGTAACTCTACTAATGCTAGAGAAACTCTTTTAATATGGAGTAGGTAAGCATGCTGCATTTGCCTTGAACAATGTATTAACAAAAAGTCCTAAAATAAAAGCAGAGCATTGAGACTTGTTTTGAGTAAACTAAAGCTAAGGTAGTATTCAAAAAGCAAGGGATTTTAGGAAAAGAGGAACTGAGAAATTGAAATTTAGTGAAACCTTCTGATAATCTTCCTACAGGTTTCCTAACAGTATGAGGTGAAGTCTCGATGCTTTAAATGTGTTTGAGCTAGAGGGAGTGTTGAGTACATGTGTGTGTGTTTAGAACTCTTTCAAATGCAATTTGCATATATAGGACAGGTTGTCATTACTGAAATAAGGTACGCCCTCCTCCTACACATTCTCTAAGTATTGTCTATGAATATTTATGTAGCATTGTGTTCTACAGATTCATATAAGAATATTGAAATTATTGAAAGGATATAAAATACTAATTAGTTCTCTTTTGATATTTAGCCTTCTACATTAGACAACGGAAGTTTAAAGATCCTGTTTAAAAACCACTGGAAATAAAGGTATGTGTGCAGCAGACATCATTAAAATGAAGGCAGAGAAACACAGCAGACGTGGAACTTAAACAGGCAGAGTTTTATGCTGGTAATTACAACTTCTATACTTCAAATCATGGGCAGCATTTGTATTAAATTAGGTCATGACTGTAAACCTCATACAAAAGCATCACCATTTCTGCCTCTGGGAGATTCTAATCCTTCACGCCCCAACAACCTGTAATCTCTGGTGTTGTTTTTGTTAGTTCAATTTAATATTTTTAACTTGATTTGTTTGTGAATTTGTCCAGATTTTTCTGAAGTTCCGGGGAGTAGAATCTTCCAGATGTCTAATATCAGAAATGAGTCACTGTTTCTAGTGATATTATTCACAGAATTTAAAATTGCAGAGTGTAATCTCATCTGTCATATTAACTTCTCACAGCCTAAAGGTATAGCTTTATTTTTGTAACAGGTTAATTATAAAAGTGTATTTGTTACAACTTTTTAATTTCCTCTGACTTATCCTGCATCTTCAAAGTTTTTCTAACTTCTTGCTGTGGAGATATTTTCAATGAGAAAATGGTATATTACGTACCTTTGGTCACATTGCATGATCATCTCACCTATATTAGATAACCTTAGAGACAGTCTACCATAACATGACAAACTTTCTAAGGTGTTATGACCCTAGATTTATTGGATCATCTCATAAAGCTGGAAAAAAAACATGTCAAGTTTTGGGGCACACCAACCATTTTTAACTATTATATTCTTATACCTGCAAATTTACTAAAATAATCAACGGTACTACTATTTTAACAGGGAAACTGGAAAGTGTCTAAGCACTCCATTACTTCCAGAACAGGAAAAAAAAGTAAAAATAAAATAATTAAAAACAAACAAACAAACAAGGCTGTATTTAGCACACATTTAGTAACACTTTATTAGTTTCAGTAATGGCTAATGTTTTTTAATGTTTCTCTGTGATTATTTGTCTTTTAATATATGGGCTGATCGTGTAGCCACAGGACTCTCAAACCCAAAACCTGAAGTAATTATTTCCAGAATTTTGCAATTCTGATCATTCCATTTAAAGTAAATATTAAAATATTTAGCATTGACATTAAAAAAAACCAAAACATAAACAGTGAGGGAAAAACCCTCAGAAATTACAAAATATTTCTCTGATTGTGTTAAGTAGAACTAATAATACAAACATCTATTTCAATAAAAGAAAATAAACAATCACAAGTAATCACAAACATGAGGAAAGTACACTCCCATCAGTTCAAGACTGTTTTCCACTATACAGAGTTTACTTTAGTCATAAAGTTTGTCTGTTTCCTGCAGGAAACCTTTAACTTTTGCACCTTTTTTTTTTTTTTTTGGTCATTCAGTGTATGTTGTCTGTATTTTTTTTCAGTCTTGGAAAGTTATTTTCTGGCTAACTGCTTTCTATATTGCTCTATCTCCAGCTGTCAAGTTCTTAGGTACTATTCAAGTTTCTATACCTACATCTTCCACATGCCAAATATGTCTTGCACATTTCTTGCAAAACTTTTTGCTGTGCCATACTCAGTATTTGATTTGATTTGATTTTTGATTTTTTTTTTTTAGTCAAGGAATAATATCTGTGATCAACAGTTTTAAAGATGCAGTTGTGTGGATGTTTGTACTGATTCACTTATCATCAAAGTGACTGAATTTGTTTCATATTCAGTTGTTCTGTAGTTCTCTTGATTATTAGTAGTGTATATAACTTTAGATCCTTTAACTAAAAGTATACAATTCCCTTATAGGTAGTGATTTACAGAGTACCCTATATCACCTGAATTACCCAATTCTGAGTAATTAATGCAGCAGTTGTAGTAGCTTTTTATATAAATATTAGAAACTATACCTCATATTAGCTGATCTGAAGTCTAGAATATCTGAGTAATATGAACAAGTCCATTCCTTGTCATATTCAGCAGTCCATCTTCAGTCCTTAAGGTACAACAGGGCTGGGTGAAAACTAAGGCTAGATCCTCATGGCATACTCTGCTCCCATGACTGGAAGTATTCATCCTCTGGCCATTGCCAGAGTATAAGCTATATTAATTTCTGATTCTGAAAGCAGCTTCAGGCTAAGTGTTAATAGCATTAGCTAAGCATTTTCCTTTCAGGCAAATGCATAGTTACAAGTCTTCTGGCTTTGATGTGTTTCAATATTAGGAAAGGAGAAGCTATCCCAAGGGAGGCATTTGTTTCAGAAAAAAAAAAAAAACAAGTTAAATGCTGTTCTTAATTATGTTGGTGTAAAGTAGGATTAAAACCTAGTTAAATTCAGAGTTTAGATCTAACTTTATATCTCATTACTTGAGATATGAATTTGGCCAAATAGTCCATAAATTGTATCCTCTAAATTGTCAAGTTTCTAAGTTTATCAGTCACCTGAAAACTAATTGATGAATTATGTTGATTGAAATTGTTAGCAAATTGCTCAGAAAGAGAAGTGATTTTAATCTATGACATGCAAGATAAGAGAATGTATATTTTACATAAAAATAAAGTATTTTAAAAATGTTTAATATTCCTTGACTTTGGTGGGTCAAAATTATTGTTGGAATAATTTCTCTTCTACATTTATTCCTCTGTTCCTAAGTGAAACCATCTCAGAGAAAGAACAAAAGCAAGAATATGCTATGAACTTTCCAAATTAATTAGTAATTTGAAAAAAATTTATCAAGTTATTAGATTACCTCAGCTGTTTTTCCATTTTTAATTAGTATTTTGTTTGTGCTTCGTTTTTGGTTTTGGTTGCCTTTTTTTTTGTTTGGTAGGTTTTTTGTTCTGTTTTTAAAAAACATCTAGTTTCAGTCCTGGGTCCAGTGTATTCTTCTTGAATTTTTAAAATCTTTCTCTTCACTTGAACTTTTAAAATCTATATTTATTTTTTTATGACAAAATTATTGGTACCTGTCACATCAGGTTAGTAATTATGCATTAGAGAATCCTGAAAGATCATAAAACTTTTCAAATTATTGGGTATGCTATAACATTTTAAGAGAAATAAAATTAAGCTGTTTCTTTGAAGTTTAATCACCATTTAAGGATGACATCAATGTTTTGTTGTTTTTACTACAATATTAATACATTTATCTTTTATAAAGTGTAAATAGAATGAAAGTGTATATGAATAGCTTGTTTCAATTATCTCGAGCACCAGGTATCTAATGTACTATTCATGTTTTAAAAAAAAATAATTACAAATTTTGAAAAAGAAAAAATATGCAGTGGTATGTAGCAACTTCTCTATGAAAATACAGATACATTCATTCTTTCTGTTTCAGATGTTAGTCTGTGTATAACAGGACATTTGCTTGGTGCAAGGTAGCCAACAGAATGATCATCTTTGGAACATGCCTGAGTGCAAATCTTTATTAATCAGAGAAAACATACTTTATCGATCATGTTATGCCACATGGATTCCTAATGTGGATGGCAAAGTTTTGTTTCGGATTCAATAGGATAGATACATAACAATATTGCAACACAACCATAAACCATAGCACTACTGGAATCCCTGGTTTTGTTTCCTGAAGGGCTTCTATGTCTTGTTCTTCACTGATGCTTATCTTCCTGCACAATCCTGGGTAACAGGTAGAAGGCTGGGGGAGGTGGCGTAGATTAAAGCACAGACTTTGGGTTCAGCACCACATCATCTTGGGTGATGGTAAGGAGAAATAGATGAGTAGTGATGCTGTGGTAGAGTAGCAGGTGGCTGTATAAAGCACAGCTGATTGATGTTGGCCAGCTGCTTGCTAAATTAAACTGAGCTGTCTAACCTGGGAGAAAAATCAGGAGCTCAAAACAAGGCAGACAGAGACATCTGGGGGGGTCATGGGAAAGCTGGTTCTTGGGAAAAACACTGCATGAGAGCAGAATCCAGCTGAAGAATTCTTTTTGGCAAAGTTTGAAATTTTGATGGATCCAAGCCTCCTTAGCCCTAATTTGCCCATCAGTTTCTCTGTAAAGGCTTTGCCAGGCCTTTACAACAGGCTTAATTCACACATCATTTAATTTCTCAGCAGTTTTCTTTAGAGTTCTGGACTTTCTGGAAATTTTTTTTTTTTTTAAAAAAGAGCAAGCTATGACACTTTTTTCATAAAAAAAGACAGCCATTGACTTTGCTCATATGATTTATTCAACATGTATCGTAAAGATAGTTGTAGCATATTGGCTTAAACTGGCTCGTCAAAATCCTCATGTATGTTGTGTACATCAAATAATGGAATGTGATTCAAAATGGTTAGAATTAAAATTTGATTTTTTTAGAGTCTAAAAACCTGATTTTGATTTTAATTTAAAACAAACAAACAATACTTTTCAAAGAAATACACCCCTGTTTTACCTGAGTTTGACTGATACAGAGGTGAAGAAAAAGAACTCTGATCTTGTTTTTTCAATTATTTGATAAATGTTAGTAACAGATACATCTACATCCAAATTATAGTTACAGTAAATAATTAATTCTCATTCCATAAAATACTTGGGAAGATCCATTCTATGTTTATGAAATATGATTCAGCATGGAAATACTTTATTTTTCAATTCGGGGAGATCTTTGTATTATTTAGTTTATCTTCAATTCCATGTTAACTTTCCAGTGAGTCACCAAAGGATTATTGTTATATTTTAGACTAAAAATAAAATCTGTAATTGCAAATATTGTTCTTAAAATAAAAAATTCAGTGGCATATTGTAGATAATACAGATCTCATTGAGTTGATTACACCAAGGTTCCTCATGCCATTTAAGAAACTTTAGTTTATCAGAAATATCCATGGGGACTGGCAGATGTTTGGAAGAAGAGATTTATACTGAAATCTGGATGGCAGAGAGATTATTCTAGAGCACCTCATATGGCAATAGACATTACTGTGAAGCAACACAAACTTTAGATTTGACCAAATTGTAGTGGAAGCTTAGATACCTAATAGTAGACACACAGCAGCTTCATTCAGAGCATAGTGTCCCTGTCCCCAGATACCAC
The DNA here is from genome assembly GCA_013398125.1 of Aegotheles bennettii. Classification (NCBI taxonomy): domain Eukaryota; kingdom Metazoa; phylum Chordata; class Aves; order Caprimulgiformes; family Aegothelidae; genus Aegotheles; species Aegotheles bennettii. Next base: position 55,293 of record VZRW01000578.1, on the reverse strand, counting down.
TATGGTACAAATCTCCCATATATCTCTGAGAACCATGATCTTATGTATCCTAAGACACCTCATGTGGTTCTAGATGCATATAGAAATACAGACAAACAAATTGAGCCTCAGTTTCCATTAACTGTAACAGGAACTCAGGCACTTACTTTACACATGGAGGTCAATATTTGTATGTCCACATTTCATAGCTGAATACCACCCAAAAATACCAGCATCAGGACTTTGATCCATATCTCAGGGTAACCCCTTCATCGATATAAACACATATAATTTATACAGCTGTTCTGGGACCACCAGCATAAGAAGGACATGGAGTTGTTGGAGAGAGTCCAGAGGAGGGCCAAGAAGATGATCAGAGGGCTTGAGCACCCCTCCTCTGAAGTCAGGCTGAGAGAGATGGGATTGTTCAACCTGGAGAAGAGAAGGCTCCAGAGGGACCTTCTAGCAGCCTTTCAGTACCTAAAGGAAAGCTGGAGAGTGATGTTTTACAAGGGCGGGTGTTGATAGGACAGGGGGAAACATTTTTAAGCTGAAGGAGGAGAAATTTAGATTAGACAGGAGGAGGAGATTCTTCCTGTGCGGATGGTGAGGCACTGGAACAGGTTGCCCAAGAAGCTGTGGCTGCCCCCCTCCTCGGAAGCAGTCAGGCTGGATGGGGCATTGAGCAACCTGTTCTAGTGGGAGGTGTCCCTGCCAATGGCAGGGGGCTTGGAAATAGATGATCTCTAAGGTCCCTTCTAACCCAAACCACTTTATGATTCTATGATTATACTTTACTCCTAGAACTCCCCTTTGCATTTTAAATAATAAATAGTAATCATGTGAGACTCAACTGTTAAATATTCCAGTAAAGTAGAGAAAAATGCTGGTAAAGAGAAGAAAAGCAAGATGACTTTTTTCCTAACTTGTAATTTAAATGTTTCAAAGACAAAGAGCATGTATAACCAGCTTCTCACAGAGCATTGCCAAGAAATGCTGACTGTACAGCTGGACTGATCCAGATTGACATCAGTGGTGGGAGAGTCCAATAGAAGCTTTCAAGAAACTAAATATTCTTGGCAATAAAACTAAAAATATGACTACTTACACCAGTTCTGATATAAAATTGGCAGGCATTCTTCAGATTTTTTAAAGGCATTATCAGTTGAAAGCAATCCAAATGGTGATGAGCAAAAAGAGAGCACCTGTTTTTCATTTATATACACATACTGATCAAGACATGATTTCCTGGATAAAGACACATGTGTGTGCTTCTGTACTAACTGCCTGTTTAAGAAATGTCTGGAAAAGAAAGTAAAGAACAGTGAGAACAACATGACTACATTATAAAGAGACTTTCATGCTGACTACATATTAAGAGGGTAATTTGTCTTGACATTTTTAATCCTTATCAGCAATAGTTGCTTCTGTGAGGCTTCCTCCCTCAACGCAGCTGCCACTCCTACTTTGCTATTTAGCTAGGTTTGTTTTGTATTTTTTTCGAAATAAAAATATTTTAATGATAGAAAAGAATAGTGTTACCAGTCACGTAAATCAAGTACTTCAACACTATATTGACTATATTCTTTTGTCAGGCAATGTTCCAACCAGATTTCAGCCTGACATAATACCTTACACCATAAATAGAATCCACTATTAAAATGAAGTGAAAAGATTACAGATATGTGGAATATTTCTTGCAAAAGTTGTCTAGATCTTTTTTTTTCTTACAAAATTTGCCAGCAGCAATTGAATATGTGAATTCTATTCAATGTACTATTGATTACTGAGACAAATATTTACCAAGACACATGAAAAACTATTTAAGTAAAAAATATTACTCTTCACAGCAGAACTCAGGGACACAGCTCTCAAACTGAAGAGATGACATATGGCTATTGAAATAACCATGAAAATTTTGTACTAAATTATGCATTATGCCTTAGAATATTATCTGAATTTCAGTAAATAATGATAATTTTAAAATGATAATAACAAGTATAACTTAAAAGAGACAAATGAAAAAGGTATTCCATTCATCTAGGCTAGAACAAAAAGATAGGTTTAATACTTATCATGTTATCACCTTTCAATTAACTTGCCAAGAAAGTGCCAAAGACATGATTTCTGAAACTGCAAAATAAAAATTCACACAATAAACTTTCCTGACAACTTGTACCTGGTATGAAAAAGGTTAAATCTATTACATCTGGTAGTGCAGGGAAATGATAGTTCATGCATAGATTTAACATTATGCAAATACTGGTAGAGTGGAATAGATTTTACCCCAAAATAGACTAGAAAAACAGTCATTGAATGGGATCAGCAAGCACTGGGAAAAACAAAAATTCAAATAGCTCATTTTATTTATTTAAAATCCTTAAAAATCCTTTTTTAAAAGAAAGAATACAAGTAAGTAAAAGAAGACCTGAACACAACACTCCTATTTTACAGTTGTAGTATTTAGGTCTTTGGCTGCTGAAATATTTCCTATGTCTCATTATAATGTAACATCAAAAAAGAACTATAGTATTCTATTACCTTTTTTTATTGATTAAATAGAATCATAGAATCATATAATATTTTGGGTTGGAAGGAGTTTTTAAAGATCATCTAGTTCCAACCCCTCTGCTGTGGGCAGGGACAGTTTTCACTGGATCAAGATTGCTTAAATCTCCACCCAGCCTGATCTTGAACACTTCCAACGATGTGATATTCCCAGCTTCTCTGGACAACCTGCTCCGATGTCTCATAGTAAAAACTGTCTTCATTATATCTAACCTTAATCTACCCTTTTTTAGTTTAAAACTGTTACTCCTTGTCCTATCACTACAGGCCCTGGAAAAACATCTCTCCTTCTCATAAGCCTGCTATAAACATTGAAAGGACAAAATAAGGTCTCTGCAAAGCCTTCCCTTCTCCAGGCTGAACAATCCTAACTGTCAGCCTTTCTTCATAGCAGAAGCGTTTCATTTCTCTGTGCATTTTTGTGGGTCTCCTCTGGACTCGGTCCAATGGGTCCATGCCTTTTTTATTCTGGGGACCCTAGAATTGGACACAGTGGAGTCTCACAAGGATGGAGTAGAGAAGGAGAATCATCTCTCTCGACATATCCAGGTCTATCTGGATGGCATCCCTTCTCACTGCACCACTCAGCTGGATATCATCTGTAAACTTGCTGAGGATGCACTCAGTCCCATTATCTATGTAATTAATAAAGCTTTGAACTACACTGGTTCCAATATGGAATGCTGAGGGACACCAGTTGTTATTGGTCTTCATTTGAACATTGAGCTACTGACTACAATTCTTTGGATGTGGCCATCCAGTAAACTCCTTACCCATTGAATCGTACATCCAACAAATTCATATTTCTCCAATTTAGAGAAAAGGTTGTTGTGGGAGACTGTGTCATAAGCCTTGCAGAAGTCAAGATCCATGGCATCAGTTGTTCTTCCCTTATCCACCAATACAGTCACTCCATCATAGAAGGCCACCATGATTTGCCCTTGATAAAGCCATGTTGGCTCTCTCCAGTCACCTCCTTGTCATCCACATCTTCTAGAAGGTTCTGTTCTTACTGGGCACTGAGGCGAGTCTGACTGGTCAGTAGTTCCTAGGGTCTTCCTTTCTACTATTTTTTTAAGTGGGTGTGATGTTTCCCTTTCCGCAGTCACTGGGGCCTTCACCTGACTGCCATAACTTTTCAAATATGATGGAGAGCAGCTTAGCAACCACATCTGCCAGTTCCCTCAGGACCCTGGACTCAAGGATCACAACAGCTCCATTGAGACTATTTGAAGTGTCTTAGGAAAGGATGTATAATGCAATTAAAGCATTTTTTCTCTCTATAAAAGGAACTTTAAATGACCAGCTCATCTTTTCACCTCAAATATTAAAGTTATCAATCCATTACCCTTAACTGTTGCTGAGAAATAAATATATTTAAAAGGCCTTAACAGGTCTACTATGGTTTGTATTTTCTGCTTTCACTGTGACTGGAACCAGGACTGTGTATTGTTTAGAATGGTGTGAGTACAACCACCACATAGAAAACTTCTCTTCCACATATTTTGTATTCATTTATTCCCTAGAGCATGAAGGCATACATGTATAAATATATAAACCTGTCTAATGTCACTATAGATGTTCTCATTAACCACATAAATATTAATTTTACTTCTTTTAGTTTCATGGCCTCAAGTAACTTGTGCTAATGATTAATATAAAGTAATTAAAAGGATATAATATTTGGCAGAATGCTTAATTGTTTTACTTTTTAGTTCAATTTATGTCTCTATGATCTTACATTATACTTAAGAAGTGAGTCAGAAGTCATGATCTACCCGACTGTAACTTATACCACCCATTAGTGTTATGCCTCCTTATGTTACTTTTTGTTATTGTGCACTCCTTAATAAATTAGACCAATATTTTCACAGTGAAGCTTTCTCTTGACCTAACCCTTTTCTTCAAAAAGTACACACAAAAAAAAATCTAAATTCTAGTATTTTTGACCAGGACTGACTTTAGTGAAATTAAGTATTTCAGCTGAAAAATTATTATAGCTTTATAAAAAATAATTATACTGTTTCCTTCTTATTTTCCCCTATATTTTCTTCATCTGTGCTAACTTATTTTTACACATACTCATATTGTCGATTCCAGTTCTCAAATGGATTACAGTGAAGGACCAGTAGTGTGTGTGATTGACTCACATTGTCAATACTAAATGTCTTCTGTTGTGTTATTCTTTACTTTGTCTACATCCTCTTATTGTCCTACTGACTCTTCTCTGATCTTGAGTGAGGTAAATAAAAAAATCACGTTGCCTGTAAACAAATTCCTTTTTTCTCTATATTTAGAGATATATTGTAATATTCACTTAATACATTCAATTATAAGATAATGATGAACAGTTATTATAGACACAACTCTAATCATTGTAATCACTGTATTACTTCTTTCCTTTGAAGTACATTACCTTCCTTACTCAGTATAAAAAAAACCCAAACAAAACAGATATTGTATGGATTCAAGTCTTCATGTCTTCAGTCTGTACTTCTAAGCTTGCACTTAGACACAGAGCTGGTGATCTTTGCTAGGCTTTGCGCCTGGAACAAAAAAATAGCACCAGACTTCCTTAACTGAACATCAGGAGGGGCTTTCTGAATGTCTGAAATTATTATATTAACTGTTCTCTTTTTCACATCACTCTCTCTGACAAGCAGAATATTCCAAAGCAGAAAATTCCAGTGTAGAGGTTGTCAGATGCTTTTGATTGAATATGCTGTTTAGAAGCCAAAACACTTCACAAACACATATTGCTTTTTTTTTTTTTTTTTAAAAAAATCTTCTTCCCATCATTTCCTACTTCTGTTCCCTTGTAAAATGATTTTCCCAGACAGTTGCCTTCAAAGTGTGTTTGTGGGCATGGAAATCTTTTGTGAAACAGAATTTTTTTCTCCCAGCTGTTGCACCTACTGAGGCAGTTTAATTTATTTTTTATTTTTTACCTAAACCATATTTTTCTCTAATTATCCTTTGCATTTGCCACAGTAGAGTTGGAAGCATTCTTTGGCTTCTCCCAGTCATGAAGACATTATTCCAGGGCTGTGAACTAGCAGAGCAGATCACAGTCACTGCACTCATGCTCTCTTCCCCACTAGTAATCCTTGCACATCTGAGACATTTTTAATATTATTTTTAAACTAGCCAATGTGTTTTTCAAACCTATGTATACATCACAATGGAATTTTAAATTTTATTCTGATTATGAAAATAGTCTTTTTTCTGTGAACCCTCTCCTCTCCTCTCCTCTCCTCTCCTCTCCTCATTTCCTTTCCTTTTTAATTTTTTTTTCTTTCACACATTTTAAGCCATGGTTGTCTGAGATATCTACACTATCCTTTTGATATAAGAAACAACTCCTTAAACCAATGGAGATTCAGATATAGTGCTTTTCAGGGAGCCACTGTCAAAAGACAAGCAAAAATAGGACTGTCACTAGTACAGAGAATCCTTGTAATTTTATTTAAAAAATAGAAATAAAAAATGGAAAAATGCAGGAAAATATCAAACCTGAATTGTTTCAATGTTATAATGAAACACAAATACTTTTACACTCTTAAAAAAGGTGTTTAGTACTTAGCTATATTACTTTTATAGAATTAATCTATGATCTATTGCTTGTCATGATTTCCTTACTACTTTGTGCTTTAGGTCATGCATATTTTTGGTTCCACTTTCTTACTCACTAAGTTCTCCAGTGTATTCTATAAGTGGATTTTTTTAAATTACTGGTGCTAAACTAATAAAAAGTACTATAAATAATAGTATAAATATGAGACATAAATTACTGCTGCAGATGTTCAAACTATTTATAGTAGAAAAAATATGCAAATGATCAAGGAAAACTTGATTGGATAGATCAGTGTCACCACTGAGGATACTGATTTTGTAAGGAAATCAACTGAACATGCACTGAATTACATTTTTATCCAAATATCTTTGCATAACTAAAATAAGATTGATATTGATCCGCTTCACAGTTGTCAGAGAATACTTTTGCTCTTCTTACCTGATGTCACAGGTTAAGGAGGTGATTTGTCTGACTGAACTGCACCTTTGAAGGCCAAGGATTTCAAAACTTATTCATGAACAGCACTAGAGAGTTCACAGACGCTCAAAATAATTAATACTGATTATGTGCATTTATTTTTTCTATTTGTCAGTTTTTAAACCCTCACAATTTTCTGAGACTGTTCTGCCATTTGTGTGGCAGTTTTAAAGACTTCCCATTTCACTCCTTTGTGCATTATGTGATGATACTGAAGGACTTGTTCAGCACAAAAGCAATCATTTAGGGAAAGGACTGGGATATCAATCATTTGTCAGCCCTGCAGAAAGCCATTCATGTATGGAAAAAAGAGACTCACCTAACAGACAATCCCATCTCCCACCATTTCTCTAAGCTATTTCTGTATTTGCCTTTTGTATTTTCTTCACTGTTAAAATTTTTCCCCAGCAGCAAGCAGCCAATACCACAACTACCTTCTATTTCAGTGCTGCCAGGAATGAAGTCTTCGATAAACAATATTTCATTGCAAAAAAGAGGAAATATAGCTCTTCCCCAGTCAAAAAGTATCCAATATCCATTTTTGCTCATTCAGAAGATAGAATTATTGTTAAGAAAATGTAGCTAAGAGTTCAACAGTTGATGGAAAAGTAAATTGGTCACCGCTAAAAAGAAAAGGATAAGTAGAGTCAGTCAATCCATCACAACTTCAAGAAACTGGTTAGTAAAATTACAAAGTTGAGCTGTTGGATCTTTTCTTAAGTCAATGCCACATATTAACAATTAATTTATAACAGAAGATGTAGTTAGAGTCAAATTTCAACCCAACTGTGAAACTACATAGCAACTGAAAAAAGGGGAAAAAATATTCAAAAATCATTGACATAAATACGGTAGTTAAAGGAAAAGGGTAAAGAATGAAATAAAATGAAAAATGTTAACTGTTGATGGAAATATTTCACTATCCCTTGAATTATATAAATCCTAGTTGTTTCAGTGGCAGTATTTATTTCCTAATAATGCACACCTGTAATATGTTGCTAGGTTCAGATCAATGAGTTGGTATGCCAGATTCATTTTGTGTATGTGTCAGGTTCACATTAAAGATAAATTGTTAAGCAAAGTCGAGTCAGGCTCAAAGCCAAGGATAGAAAGTTGTAAATGTAATACAAGCCTCATAAAGGTTGGCAAAGGTATATTTTGTAAGTTTACTTGTCTTATCAAATCAAGATAAGAAAAAATTCTGTGTGTGTGATTTGGACTTCATTAGGTAAGGTCCTTCCTTGGACCTTTTAAAAATTTGGAAGGACTCAATGATAAATCCAGGCAGTGCAAGTAACTGTCACCCTCAAAACAATTTGTCGTTTCTATCGTCTTTCCATTCAGCAGCAACAGTGAATGAAAATATTAATATATGGCTTTAAAATGTCAATGGAGCCCACTGGTATTAGTAATCTTTCCATATAATTTAAAGACCATATTCTCCTTAGCTGACACTGCTTCAATTACAGTATTAATGAAAGTGCTGGGAGAGTTGACAGAGAACTTCATGTAAAGATCTTTCAACTTTTTCCACTCCCCCAAATAGACCAAGTTTATTAAAGGCCCAGGCAAATGGTGGGACCTGTTTCTTTCTTGAAGACAGCTTTGTTTGAAGATAAATGCTCACATTAGTGACGTAGAGTTTTTTTGAAAACTCACTGTTTAAATGGATGTTTAACAAAATATTTTAACACAGAAACTTACTGGGTTTTGGAGACAGGGAGCATATATAACATTCATGAAATCTTGAGAATTTTCTCACGTTCAAGCTAGAATTTCTGTGCAGATCTATTGGGTGGGCATACCCAAACAACAAAGAACCCTGTGGTACATCAGAGGATCAGTCCATGTTTGAGTGCTGGACTGTCTGATTCAGGTATGGGACTGGAGCTTCAATTTCATCCTTTGTGTGTTAACATCTTATCCATGGGCTATTTTGAGGTGGCTTTACAGGACCTCCAGAATGGCTTTCCTGTAAAAATGACTATCAACATATATCAGCTACTGACCTACAAATACTAACAATATGCTCACAAGAGTATGTAGTATTGCCAAACAAGTCTGCCTCCACTCATGTAATAGCTTTTTAACATCCCAAATATCTAGCTTCAAATCAGCATTATGTAATCCATGAAACTACATCAGACCTTAATGGGGACTTTGTCATTACATGTTCAATAGTCCATTGAGTGAGTTTGGGAAATAGTATACTCAGCTATACCCTGTGGTATACTTGGTAATGGTGAGTGATTCCTTTTACTGGTTGTGCTGTCTCTTGGATACTAATCAGTTTCAGTGTTTCTCTGAAATCCTAGGAGTGCCTCTGTTGAAAGTGAGTATTTTTGAATTGAAAAATATTATTTCATACACATTTCACTATCCATGGAGCAGAATAGATGCAATTGGAAGTTGTAGGAATCAAAATCTTTTCTATTTATCATTAAGGCAACAGGAACAGTTTCATATCGATAAGAAAGAAACCACATAATGAAATGAGATTTAGGTATCAAGTAGTTAATTAAATGTATGTTAGTGAAGAATAAAATCAATTGGTGCATATCCAACACAGCTTCTGAAAAAAGTGCTTTGTGACTCTATTTCCCCTCTTTTGATAACATATTTGGGGACCTTAACATAGTTCTAGAAAGTAGACACATTACAATTAAATAAAAGCTAGCAATTGATTAGTAGTTTAGTATATTCTCTGCAGAGTTGTTTCTCTAAAGCTAGTAATTAGAAATAAAAATACTGAAAATGTCACTAAAATAGCTATTGAGTATAACTCACTTTCACATTAGCTGCTGGTTGGGGAAGAGAGCAATAGGAAACATTGGAAAGGGTTCCAGAGGATTTTAAAATATTACTGAAGCAAAAACGTGAACAAACATAATTTGAATAGAGTCATTCAGCACAGATTTAAGAGGCAAAACTCATGCTCAAGCAGATTAAAAGCTCTTCAAAGATGTTATTGTCATGAAGTTCTGAGTGACTTTGGGTGATGGTAATGCGTCATTATTTCAAATTTAGCTGAAGTCAACGGCAACTAAAAGTTGTCAGTATCTTCTGATTTAGTGACCTGTGTGAAATAAGCTGAAGGTAGCCCCAGAAGAAGTCAAGATAAAGGAGGAGTTAGCCTTGGTAGATGAGGATTGGGTTAGGGATCAGTTGAGCAATCTGGACATCCATAAATCAATGGGTCCGGATGGAATGCACCCACGGGTGCTGAGGGAGCTGGCAGAGGTCATTGCTAAGCCACTCTCCATCATCTTTGGTAAGTCATGGGCAACAGGAGAGGTGCCTGAGGACTGGAGGATAGCAAATGTCACTCCAGTCTACAAGAAGGGCAAGAAGGAGGACCCGGGTAACTATAGACCGGTCAGCCTCACCTCCATCCCTGGAAAGGTGATGGAACAACTTGTTCTTGGCACTATCTCTAGGCATATCAAGGATGAGGGGGTCATTAAGAGCAGTCAACATGGCTTTACCAAGGGTAAGTCATGTTTGACCAACCTTATAGCCTTCTATGAGGAAATAACTAGGTGGATAGATGA
>VZRW01000578.1:0-44558 GCA_013398125.1 Aegotheles bennettii | reverse complement strand
CTCCCTTATGAGGAAAGGCTGAGGGAGCTGGGTCTCTTTAGCTTGGAGAAAAGGAGACTGAGGGGTGACCTCAGCCATGTTTACAAATATGTAAAGGGTGAGTAAAGGGAGCAAAGCTTTTTTCAGTAATGACCAATGATAGGACAAGGGGCAATGGATGCAAACTGGAGCATAGGAGGTTCCATGTGAATATCAGGAGAAACTTTTTCACTGTGCGAGTGACAGAGCACTGGAACAGGCTGCCCAGAGAGGTTGTGGAGTCTCCTTCACTGGAGACATTCAAAACCCGCCTGGATGCGTTCCTGTGTGATGTGCTCTAGGTGACCCTGCTCTGGCAGGGGGGTTGGACTAGATGATCTTTCGAGGTCCCTTCCAACCCCTAGGATCCTGTGATTCTGTGATTCTGTGATTCTGTATCCTTTGTATACTTATTGGACACTAGCCCACATCCAAAAAGCACCCTCACAGTTGATGCTGCTGTTGCCAATCTTAGCAGTGATGAAGGGGCTGCATGGGCACGCAAGCTGTACTCCATTCTGAACTGTGGAGGTGATCTTTACAGATCAAGACTGAAATAAGCTGAAGCAGAGATACTTCTAGCAACAGTGCCATTGCTGTACTTTTACAGATATGTGAAAAACCTAACTCAAGCACTATGTAAAAATAAGACATTAAAGAAAAAAAAAAGAAAGAAAAAAAAGGAGAAAGAAAAAGGACACAGTACTAAAAGTTTGCGTTTTGTTTGTATTAGTCCATATGAATAATTTCCAAAAAGGATTTCATAGATGACATAGTGAATATTACAGGTTGAACAAAAATACTCTAGAATATAAAGCTCATCTAAATCTGGAGATGAATAGATGTCTTGGGGAAATTTATCATCAAGCCATAAAATATATAGATTATTTCATTCAATATATACACATAGTTGAAGTGTCAATGAAATATAATCAGTTCATATGTGGTAGACATAAAGTATATTTAAAATTAATTGGAAAATATAAACCCTTCAGGTATTTATTAGTAATAAGTTAGTAATGAGAGGTTTTGTTCAATTTAAGTTATGAAGATATTGATCTAGAATAGTGATCTGAGATGCCAGAGACTGGAAAATAACTCATATCAATCCTGAATACATTTTTACCTGGCATCTATTGCCTACTATGACTGCTCTAGGTATTGTTTCCTTTTTTTGTTTGTTTAATTACTCATTCTCCAGCTCAGTTCATGATTCTGTCTGCACAGGTTTGTCAGATTATTCTGAAGTACAGAATAAGAGAGGTCCCTGAAAAGCAAAGTGGTCATTTCACTCCTCTTCCCTCTAGACTCTCTGTGACACACTTCCTGGGCTCTAACCACAAATTCTGCTACGACTAAGAAAGAAGCCTCCTCTGTGTTTCCACCCCTAGGGGTAATACTCAAAAGATATGTGTTGAATCCCAAATGACTGTAGGTGCCTTCTGATGCAGGCGTCAACTCATGCATACCACTTACCTGATACAGAACATTATCTCGCAGTAAGTCATAACGCAATGATAAGCATTCAATGATCCATATATGATAGTTAGGTTTAGAAACATCTGAATACCTGAAATCCCATATACAAGAGAAGACGGAAAATAACCACAATGAAAAAAAGACAAACTTTGGGCTGAAGGTTGTACTTCATCATATATGGGTGATAGACTACAACAGGAAAAAAACACTTGCTTTCTTTAGGGTTTAAAAGCAGAGGGAACATAGTTTAACTGGGAAATGAAAAGTAAACAATGGATGGAAACAGAAATATTTCACTATAATGATAATAACCACATGGAAGAATTTGCCACCAGGGTCAAAAAGGCAAATGGTATCAATCAGATAAGAGAATGAGCCACTTTCTGAAAAAGAGACAAAACAGAAGTAAAAGTGACTTTTAACCATACTTTTCAGCTCAACATTTCCACTTTAAGAACCCCTTGTTTTCTATATAGTGCTACTCTATGGGTCCCTGATCATATTGTGCCAAAATATGCATCATAAAGATAGTAAAGTTGAATTTCTTATTTTATAAAGTACTTTACAAATGTGTCATATACATAAAGAGAATTATAGTGTTTTATTATAAATCATAAGAACAGTGTGTATGTGTAAGAATTTTTTACCCCATTCTTTTTCAAGATAAAAGGCCAACAGTTTGATTTTTTCTTTAAAAAATTCCTAAATATCCAATCTACTGAATGCATATTTTCTAAAATAATTTACTTCTTTTGATTGTATTAATGCATGTTAAGTATAACAAATGGAAATTTCAAAACTAATTTTTACCTTTTAAATTTCTCATTGCAACCCTTCAGAGCAAATGTTTATTCAAATTTTCACAATTTCAAGAATCTTAAACAATTATTTTAATCAAAATCTCACTTCCTGGTAGAGAAAGTTTTCAATTATTTTGTCCAATTCAATATGATGTTTTCATTCCTTTTCTTCAGAAGGAGAACAAACTCCAGAAATCACCATATCTGCTTCTTTTGGTGCTTTGGGTCAGTTCAGGTTTGCAGTTGGATAGTTTACATGTCTCAGCTCATTCACATAGCTACATCCATGCCAACTATTCTTCACTCTAGATGCATAAAAAGGGAAATACCCAAGTTCTCCCAGAAGCACTTTGCAATCATATGTATTTATGTACAATAATATATGTTAGCAGCACATGCACTAGCAGCATAAGTTATTATAGAATGTAATATTAAAATATTTAATATTAATTTTTATTTTTTAATTTTGTCAAGTTAGATGTAAAGGGGGAGGTATTACACTTCTTTATCCCTTTGTCATGGTGAATAGGAGTACATGGTGAATAGAGTACATCCCGTGTGATGTACTCCAGGTGACCCTGCTCTGGCAGGGGGGTTGGACTAGATGATCTTTCAAGGTCCCTTCCAACCCCTAGAATTCTGTGATTCTGTGATTCTGTGAATAAGCCATGTTTTATTGTGGTTTGACATTCAAAGTATTTTGCATGTAGAGTAAATTAGTTTATGTTATTCTCTTTTCTTTCTATTGGTCCATCCATATAAACCGACAGATATCCATATCATTACAGACATGTAGATAGATACACAGATAGATACATGGATAGATATGATGAATATAATCAGTTTTTAACTACTTCACTGGATCAAAGTACATAAATTCTACTGCAGCAGTTGCCCACAGGATTACTTTCATCAGCAATATGTTAAGCAATGATCTCTGGAGAGCTGATTTGCTACAGTCACCACTCCGTGTTGCTCTAATTGTTCCTAATTAAAAAGAGATACATATACATGGAATAATTTTTTTAATTATACTTTCTCTGTATAAAATTTCACTGGTCCCACAGACAACTGTTGGATAAGACCAGGACTTAAGACAATTATTTGGTGCTAGAGCATAATCCACAATATGTTAAAAAATCTTTATCTCTTGTAATGTCTTTCTTGTCAGTGTCCCAGATTTTTCTTATTATGATATGGAACTCTGCTAAACAAAAGGATTTTAACAACTTTTTGCACATCTTTCCATAATATCTTGTACTTCATACACCTTGAAATCCAATTGTACCTGTTTTATGTACCATAATTTTTCATGATTTGTTGATGAAAGGAGCAATTCTAAACATTGATAACACATGAAGTCAATGCAAAAACTCAATATTCTGATACTCAAATGCATTAGAAGAATAATTATTTTGTGTCGTTTAATCTACTCCCTGGAAACTTCCAGGCAATGAGATACAGTGGGCTATCATGGAAGAATGCTGCAGAATGTATACTAGGTATCAATCTTGTTTGAGAGGGAAACTGACTCTTTGACATAACAGGTCTTTTCCATCTCTCACTTCTATGAATTTATGGTATTCAAACATTGTGGCCAACCATTTCAACATGGTATTAATTGCTCTTTCGCGCTTTCTCTGTGTTTACATATATGTGTGTATCTGTGCTGTTTTATACTGTTCTCCCTTGATACTTCAATTTCTGGCATTTTATTCTGTTTTATCTTACCCCTGAATCATATTTTCTTATGTACGTTATACATGTGCATCTACAAGTGAGGAAAGATAAAATAAGAAAACCTCAAAAAATAATAATTGCTTTATTTTGAAATATTACAGCAGCTTTGGATAAGGTAATGATTCATCCAGTGCTGACTACAGCACATAGAGGTAAATGTTAAATATTCCTCTGTCATTAAAATTGACATGGTGGTAAATGAAAGAATTTCCTTTTTATTTATTTATTTATATTTGGCTACATGGTTAATGGAATGTCTGTTTAAAAACAAAGAAGCCTTCACCAGTGCTTACATTTTTCCTCATTTATCTTGCATGCTATCAACAAGAATCAACTTTCCCTCTGCAAAAAAAACCCTAACTGCTTATCACCCAGATGATATGCAAGAAAAAACTCTGCATTTGTGGGCAAACTCTTATCTGTGGCATGCAGAAACACATGAAATATCAAAATAGAAATGCATCAATATTAACATCAGCAAGGAGAAGGGAAGCAGAACCTGTCACTTTGATTAAGAGATCACGTGACATAACTCCTTCCTATGCATGGAGAACAAATACAGAACTCTGGCAACCAGGCAGAGTTACTGTTTTCTCAAGTCACAAATATTAATTACTTTGTAATCTTAGTTGGACCTCACTCTAGTTATCCTATAGCACATAAGACTGAAGACCAGACTTCTCTGTTTATATTTGCTCCTTATCAAGTTTATTAGACCTGTTTCTTCTTAAATGGGAGACTAGCTTTTTACAGCTGTTTATGCCTCTCCTTTAGTGACCCTTTTCATTGTTTTATTATATGAATAGTTTTAAGTAATGGACTTTACAGAACTAGCAAGATCACTTTTTATGTGATTTTTCACTGGAATAGGCTGCCCAGGAAGGTGGTGGAGTCACCATCCCTGGGGGTGTTCAAAAAACGTGTCGATGAGGCACTTGAGGCCACAGTCTAATGGTCTAATGGCTAGGAATATGATGGGATAAAGGTTGGACTTGATGACCCTTGAGGTCCCTTCCAACCATAATGATTCTATGATGCTATGATTCTATGTTCTTCTTCTTGTTTCGTGAAATAACCTGGTATATGCAAATGATAGATTTCTCCTGTCAGAAAAACTGCTAGTCAGAAACCGTATATATACTTAGAAACCATGCGATCGCTATACTTAAGCTGTTATTCTATTATCTCATATTTAATACACTATCCCAGCCACTCCATTCTGAATGTTGATCAATAGCATCACAAATGGGTAAGTGCCAGTGAAATGGCACCACCAGAAACTCATAGTCTAGTCCAGTGTCACATGGACTTAAGTGAAACACAATTCAAGTATCTTTGTATTCATCTGTTACACACCACTGAATATTCTAGTCAACAATTAGTTTAGATCAAGATACCACTTGTTTTCAATAAGAGAGTTTCATTAATAAACTATGTTGTTCTGAATGCAATTTTTCATTTCTATTTCCTGCTCCACCCCCCTGAAATCATGGCAGTAATGAACAGAGAGGATCAAAAGGCATTGGCAGCTGAGAGATTCAAATATGGGACCAACACTGGTTACTAACCACCCATGCTTGGCTTATTTAAGTATGCTCAGCTTCCAATAAGGAGAGGAATAGACCATGCATGATTTAACTGTCCCCCTCAGCAGTCATCAAGCCTAATCCTTTTCTGGTGTGTGGTCTGTAGAAGGGATATAAAAATAGTTTTTTCCTCTCCCCATTCAAAATATAAGCAGATTGAAGTAAGACCTTATGACATTTGGGTACACCAAATTATGAACCCTAACAGTTTTTTTGCTGCTCTGCACTTAATAAAGTTCTACAGTAAGCCTCTAAAGAAATGTCCTTAAGAAGATGCAGACAATTATCATAGGGATAACTAAAAGTATTACATTGCTATTCTTAAAAGGTTCTGGATAATATTACTGTTGAAATTGTACTGCACAGAATATCTTTTTCAATATATAATTTCATGGAACACTATGTTTATCTCCTTTGACTTTCACTGCCCCATCAGATTACTTCCTCACCCATAATTTCTGAAACCAGTTTGGCAGCATACAATGGCTCGAGGAAAATGTGCATTGCTTTTTGCGTCCTTTCAGGCTATTAATCATTAGTAACCTTGTATTCAGAGTTAGTTCATTAAATATGTATGCCTTTTTGGTAATCTGATGCCTAATATATATTACCAACATTGTGCACTAACAGCAATTATATTCTCTCTAATGGCTTTTGTAATTGTAATATCATGTTGGAGAAGCCTGTGAAGTCTGAAATTCTAAAAATATCAGTAAAACAGGTTCTGCTAAATGGTAGCTCAATAATAAACATGTGGAGAAAGATATTAGTTTGGAACATGATAGGATAAACTATATAGGGAACTGAATTATTAAGATTCATCTTTATTTCAATCTGATGAAGAAAAAAAAAGGATGAGGGGAGAAACTATATCACACACACTGCAGAATACCAGGGCACTACAATGTCATTGTTTAGCTCATATGTCCTCACTGCTGTAAACCTAACCTACATCAAACTTGCTAAAGCTTCTTTTTCTTCTTCTTTTTTTTTTTTCTTCTTTTTCCCCCCATGCAAATGACCCTTTTGAAAGTTAGATAATCAAGGACTAGCAGAACATTCTTGGTGGATATCTCAACAGATTTTCCACTTTTTGCAATTAAACTACACCATGAATATTTACCAAAAACATTTGAAGAACAGGAAAATTAATACCTCAAGTGCCTTTAATCTATTTGTCTTATGCTGGTACACCTGCAATAAGGTCAATGCTATATTATTAACTGAAAAAAATATAAAACCAAAACCAACAGTAGACCTTGATGTATGGAAATCTTTTCCTCTGTACTTGAATAAACTTTCATAGTGTATGATGAGTTGCTAGCAAATACTTGACATGATATAGAACTGATTTAGAAAACTCACCTGGATCATAGATGACAGTAGCAAGTTGTGTTGTTTAGATACATAATGAAGCTTTGCTCTGATTGTAACCTAGAAGAAAAATATTTATCAAAAAAGAGGGTGATGAGAGTGTTCTTTTTTCAGTTACAAATGTTTTAAATATAGTTACTTATGACATTCAGAAACATCACTGGCATAGAGCAAGGTCCATGAAATTTGAGGAGCGCTGACTCCAGAATTTCCGACTTGTTACAGGTGGTAAGGGATCACTCTGACTGAGATTCCAAAAGATATTCTGGCATCGAATATCTCACATTTCTATGGTGCAAGAAAACCTTTAAGGTTTTTTCTAGGCTATCTTAATAAAAAGCTCTCCTCCACACACACAAAGGAGTGCAGAGGAACAAGGGCATGTGGGAAGCCAAAATAGCACCCTGCCCTGGCTAATTCCATGCCCACCACAGGAGAGCTGTCAGCCCATTAAAGGCTACTCCGTGCATGCAGGAGAGCCACCAGCCTATGAAAGGCTCTTCCAAACACACACAAAAGATTGGAGAGACATGACAGCAGATGGGAGAACCCAATAATCCAGCCAGAGAGACAAGTCCTCAACCTGTTCCTTCCTGGGTCTGTCTCAGGGGACCCTCCAGCCCCATGGGTTGGAGCACCATGAGTCACCTGCAATATGTCTCTGGAGCATTTTTTAGATGGAGGAGTGTCACTGTCTACATAGGTATGAGACACATTATGAGATACATGGGAAAAATATTTTGGTATTGTGCAACACTTACTTGAGGATGTTTAGTAGATCAACCAAACAAAGAGGAGTATCAAGGTAGTTTAGGAGAAGCAGGTATGGTAAAATAGAGATAAAGGGATAAAAGGGACATGAAGACAGGTGACTGTTAAGTACACTTGTCTGGTCACATCCTGTACCTGATCAGTGAAGTTTTTCCTACTTTCTTATTAACCACTCGTAACTGTTTTCCTGGGTGAGGGGACTTTATTCTCTATGTGTGTGGTGGTCTGTATCAGCAACCAGAGTGGGGTGCAACCATGGCAGCTCATCTGTCCAGATGTCAGCAACTGGGGAGACAGGGTGTATAAGGCCAGCTATCCGAGGGATCTGGTTCGTATATACATTTATGTTTATTTTAACAGATCTTCACACTGATCAGCCAGAGTAACAGGATGAGGGCATTTGTGCTGTGCATTTCTGCCTGTGTTGATCTGTGTGGCTGTCTGTATATATACTATATGTACACTGGGTTATGTGTTTTTGGTGTGCCTATCAGAAGTACCTTCTCAGCCTCACTACTGGCTGGACCCAGGGGTGTGGAACTGCTGCAGCCTTGCCTTTCAGGTTGTTTGATTCAGCAAGTCCCTAATAGATCTGAGTCGTCAAACTATTTCAGAGTTTATTTTTTTAGAAGAATATGTAATTTATAGGAAGGGCTGATTCACTTCAAATTGCAAATAGTCATTAACCCCTCATCTCAACAAGTTGCTGTTAAATTATTTAATTGAATAAACTGTGAGTCCTGATGAATGTATTTTATATTACTTGGAAATTTAAATTTAACTGTCTTACAAAACATGTAAATGTTTATATTAGCATTTGTTAAGAGTTCTTCTTGTCTGTCAAGAAAGACTGAGTGGAGGTAGAGAAGGTACAAAGAAAAACAACTTAAACAAATGAGGGAACAGAACAGTTACTTTTTAAGGAAAAAAGGCTAGGTCTCTAATTTGAGAAAGAGAAGGCTAAGAAGATATACTAGTAGGATTTATTAAAACCAGGAATGTAGTAGATAAGATGAATACAGAACTGCTACTTGCCAAATACCACAGTACTGTACATGGGGGTTCTCCTTGAAGCTAGTACAAGATAATCAGATAAAAAAGTACTTAAAACATTGGGCAATACAATTCTGTAATTTATTCCTACAGTATTATGTGGGTGAAGAGTATATCAGCAGGTTCTAAAGGGGATTAGAAGAATTCATAGGTAGAAGATCCACAGACAGATAATAAAGTGAATGCATAGGAATGTACCTTATAAAATCCTTAATTTAATGGCTGTGGATGATAGAGTTTACATGAGAAATGGACTGCAGTTGCCAGACTTGCATGCTGTTTTGAAATGGCATATCTGACTGACATTACTGAAAGCAGGACTAAGTGGATGGTTGCTCAAACTCCAAGAACATTTCTTACATTCTTATTTTTGTGTATTTCAATCAGCTTCAACAGTCCATTTTGTTAAGTGTTACACAGATGTATTCCATAAATTTTTGACTGAAGGCCCTCATTCTGCAGTTTTCCACATAAAGATATAATTTTGCACACACAGCTTATCTAATTTCCACTGTCACACCAGTGTAGTAAAAACAATAGCAGGTTTATAGCTTGTGACTGTTAAAAGTTTCATAAGGACAAAATTACAATTAAAAAAATAAGTTCCAAAAAGGTATTATAGTGACAGTTAATCAACTTAGCATCAGCAGTATGAATAAAATATCAGAATAGGAAATATTGCTTAGAACCACAATCTTAAAATATAACATTAAAAGCTTTTTAGGCATTTGTTAGGAAGTAGCCAGGTAGTCAATAGACGTATTTTTAGAAGATTCTTTATAGACAGTCAGTAGAATCTTCTGGTTCAGCCTCACTATTTAAAGAAAGATCTGCTGATAGGTCGAACAGTTCAAGAGAATGTTGTTTCCTTGGAGCACACAATAAAACACTACAGTTCACCATTTCTATTGCAGAACACATCCCTTTCAGAAAAGTAAGAATTTATAGTAAACATAATGTCGTTAATGGATAAATTAGAAAGATTTCCCTTCCTTGACCTTGAACAAAATCATGACTGTTTAGAGAGAAAGATCTCCATCTATTTATAAAACTTACTAATTGGCAAAGATATTAAGATCTTATGGGGAAAAAAACCATCTTTTTCTTCATAGTTTGGTTTTGCTCATCCCAGAATTTATTGTCTTTTTAACTGAAAAGAGAATTGAGTAAAATGCTCAGCCAGCCAGTAACAGGTAAGCTGTTTTCAGTCCAGGTATGAAGAAAAATAATAAATGTATCTTCTATCCACCCATAAAAATAAAACTAGAAAGACACTTTGTAATATTATATACTGATGATTCGGTGCTTATGACTCCATTTTTGTCTGATGATCACCCTCATGTTATCCATTTCTCCACAGAGTTCTCATTAAAAGCAAATGACAACCAATGAGATAATTTTAAAATAAATGCATCATTAACATGTTTAAATATTATAAATTTAGAAAACACTTTTATGCTGGAAGGTATTGGTATGCAAGGCATAATTGTCATAATTGTCAACATGGACAACCTTTTAAGTAGCTGCAGTATGGTGTTTCTGATACTACTACTGGAATATTTAAAGCAAAATGATTGGAAGTGTCTCCCGGTATGGAATGCCTCTTCTTGGCTGTAAGGCAAGATTTGAAACTGTAAGGGATATTTTTAATCAGTGCTGATTGCCAATTGTTCCAAATATTCAGAGACTATAAAATCAAGCACACAGATCACTTAACTTGAATACTCTGGGAATTCTTTCCTAACATGAGTGGAGTCTGGAAAACTTGGGCATTAACTGCCTGCTGTGCTGGCAGAATCTAAATTATATATTTACATCCATTGTCTGGGTGTTATAGTTTGAAAGGGGCAGGCAAAAATCTTATTGGCTTTTGCTGCCAGGATCCAATGAATAAGGGGTGGAGTTTAGGCCCCTGTTGTGAAAAGGGGTCTGGGTGTTAGGTATCAGGTATCGGGTATCAGTATTCCCCTCCCATTTTCCTGCCAGACTCTATAAAAGCCAGGAGGACTGGGGGCTTCTCTCTCTTGCCCTCGTGGTCTCTTCGGCTTCAGTCTGCTCTCCGCCTCGCTCCTGCACTCCCCTGCCCGCAGCTCGCCACATGGAGCCCAGAGGAGAGGCCCAGCTTTTGGCTACCAGCTTGCCACGTGGTCTGTAGCATTCCAACTTCATCGGGTGCTCGAGTTTTGGACTCTTTTCTTCCCATCGGCTTTGCAGTGAAGGACCTTTCAGCAGCCTGTATCGCCGGTCATCTGAGCTCGGGTTGTATATTTTTGTATATATGTATTTTTCCTTTTTCCCCACCTGTTACTCTTTCTCCCTGTGCCATTAAATTTGTTATAAGTTTTTAATTTCCAACCTAAGCCTGTTCTTCCTTACACCCCTTCTAATTTTCGGGGGGGAGTGATAGAAACAAAACTCTGGTTTGTGGCTTGCCCTGGCCGTTTTGCTAAACCAGCATACTGGGTATGCAGGTGCAAAAATGGTGTGTAAAATCAGTTACTGTCCCAAAAATCAGTCAGAAAAATAGATGCCCAGTTTAAATAATCAGAACTAATAACTGTGTTACATCTGTAACTTCTGTGATTCCATGATTGCTGCAAAGATGTTTTGAATGTATCTATTTCTATGCAAATTCAGTGTGAATGTCTGTTTATATGCAAATAAAACAGAATATTAAAATTGAATTTTTAAAAGATTATTCACTTTTTATATGTAACCACTAAAATACACTGTAATATCTTTGTTCTTTTGCTGTAACTGTTAGAATTTCTTTAAAATTTTCCATTCATCTTCTATTGGTGTTGAGTATATCTTAGATAATAAAATCTCTTAACATAAAATTAAGGATAGCATCAGAAACATGCAAGCAAAATTCTTTGCAAAAACATCAAGAGTTATGAGAAATATAGAAACTTCAGAGTTAAAGGCAAAATTAACATTTCAAAGCAAAAAAATGTATAGTTAAGATTCCCAAATTACTTTAACCCTCTCTCCTTAGACACCCCACTCATATTCCTCTTTCTTCCTGTCTTCAAGGCATGTTATTCTTGAGTCTAGTTTTCATGAAAGAATCTTAAAAAGTCTAAAACTCATGCATTGAGTGTTCACTTTTATAGATTAATGCTAAGCATGTTTCCCACAATCTGTAGTCATGGGATGGTTTTCATGCCTAAAATCTGGATCTGTATTCTGTGTATTGGGCCAGCATTTTACATTACTCGTAATACATTATTCTTAAACAGCATTGCAAACTCAAGTGTTCCTCAGGACTAGGTAATGAAGTCAAATTTATCTCCAGGCTAGTGTTCCTTTAAAGAAACACAGCAATGCGACTACATTAACCCTATGCTTAAGTACTTCATTAGACTAGAGAACAGTTTCTGTGTGGAGGAAATTTTTATGCTCCCAAACAAACCCTGCCAGAGCAAGATGACTCTGAAAAACAGAATAAGACTAAAAAGATGGGATTTTCGCTTCAGTCTTCTAAAAGAAAGTTCTCTAAGCCTAGGCACCTTCTATGTCCAATGAATACACTCCAGAGATGGTGTGTTTGGTAACATTTAAAGTGAAAAATGTTATCGTAGTGTCTGTTTCTTGAGTTTCCTTGTGTCCCTCACTTTTCCTCCAAGAAGAACGCACCTATGAGAGAGCCTGGCTTCATCTATACTTTCCTATTAGGGAGTTGAAGACAGCAGAAAGGTGTTCACTTCCCCTACCCCTACTCGGATGAACAAACTCGGCTTCCTCAGTATCTACTCATGTCATGTACTCCAGACTTCACCTTGGTTGCCCTCCACTGGACTCAGTGTGTCCATGTCTTCATTTTACCACAGAGCCCCAAATCAGGCACAGCACTCCACATGCAGTCTCACAAGTGCTGAAGAAAGGGAAGCATAGAATCATAGAATTGTTTCAGTTGGAAAAGACTTTCAAGATCTTCAGTTCTAACCAACAACCCAGGACTTCCAAGTCTACCACTAAACCATGTCCTTAAGGGCCACAACTACAAATTTTTTGAACACTTCTAGGGATGGTGACTCACCACTTCCCTGGGTAGCCTGTTCCAATGTCTGACCACACTTTCGGTGAAAAAATTTTTCCGAATATCCAGCCTGAACTTCCTCAGGTGCAACTTGAGGCCATTCCCTCTTGTTCTATCACTTGTAACTTAGAAGAGACTAGCCAACCTACTTTCAGGTAGTTGTAGAGAGCAGTAAGATCTCCCCTGAGCCTCCTTTTCACCAGGCTAGACAACCGCAGTTCCCTCAACCACTTCTCATAAGACTTGTGCTCCAAACCCTTCACCAGTTTAGTTGCCCTTCTCTGGACATGCTCCAGCACCTCAATGTCTTTTTTGTAGTGAGGGGCCCAGAACAGAATGCAGTATTCAAAGTGCAGCCTCACCAGTGCCAAGTACAGCTGGATTATTGCTTCCCTAGTCCTACTGGCCACACAGTTTCAATACAGGCCAGGATGCTGCTGGCCCTCTTGGCTACTTGGTCACACTGTTTGCTCATGTTCAACTGGCTGTCTACCAGCACCTCTAGGTCCTTTTCTGTCAGGAATGAATAGGCTCCCTCAACCCATGGGCTACACATGCTGAAACAGCTGGTCTTCTTTGCCTCAAGGGCACACTGCTGCCTCATGTTCACCTTGTCCATCAGAACAAAGTCCTTTCTGCATAAGTGCTTTCCAGTCAATCAGCTTGGGGTTTTCCATCCCACATGTACGACTTTGCATCTTTCTTGGCGAACTTCATGAGGTTCCCATCAGTCCATTTCTTCTGTCTACTGCCCTCAGAATAGCAGTTCTACTCCTCCTCAGCCCATCATCTAGGTCCTTAATTAGGAAACTGAATATAATTGGCCTTGGTACTAACCTCTGAAGGATACTTCTAATATTAAAACTGTTATCATAACCTTCTCCTGACCTGTCTCTGAAACATGATGTCTTTTGATGTCCAACCATTATCTTTGTGAACCAGTACCTTGCTTTTTGAGGTAGAATCTCTGATAAAACATATGTAACAGCTTTAGACTAATGGTGTATTAATTGTCTCTCGTATCATCAGGCAAAAAGAACATGCCTGCATGAAGATTTTGGACTGTACCAACCTAACTGCTAATAATAGTACCAATTGATGTCTTTCCTGCAAATTGAACAATCTCTAGGTTACAGTTGAAATAGAAACTTCATTGTTTTGATTACTCAGATTTTTGAGTACTCAAATTCTGATGAAAATATGTTCACCTTTTGGATAAAAAAAAGAAAAAAGAAAAGCAGCTTAATACAGCTCCTTTTTAAACAGAATATCATGAGTCTATGAGAATTTCAGCTTCAAATAGATTCCTAATTAGATGATAAATTATGATTTCTCCAATAACTTACTTGCTAACTACCTATCTAATAATTTATCAGCAGGAACTAATGAACTCCCACACAGTGTACCATTTAATTTAGGATAGAAAAATACACATTAAATTAAAAGTCATCCATACAGTCTATATTCAAAGCACAAGTGAAAACTTAAATATGGAGCTGCTACAAAACACAGACTCAATAAATAAACTGCCTATTTTAAATAGTCTACTGATTATCATAAAGCAGACTGAGAAACACTGAAATTGCCTCTTTTTTTTACAATATTCCATTCTAATGCATTGTCTCAGTGATGTATTGCTATAAAGATGTTTAAAAATGGTGCCTGTAATCTACATTTTTGATCTGTTTAAAGAGCTGCTGGCTTCAGCAGAACATTAATGCAAATCTAATGTACCTGCTGGTATGATTAGCTGAATCAAATGATGGCATTTAAGTAACACCTAAATAATCTTAATTAGGATCTTAGCTCATCTTAACACTTGGAACTCTACAGATGGATAGTCTTAATTATCAGCCTTTTGATTAGGATAACAGCTCTAACCAAGATGATGTGGTTCTGATAGACAGCGTATCAGTAAATTAATGACTGTTGTAAAGAGGAAAACATAAGTGAAAAACAAGAGTTGTCTGCTATTTGGAACATGGTAAAAGAATAAAGTCTACAGTATGTGATGAAATTAATGTTTTGTGGGAAGAACATAAGTATTCACATTTGGTATGTGTGGAATTGAGCCAATAATAACGCCTACTCCCAGTTTTCCCTGTTCTACTCCCCCACACAAAATATGGCTATGAGTTCTTTCTTGCACAGTCACAAATCATGAGTAATGCAAATTAGTTTATAAACATTCCTTTTTGACACCTTGTGATTTTACGAAAGTCCGATGAACACAGGGCATTTGAACCAATGCCAGTGAAAAGGTTCCATATGTAGGTAAAAGCAACAAATGGCTTGTTAGTGGGTGCTGTTCACTTGAAATGGAGGCTATAAATCTAAAAGTATGGTAAGAAACACAAAACCATATATGAAAATGCAACACTTTCTTACAGCCAAGTTACATGGTGTAACTTCCGTTTCTGAGATCTTTCATCAGTCACTGCTGGAAAATTAATGTAAATGTCGGACTAATTATGATACCGTGGCAGGATATGACAAAGTGTTTGTTATCCAATACCCCGATATTGAAATTATGAGTTAAGTGTTTCCAAAAAAATGTTTAATTAATCCTAATGAAGGCAACTATACAGTTTATTTATATATCAGTAACAGTTTTTAGAATTTATTTTGTACTAGCAAATGGAGGACACTGAAATGTCAGCTGGTTTTGCCTAGTCCAGACCATTATATAGCATCATTTCTCACTTCCTGATGAAGGTGGGACCTGTGGGAAAAAAATTGTTTTCAACTTTAAATTAATATCTTGCATTTATTTTCTGATGCATTCCAACTTCCTTATTGAAATAAACAAACTTCATCACTATATTTTGGGGAAATAAAACCAAACAAAACCAAAAACCACACCACACAAAACTAATTGAACTCAAAGAGAAAGAGAATAATGAAGGTGGAAGATAGTATCTGGAGGTGAAAGATAGGTATGTTTAGGGGGAAGCAATAGGCAGGACAAGAAAAATAACTGACTCCTTAGCAACAAGATCTATAACAAAAACTTATGTACACCAGCTTATCAATGTCTTTTTTGAATATTCAAAGAATTTAGTGGGAGAGGAGATTTAAGGGTTTGAAATTTTCTGTTTTATTTCCAGGGAACACTGGCAAATCCATCCTACCTATATAAACACTCAGCACGGAAGCTAAATGCTATACAGAGAATAACCTATCTTCTATAATCAAACTAGCTCTGTATGCCATATCAGTTACTGAGCTCATCTGATTAGGACTGTCTATAAGATCAAATGACCTGAGAAATGGTGGGTTTGGACACATGAAAAGGAATTTTTCAGGGGCAAGTGACAGTCATAAATGTTTTTGAGAAATAAAAAGAAAATAATTTGAAAATACTGACACTGGCTTCAGATGGAACTCTTCCTAAAATAATCATTGGAAGAAATATTAATGAAGACTCAGCGTTTTCCTGATCATATCCCCTGACAACCAGTCAGGTTACACACTGGAAAACCTCCCCTTGAAAGTGGAAGAGAGCAATGAAACTTACCTAAAAATGCTCAGAGAACATTAATAGTGACAGTTTCCCAGTGATGTAAGATTTCCACCTTAAATTAACAAACACTTGATGGATCTATATAAAATACCAAGTCAAAGGGTCCCATACAAAGAGTATTCATCTTATGAACTATATTTTGTTGGTGAAAAAAAAATAAAATTGATATTATGGTCTGTGTGATTTCATGCAGCTGTCCCTCCTCCCTCAATACCCCTCCCCACCTAATCCAAAGACACCGAAGAGAAATGATCCAAAGGAAAATTTGGGGATTAAATTCTCCAATTATGCTGTCACATGGGTCATGATCAAAGGTATATCTTGAAGTTCTAATACATGCTAATACAAGACAGTTTGTCACAAATTCAGGGGAACATGAATGTTAAAAAAAAAAAAAAGCAAATGAAGTTAGAATTTAAGCTTCAATACACATATGATTTTTGTACAAACAAAACATACTTACTGGTGCATTATTTTTTTTTTTTTCTACTGTCTGTCTATCCTTCAATATTAAGTGTGCTGCTTTGGGCTACTGCATATTTTTCCAGGTTTCTGATACAAGTTTTAGACATAAGCATTTAGAAAAAGAGAGGAATAACGGAGGAGACAAAAATATTCATAATAAACTGTTTCATCCTTTTCTTATCTGAGATTTTGAAATGTATCAGACTCATATATAAATAAGACAGGTTTAAAAAGTGTGTTACATTCTCTACACGTTCCAAAATTCATTATGAATTTTGCGTTTCTCAAGGACAGAATCCAGACTCAAACAGTACATGGAAGCTAATGCCTTGATAATCCTTCCTCTATTCTCTACCAGCCTAGTAAGTCCTGTATTTAGAGAGGTAATATATATTGAATAGAGTAAGCAGAATTATGTAGTTTATTAAATCAGCCATTAAACAGCATCTAAAATGTATTTATTTTATACATCTTATGACCTATCTTAATTAATTCATTTTTAATAAACACATGCATAGTACTTGCTGTAATGTCAATTAAATGCCTATTTGTAAGTAAATAACCATTACCAATTTACATTTATAAAGTGCGGCCCTGATCCTGCAAGTGGACCACACAGATGGATTCTGGTACCACACTGTCCCCAGTAGGACACTGTGGAAAACGCAGGGGAGCTCATAAAAGTCCAAAGGAAACAAAAAATTTCTAGTACAGTTTTTATTTGGGGAGGTTTGTTTGTTTTCCCTTGACACCTACAACACACACCATTACCTGTATGCTGCATCCAAAATCCTGGGAACAAAAGCTGAAAAACAGCAGGCTGGATCCATATGGAACACAAACACTTTGCCTGTTGACACCTCTGTGTGTTCACTGGTTCATGGTAAGTGTGGCTCTGGTCCCAAGTGTCACTTTCTGAGTATTGTGTGTCTACACCCACATTTTAGTGGTTATATTCACAACCAGCCCTGCAGGCCATTGCTGACTACTTAGAGTGTTATTTCCTATTCATCTTTGGTGTTATTTCATTTACTTAAAGAAATTAAGTTTTTAGTGTTTCTAATGACATAGAAATCTTCAAAATGTTATTTTGTACAACTAAAAGACATTAACTGGGGGAAGAGAAGGAGAAGACAGAAGGAGAAGGAGAACAAGGGAAATGGTATATCAAGACCCTGAATGACATTTGATATTGAAATTGCTCATCATTCACCATAGTACTAATTGGTATCTAAGAATTTTCCATTTAAAATTATATGCTTCCCTGCTGTAGGTTATGGTTATGAATAAGTCATAACAATGACAATTCCAAACAAGAACTGGATCAGGGTCAGCATTGAGTAATCTTAAAACCCATACCCCCAAAAACCCCTAAAATTATTCACCATTTTAAGAGATATATTTTTTAATTTTTAATTTGTGTCAGTTAGTTACACTGCTGATTACAAATGTGATTGCTGATACAAATTATCTGATTCAAGATGTTTGTATTAGAAAGTTAAACCCATTAAATGTTAATGCCACACAAAGCTAATAGAGTTGTAGAAATTAACCAGTCTTAAAAACTGTAGAAATAGTGTCTTGCTTATCTTTGCTCTACAAGATTGCAATATTTTCATTTATTTTCAGTACAGGCTTTTGACACAGGGTTGGATAATTAAGTATCAATTTAAGACATATTAAGCAGACAAAATTAAACTGAGTTTAGTTTGCAAAGTATAAGGATATTTTTTAAATATACCTGGAATGTAGTAAAGGTATTTGACATCTTAGAGTAGATATTTTATATTGACAATCTGTGTTGACATGATGCTTAAACAGTAGGCAGATAATTTTAAATTATTTTAATAATTTTATTTGTTATTGGGGTATTTGATAATATCTCTGTATAAAGAGTAAGTATATATTGACCATAATATTTCAGAGGTTTACCTATGTACTTCGTGGTCCAGTACCTTCTGCTAGATACTCTCAAATATACTACATTTGAAATACACTTCACTGAATTTTTAAAATATTTTGATCACAAGACTGTAAGCATTAAACTGATAACTGAAGTCACATAAAAACCTTATGATGGCTAAATCTTATCAAACTCCTGTTGATCCACCACTCACCTGACTCCTATGTTTCTCATTTTAGTTCTTCCTGGTAATAAGGGACAAATGCCTGAGGTATGACAATATGAAATAGTTTAAATACACTCCAATGTAGTTCAATTTTTTCAATGTAGTTCTGCTGCATCAGTGTGAAAGGCTTGGAGTAGTACTCAGTGTGATGCATCTGCAACCACATGTAGGCATCCAGCTTGACCCTCAGCCATACTTCTTTTTCCCCATCTTATATTTCACATCAAGTAAGAAAAAAAGTTGTCTCTCCTGTTACCTATTCAAATTCTTCACAGTCCCTGTTGACTAAGATTGGCTGAGGTCAGACCTGAACCATGCATATAAAATTATGAGCCATTGTCCACACTGAAAAGATGTTCCATTGCTATAACTACATAATGTGCTATATAATTATAGATTATGTTAATCTTATTATAATAACAATAATATTAAAATAATAGCCATGAGTATTGCAATCACACTGTGATGACGATTCTAAGTTTAGAAAACAATTGCAATGTACATCTGGCCAGAAGCAACAATTGTATTGGGGGTGGGAGAAATCTAGTATTTTATTTTCTTAAACCAAGTCCTTAATTTTATTTAAAATGCATATATATTATAAAGATATATATGTATGTATAAATATATATAATATATATTATATATGTTCATACACATACAAACACTTTCCCCTTATCTATCTATCCTCTACTTCAATTCCCAAATAGCCAAGTAGTCACAAATATTCAATATTTCCTTATCCTGTAATATTCACTATTTTTTGTTTCTTACCTGGTGTAATAGAAAACAAGACTCAAATGCTTGTTTTGCACATGATCGAAAAAGAATTTGAATTTCATTCATCTAGGTTGCTCCAAGCTCTCTTCAAAGAGTGAAAGAGTCAAAAAGCATTCCCAGAGGCAGTTTCACTGCAATCCACATTAGTTCCTGTGAAAATGAATTTGTTGTTTTCAATGAATCATCTTTTTCAATTAAAAATCAACCAACCAAACAAAAATACTGTTTTTAAAAATCCGAAGTTGTTGCAAGATAAAGATTTTTGTACCTTTAAGAACTGAACATCTATCAATAGTGTCTAATAGTGTGTCAAACTGCTCATCTGAATCTAATTATAAAATCAACAGTTTCAATGTAGTTAGAATAATGAGGATAGCTATAACTACCACTGACTTTCATTAGGTTCTTTCCATTTGCGACTGACAATAGCCTCAAAGTTCCAAATTAATAAAATTGTTTGAAAAACTCTTCTAGAGAATAAGTTAATATTTGTAGAAAACTGTTATACTTGAAAATCTGATTTTTTTCTATATATTTAATTTAAATGTTAGTGATATTAGTATAAGATTTTATTTAATTACTCGCTTTATGATCAATCATATATAAGATTTCTCAGCTTCATCTTGACCCTTGAACTAGTTATTCAAATTTTTATCTAATACAGACTGAGTCAGGTGTTGCTTAATGCATACTTATTCAGGAAAAAAGGAAAAATATAAACATAATTTACTTGCTGAAGCTTTTAGCTTCAAAGCTATATACTTCTTTAAAGTACTCAATGTGTTCTTATTCATTTCAGAAAAACCTGATACTGAATTCCAGATACTGGAAAATTAATCTTGAGCAAACAAGGCTTGACACTAATTGGTTACAATGCTTATGATAACAAACTGTTAACAGGGTAAACACAGTGTCAATCGTCAACTAGTTGGTTGTATCAGCAACTAAATGCTTATTTAAGCAAGCTGTAGAAGGTAATTTGTGGAAGGTTTGGGTTCACTTTGCTTGCTTGGACTTTTGGGGGGTAGAAGTGAAGGAACAAAGGAGAAGGAGGGTGCATATAGTAAGATATATTTGATGTAAAAAAAACCCTTTTTAGATAAAATTGCAAAACCAATGATTTAACTCTGATATTTATTGAAATTGTGCACATATCATCAGATATGAAGGTATGTCCTCAATGTCAAAGAGAGTAGTTAAGTAAGTTGTCTAATGAATGGGGAAAAATGAGGGTGGTTCCTTCCCTGTCTGCAGATGTTCAAAGTCAAAAGACCCATGACAGTGAACCAAACACCAGACATTATGACTAGTTCTGAAGAATGCTGTTGCTGTGAAGCAATATAGTTGTTCAATACAGTATCTACCTAGGAGGATGAGGAGTTTGGTTTAATTTCCTTTTGCAAAGAAAGCATCCTTTGGAAGAGATTCATCCTTTGGAATAATTCCTAATAACAGTAGCCAACAGTGCATTTTTTTAGAACTGTCTTGCTGGTGTATTCTGGACATGCTGGCCATGTCCTTGCTGAGTTAGTGCTCTTCAGAGGATTGTAGAGAAAGCTTCTACGTGGCTATTGGGTTTAGAAAAACACTAGACACCAATCTGCAACAAAATCCTCTCTTTTCCCCTCCCCATTGAGAGAAATTAGATTAATTAACATCTGAGTCTTCTGAATTTATTATGCAAAATAAGAGACATTCATCACAAGAATAAAAGAATATAATTTAAGTAGAAAGATTTTGACAACAGGTTTCATAAGGTAAACATCAACAGTTATGAAGAGTCTGACTTTGAGACGAACTCATGGATTTGAGCTTCCATCTCGGGTAGAAATGCCTCATGTACACGTAGAACCAAAAGTGACATAGGTAAATCAGAGTACTTAAAGTCATGAGTTTTAGATTCAGTTTTACTGCCTTGGGTGGGAATTTACACCAGATCAGAATGTACAAATTAGACACTGTGAATAAACCATTTATAGATCTGCAATCTGCAGAAACACTTGTATAACTTCTGAATGTTGACAGAACCAACTGTGAGTACAGCACAAGTGAGACATTTCCCTGTTTGCTTTTGTTGTATTTTAGCTGCTGCTGAAAAATACCTGGTGAAATAAATATTTTTTAGAAAATTAATAACAGTTCTGACTAGGGTTTAAAATACCTCCAAACTGATTTTACCTTACCCAGATTATAAAGCTAGCTGACACCTCTGATAGCTACTTCAACTATTGGATTGTTTATGCTTTGTGACTAAGTTAACTACTTATATATTGGGGATAAAATATTGGAAAAAATCGTATGAACACACTTAAAACTGAGTTATTAATATCAAAGTCAATATTTATGTACTATTTAAAAATGTCAACTGCCAATAGTAAACTCTAGGTAAAATAAAACAAAATAAACCACCTCACACTGGGAAAGACAATGATTGTGCATTTGTATGATTTCTAACTTTCCTGTTTCATTCTAATTTGATTGTGTGAGCATATTTGTACTCATGAAGCTAAGAAAATAGAGGCATAAGCTGAAGTTAAGAATAATGCTTGGGGTATACTTTTATATAGTACTTTTGTACTTTTTTGCATAATACCTTTTTTTTTTGTTGTTTGGTTTAGCTGTAAGGTCTGACCAGTGTAGTCTTATATAGACAAAGACCACCATATTCATTTTCTGTTGAAATAAGGAAAAAAAATACCTGTTCACTTTCTTGTATATTTTTTGTTTTCTGTTACAGACAGTATGAAAGACAAACATATCACTTAAAGATGATTGGAATGCCCATTTTTTGGTATGGAAATTTAGAGTACATGGATTATATCTTCTAGAATCTATTACTTTGTGGTTTACGTTTACATAAAAATACTAATAGAAGAGGACAAATAAACAAAATATGTCAATGAACTTTCAGATAAAAGATTTTCAAAAACCTCCAGATTAAACAGGTAAATCTTATAGTATACAGAAAATAATGAACTTTCTTTTAATCGCATAAAATTCCTTTTCTTATAGTTAAAATGGCACAGTAATAATGAGATTCCCTTGAACATCACTGCTCTGACATAATCTGTTGTTTTCAGTAGAAATTATTAGTTTAGTAGGATGTTTTAAGATAGCAGTGAGATTTATAAATATCTTCTGTGGAATCATGTTCAAGCTTGTGAACAGTTAGTTGTATTGAATGATTCTGAAAAGAATCGTGTCTGTTTATGTGTTTAGAACTGCATGGGCAATTTTGAAGCTAACTCTAATGATGACAATAGTAATACTTCTGTTGATTTCACTGCCTCCTGAATTTATTGTAGAGTAGGAATATCTTAGAACACCACTACATGAAATAGCTTCAATATTGCTATATCAATTGTTAAGAGAAATAAAATAATTCCATGAGTTTCTTGAGAAGGTATATAGGGTCAATGAGATTCTCTAATCCTTGCCATCTCATCTTTAGTATTAGAAAAATATAGCACTTCAAACTTCAGTTTTCCTCCTTACAAACCAACTGCATTGTGATTCTATTAAAAATATGAACCTGCTTTGAAATCATCTCTGTATCAAACTGAATGTCTTATTCAGTAATAGTTTAAGTAAATTAATGCAATTTATTTTGCTGAAATTATTCATGGCAAACAACCAAAAAATGGAATCCCCTCTGCAATCCATTGATAACTTCTTATGTCTATACCTGGTTTAAATACTTCTTTCTTGTTCAGTCTCTCCACACCAACAGCCATCTACTAATTCAGATTACAAGTATTCCATGCAGACAGGTATATATAAATATATAAATATATTATATATAAATATAATACAATCTATAATAGTGATGTTTAGTATCTATAGTCTATGTTCATTGCCTTGTCAAGTAGACTCCCCCAAAGAAAGAACATTAACTTCACAATGTAAAAGAAAATTGTCAGGGAAAGGAGTTATAGTTCCCCAAAAGGAAAGGAGGATCACCATTGAAGATAACACAATTGCTTTGGAGACAAATAACTTAGGAGTTCTTTAATACTCCCTGAAATATGTATCTAACCTTTTCCTTGTACTGTATTACCCAGTCAGTCAGACTACTGTTATTTTGTACATGACAGGGATGAAGAATGCCTGGGTCAGGTATCCTTGGGAAAGCAGTATATAATCAGGACCACTGCTGTCAATTTGTGTTGACATTTTGAAAAGAAATCGCACAGGCTGTCTATCTACCTCATAGTTCTGGGAAGGTCCAACATCATATGTCATTATTAGCATATTCCTAATAGAACTATTATGTTTCAATTTCATTTCTATCCAGCTCAGAATTTGTAAAGCTGTTAGCTTGTATTAAGTGGTGTTGTCAACTGCTCACTGGATGTTGTTATTAAGTTATGTAAGAACAAGTTTCTGTCCCAAAGTACTCATTTCCTCAAGTTCAACCTGAAGAAAAACAGCAAAAGGAGGTTAAAAATTATAACTCCAAAGGTCAAAGAGCCTTCACTTTCTGATCAGCCTGGTAAAATGGCTGAGGATGACACTGTAAAGAGAATGGATGTTGTGGTGAAAACTGGTGGGGGAGTTGTTTGAATTATAGTTAATCTGCTGAGGCAGCAGATGGTGGTAGCAACTTCAGTGAACAGTACAAGATCTTGACAAGTGGGTTGAGTGGTCACAGGTATTTATAGTGGTGTCTCCTTGACTGCAGTCAGGATAAGGCCCTTTTATTTCTCCTTGATTAGTTAGTAATTTCAATTTTCTGAAGGAATTTTTCAAATCTTATACTGAAATTGAAAAAAATAAGTATTAAATTTGCACTCTCAAGTCTTTACAGAATTTTTATGATGAAACTTATCTTCTAAGGGGTTGTTCACTCCCAAGTTTCAATGGGAAATTTAAAATACTCAACCTCCCCCTCCCCCCATCCATGTTTGCCACTTTCAATAAATATAGACTACATCCTTATATGGGTTGTTGTGTCTGTCCAAGTTTTTCTCTATAAGAGCATACACAGTCTATCACATGCACTGTACATAATTGTCCAACACGCAATCATTTTTAGATCCATTTTGTCATACCTTATCACTAATCATGCAAGGCCTGTTATACTACTTTTATTATAGCTTAAGTTACCACACTGGCTACCCTTGGGGTACCCCACACTTATGGAGCCACAAGTTTAGCAATCACCACAAACTCAGCTTGAAAATTCTTTGAGAGAAAATTCCTCCACTCCTTTTTGCACATAGAATCCTAAATCCGTATTTAGCTGCCAAAAACCCAGTCCAGAAGTTTTAGGCACATTTTCACATTTTATCCACTAGACTAAACTGTCCATCATAGCTATAGCTGACAGTTTAAAGAGGGGTGTATAAGAGATAGCAGAAGCCACTGCAGCACAAAACCTAAATGAGAAAGACTGCTGTTGAAAAGAGTAGGAAGTGTAACAAGAGCACTAACGTAGTACTAAAACATACCCTGAACAAGCTTGTGTGTATTGTATAACAAACCAGGCAATTATTTGTGCAGTGTTTTAACAGTTATTTTTTTATTAAATAAATTATTTCATATTTCTTTCTTTATAAATGTTATTTGTGGTTGAAAAGGAAGGCAATTGTTTCCAGTTGGCATGATTGGTTAAAAGGTACTAGAAGGTGGTACATTTCCAATCTATGATCCCAGTTGTTTAAAATTTATGTGTAAAATTTAAATCTGGTAGGAAATAAAAAAAGGAAAATGTCTGTCTTTAAAATAGCCAATAAATCTTATTTACAATTATGTTATTTTTCAAGGTGTAAATGACCTGATAATCTATTTAATTACAGTAATTTATTTATTACAAAAAAGCCTCTGTATTTGGGAAATTGTGCTACATATCCATACAAGCATTTTGTATGTGCTGTACAGATGTTACCTATTACTCATGAAATGCAAACTTTTGGCTTAACTTATCATCAAGGAAAAGCTGGAAAGAGACTATAATATAAGCCACCACATTGTTTTACAATATATATTGTAATATACAATGTATATTACATTGTGCCACTGTTTGATACTGCACTTCAAATTATTATTAAAATGGAAATTGTTGTCTGATAAGAAGGAATGCTTAATTAGAAGTGTTATATTTTCTGTCACTTGTTTAACTTGAAATATGAGCTGTATTCCTAAAATAGTTTCTTATTTTATGTAGTCATTTGTTTTATTTTAATGTTTTACGGTTAAAACTATTTGCTCTAAACTACTTATATCCATCTTTCTAATAACCAAGTACATCCATAAAACATCCTACAGTTTAGTATATCACAGAATCTGTATAACACAGAATCACAGAATCACAGAATGGTTGACATTAGAAGACACCTCTACAGACCATTTAGTCCACCCTGCTCAAGCAGGCTCAGCTGCAGCAGGTTGCTCAGGACTATGCCCAGATGGGTTTTGGATATCTCCAAGACCCCCTAATCTCTCTGGGAAACCTGTTCTAATATTTAGACACCCTCATAGTAAAAAAGTGTTTCCTGATGTTCAGAGGGAAGCTCAGTTTATGCCCATTGTCTTTTGCACTGTCAGTGGGCACCCCTGAGAAGAGCCTGGTTCTGTCTTTAGCCCTGACATCTGATATTTATGCACATTAATAAGACTCACCCTGAGCCATCTCTTCTGTAGGTTGAGCAGATCCACCTCTCTCAGCCTTTCCTCATATGTGAGCTGCTTCAGTACCTTAACCATCTTTGTGGCCCTTTTTGTTGGACTCTATTCAGTAGTTCTGTATTCTTTTTGTGTATTCTTTATTTTGTGTATTCTGTATTCTTTTATACCCGGAACTGGCCATAGTATTTCAGATATGGCCTCATCAACACTGAATAGAGGGTAATGACCTGCTGGCAACACTCCTAATGCAGCCCAGGATGTTGTAGGTGTCCTTTAACTCAAGGACACATTGCTTGCTCACTGTCAACCTGACAAATAAACAAATCTTACCAGTAAAAACCCCAAGGTTTTAATTACCTTGATCTTTCCATCAACCAACACCAGTCCTTCTTCTCAGCGCTGTTCTCAATCCATTCTCCACCCAGCCTTTATTTGTGCATGGGATTGCCCTGACCCGTGTGCAGGACCATGTACTTGGCCATGTTGAACTTAATGTGGTTTGCACAGGCCCACATCTCAAGCCTGTCAAAGTCCCTCTAGATGGCATCCCTTCCTTCCAGCATGTTGACCACACCACACAGATTGGTGTCATCAGCAAACCTGCTGAGGGTGCACCTGATCCCACCGTCCATGTCTCTGACAAAGGATTTAAAGAACACCGGTCCCTATATTAACCCCTGAGGAACACCACTAGTCACTGATCTCTGTAGAGGTTGACCAGGAGGGCTGCTCTGTCAGTCAACAATCAGGTAGCCCTCTGGTCAACCTCTACAGATCTCCACTTGGACATTGAGCCATTGACCACTACTCTTTGAGTGTAACCACCTAGTCAATTCCTTACCAGTAAGTGGTTCATCCATCAAGTCCATGCCCATCTAATTTAAAGACAAGAATGTCATGTGGGCCAGTGCCAAATGTTTTTCACAAGTCCAGGTAGATGACATCAGTTGCTCTTCCCTTATCCATCAATGTTGTAACATCATTATAGAGGCCACCAAATTGTTATGCAAGATTTGCCCTTAGTGAAACCATGTTGGTTGCTACCAATCACTTCCTTATTTTCCATGTGTCTTAGCACAGTTTCTAGGAGGATCTGCTCCATGATCTTACCAGGCAGAGAAGTGAGACTGAGTGGCCTGTACTTCCCTGGGTCTACTTTTTTTCCCTTTTTAAAAATGGAACCCCTTTTTTCCCCTCTTTTTCCCCCCCTTTTTCCCCCTTTTTTAAAAACTCTTCCAGTTAGTGGGAACTTCATTAGACTATCACACTTTTCAAATATGATGGATAGTGGCTTAGCAACTTCATCTGTCAGTTCCTTCAGGACCAATGGGTATATCTCATCATGTCCTGGTGATTACACTTTGTATACTGATCTCTAAAACACATTAATTAAACATTACTTCCCAGAAAAAAACACATTTTCTTCTGTTCTTATACATAAATGCAAACACCTTGTATACATCAATTTAATTTGAAAATTCCATATTTCTTACATATGAATAAATTAATTAAATTTATTAAACTAATTTAAAATGTGACTCTAATACAAATCTCTGAATTAATTCTCAAATAAGATAATAAAATTCCTAATTTTCTCAAAAGATAGTATTGTAGCTAAAACACCTATCTATAAAAGCCAAAAAACCCCCCCAAAATTTGCTAAATAAAAGTTTTCTTATTCTTATTGTCTTTCATCTGCCCAATTACTTCCAAACTTAATAGTTGTTTCTAATTGTTGCTAGCTTTGTGTTTAGTTTATGTCTCTTGGGTTTTTTTCCTCCAAATACTTTGATAATAATCCAGGTGGAACAGCAACATTCTCTTGCTCATTATGTTGTGTACCCTGTGATTTATGTTCATTTTGGCTTGTTTTTATGTACTGTAGTTTTCTAAGAGCTAGAAGTTTATCTTGTAGTTCTTTTTCTCCAGTTACAAAAGCATTTTACACTTTGTGTAGCCATTCAAAACAATAAATTAAATGTCTCATATTCAGGCCCTGGCAGCAGCAATGCATTTGAAGCAAGTCAGTGTTTCCTCTGATAGAGTATAATTTTTGGAGAAAAACAGAGCCAAGATGCATAGATTCACATCATCCCTACAACTTAAAAGTTGGAAGATATTTCTGGATTATCAGGCATAACTGTTCCTATTTGTCATGTTATTCATGTTATCTTTTTTTCTAAAGATATCATAATACATAGTGATATTGAGTATAAATTATACGTGCTACTCTAAAGATACATTATCCTTTCTTCTCATGTACCAAATACAGCTCTTAAACTGCTAATAAATGATCTGATACACAGACCAGAAGGTAATAATGATTTCAGTGAGAAACTCCTTTGGCTCCAGGAATATCTCATAATCAGGGAGGCTATCATGGTTAAAAATGACTTGAATGTATCCAAAACATTTGTACCACCCTATATTTTGTTTTAAATGTGTAAAAATGAAAAGCCCTGCTCCTAACAGAGTTGTTTCACCTGGGTATCCAAATGGTATTTTAGTCTCAGGGCTCAATGATCTTGTGAATTATCCCCTTCTTCGTAATGCAGAAATATCAGGATAAAAAGTTTTTTATCTGAGATAACATAAATAACCTGTTGAAATATTTTTTTGTGAGCTACAGGAGCTTGTCACTTTAAATCTTTACTAGGTTTTAAATTTCTTACATAAGAAACTTTCTTTTAGAATAGGTCTGTCCATCCTATAGACAGCAGTAGTAATGTGGAGAAACTCTAGCTAAACCAAGAACTGGCAGCACTTTTCGAAAACAAAACAAAACAACACAACAAAAGAATTTAATGAAATTTAACTTACTCTGCCTTTCATAACATTTCTTTTTTTGAAGGGTTGGATCTAACTAACATGAATCACATCTATTTGAGTGCTTACTGTATCCAGTCTCTGCAATAAGAAGCTTATAAGGAGATGAGAAAATCAAAGGATCAAGGGAAAACCACAGGAGATATATGATTTGCTAAAAATCATGCAGGTGGTTATTGGCAAAACAAGAGAACTGGTTTCCTGGCTGGCAGATTTCTGACCCACTGATTGAATGACAGTGTTTTCCATTAGATGTTGAGTCCATCTCCATCAAAAAATTACATACCTAGCAAGTCTCTATAATATCTTTTATATCTTCCCTCTATATCTGTCCCTTCTTCTATCGGTATAAGGCTGCAGTATTGCATTGTTGGAAGTTAGTGTGTTTTTCACTGTAACTGCAGACAATCTGAACCACTCATCCACTGGCCTGTTGAAGTTCTTTGGTGTAGTCAAAATGATTCTTTCTTATTTGTTAAACTTTTTATTTTTAGGATGGAAAAGGCTGTTGAAGTGTAAAAAGCAAGCTACGTATTTTATAAATTTTATTGAATTTATTTGCAAATAATGATATACATTTTGAATAAGTAATGCTGTCTTATGTCCTACAAACTACTCCTCAAAATTGAACTAATAAATCCCATAAATTGTATATTAAAATAGTAAACTGCACATTTGTAAGACATTCTCATTTATTTCCATATAAAATTCTCTAAAAATAAGGGGCCGATTGCCAAAGAGTCAACCAGGTAAGCCCATACGGTATTGATTCCCCTATTGCTCTGCATCATTTAAAAATAGCATCAAAACTGAAAAGCATAAAACCTTGCAGTTTAATGTGTTTTAAATCTATTTCTTTCATCTTGTACTGTCTGTGGCAAACAGGCATGCTAAGTCTGCTTGGCTCATTGAATTTTTAAGGTCAGTGCTAAGTTCTGTTCTGGTATTCTGATGTCATTATTTACTCAGAACTGTCTTTTTCTGCTTTTAAGTATCAAGCTTATGCATTTATGATGGTTTTCTAGATGGGAAATCATATACAGTAATTAAATCATATATAGTAATTAAACAGAGAACTTAAAAGTCAGCTTGTCATATCTGTCAATTTGACAAAGATCAAAAGAGCAACCTTGACCACACAAGTGACATGTACGTATTTTCGTTGTAGTAAGGCAAACCTATGGAGCACACTAGTGGGGAAAATCTGGGCTTTAACACAAGTTCTTCAGCTCTGTGAATGACAGGCTGCTTTCTCACACCCCAGATTTTACCACTCAGTGCACCTATGACACATAACCAGTATTGGGCAGGCAAATAGCCTTCAGGGACTTTCCAATAAATATGCAGATAATTTGAACCCCGGTTCCTAAAAAGAATTTAGAAAACTATAGATATGCCATAGAAGGCTATATCAGATCTACATCACTTGGACTGTTTTCCTGTTAACCAGTTAACCTACTTCTTAACCCAGACTCACAAAGACTTTACAGACCAAGCACGAATCTATGAAAAGCAGAAAAGTATATTACTTCAGTTTTATAATTTGCCTTTAAACCAGAAGATTTAACAGCTCGAATGAACTGAAGTTTTCAGCTGTGGCATTCTTTGTCTTTCTTCACAACACCTTTTAACTGCAAATGACATGCAGTGTTAACAATTCCAAATTCCTTAGCTTTTTTCTGTGGTTTTTGGGATTTGTTTTGTTAGTGTTTGTTTGTTTAATTAAGTTGTTACTTAGTTTTCGAGATCTGGCCATATTACAGATTATTATGAGTTTTGAATTATGAAATGATCTGTCAGTAGCTTTTATAAAAACTTTGTGTTTCCATATGTTTTAAAAATGTTAAATGTCTCAGAACAACTATGATAATTCTACAAACAAATTATGCTATCTATCAGGAAGAAATAGAAAAGCTAGCAGATCCTAAAACATCTGATGAGTATTAGAAGATCCCAAAGGGTAAATATTATCTATGTTCATTTTCCATTGTGTGGACATGTTAACTGCTTTGCTTCATTTTACACCTGCTAGAATATCTTGAGTTTTAAATTAGGATTTAGTTTTGAATATTCACATTATGTTCTGACAGGATTTTCCAAATGTAATTGAAAACAGTTAATTGTCATAGGCAACTGAGAGACTCAGAGAGAAACCCTTTATAAAAGCTGCAACTTAGGCTTCTAAATCATGTGTTTACTGTAAGAATTTAAACTTTGCATCATTAAAAAAATATAGATTTTTATAATTGTCTGTGACAGAAATAGTTCTTTGAGCACAAATCTGGAATAAAAGCTTGCTAAGGAAATGTTCATTCTCATTATTTTTTTAGAAAAAACCTTATTTAAGCAACAAGAAAACTCAAGGTTTAAAATATACATATAGATACATACATATAGAAGCATTCTTACATATCTATGTGTATATATATATAAACCAGAACTTAACTAATTCTTGAATTATGCACTTAAAGCAAAAAACATCAGTATTAATGAGCTAAATTATACTATCTCTAGTTTGGGGTGAAAGTGCAACAGAGTGGTTGAAAATTCATCACTAGCACCCTTTTTACACTCCATCAAGTCTTTTGACATGACATTTTTAAAATGTAATCTATTTACAGCAAAGTTTTCTAGAATTTTCCTCTGTCTGCATGTGAATTTTGGATATTTTCCATTGTTTGCAAGAGTTCTCAGATGAAAAGATAAAATAATCAAATTATCTGTTGATTGTGAAAGATAAGTAGAAATGCCCATATGAAGAAGTCTATTTGCAGCAGGATGTGGTGTTCCCTCTGAAATGTCTTTTCAGTTTCTTTATCTAACATGGTTCAAGCAATGGAAAGATCTGAAATGTACTGTTAGTAATAGTACTGAGTCTTAATCGTGTACTTGCAAAGGAACAAAAACAAACACATTATTAGCAGTGTTACTCAGCCTTTTATCATCAGTGAAAGCAGAAAAGTGATTGCAACATCTAAACAACAAAGTTAAGGGCAAAGTGTGGCAACAGGTGATCAAAAAGCAAACAAAAACTTTGTTGTTGAGAAGTTACTGTTAAAGCACAAACTAGAAATTCCAGCAAATTGATGTAGTAGAGTTTTATGGGGTAGTCACTTATTGTGGTTATTGCTAGTCATGAATTGCAACATATTTGACTGCTTGAGAGATGCACTTAGATGAAAACAAAGACGAAGTCTCTGAAGACAAACCACTGACAGTTAAGCCTTAGAATACTCTCTGTCAGCCTTTTCCATGCACTACTATAATCACGATGGACTTTTTGTCATAGGTAACAGGTTTAAAGGATCATGTTTCAATTTATTGGTATTTGAGTACCTAAAACATTAGGAGATCTGTCCTGGGTCATACCACTGATCTCTCTACCTGAGAGTTATGTTTCTAAGAGTGGTCATCAGCAGTTCCTTAGTAAGGTGACAGGGTAAATGCATAAAGTTCATCTCCTTGGAAAATATTTTCAGCTTGCAGAAAGTAGATAGAGTTAGAGCTAGGGAAATACATTTCATTTCAGCTTTTGAATTAATTCCCTTTGGCTCTGTTTCCTGAAAACAAATGTCTGAGGATTGACATCACAACATGCGTCTTTGAAAGGTGTATTTCAAAGCTTGCATTTGGTTATACATGACAATAATTACACTGCTGTATATTTTCACTAACTTGGGTTATCTATTTATTCAATCAGGTGATATAAGCAATTCTGTCTGACTTCTTTTGACCAGTCACAAATACTATGAGCAACATACCCTTTGGATAATTAAATCCAATCTTTTAAGAATGTAAATGAATATTAGTTGAATGAATTTGCATAATGAATACATTGAAGAAAGTTGTGATCACTAGGCTGTAACAAAAAAAACCATCGCAGTCAAATTCATTGAATAAATTATTCATTGCTTTTTTTCTCTTTATTATTCATTCAGCTCTGAATGTAACAAGTAACAAGCCTCATGTTCAGCAGTTTTATTTGTGCTAGAAAACCAATGAAACTATCACTTCCATGCAGAGTTACCCCTATGTTTCATTGTTAGGCTCTTAATTTCTGCTCTAGTAGTTTACTTATTTTCTGAATAATTTTTCCCTTGGTAAACAGCAGCTCAACAAGTTTATTTAAACTTATTCTCAATGTTTCTAGGTGAATTTTTAGTCCTATTTCTACCTGGAAAACAATAGACATAAAGGAGCCACTTAGCTCTTTTCTGGGGTAGCCTAGCCACTCTCAGTGAGAGGTATGGTAAGCTTCTTCTTTTGACTGTAACTGATTGACTTCCTCTTTTTATATTATTAAGAAGACCTATGACAATGTTATCAGAGTTTTATCTTTAGAGGTTTTCTGCATGTTTTGTGTCTTTGTAACATCATCTGTACTTGTTTTTCACATTTACTGCAAAATATTGTGATTAGGAATAAAATAGAAGAAAAATCCCTTAACTTTTTTGTGAAGCCTCCGTTTCACATCCCCTACCTATTATTTATTGGGAGCACTTCCCTTTATTGAAAGCATTCCTCAGGACTTTTCCTTTTCCTATTAGCTTGTTATGGGATTATTGCATTAAACTGGGTGGCTAAAGAGAAGATGGTCATTAAAACATTTCCAGAAATACCTTTATGTGATATTTGCTGCTATGATATATACCAGGATGCTTTAACTTATTTCAGCTTAGATCTAAGAATATCTGTTTTTATATTCTGCTTATTAATTACATTATGACAATTTATAGAAGGTCAGAGTTCAATTGCCATAAGGCACATCTGCATGTGATGATGGAGCAGTGTCTATATTAATGAATATTGTAAATTGTGAAGTCTTTCCATAACTCTGTTGTTGGCAGCTGCAAAGACTGAGTCAAATTTTGGAGGATCACTATTAAACATTAGCTTGAGCTCTTACTAAGACACCTGAGAAAATCTTAAACTGCAGCATGTGCTCTATGAACTTTCTATCCTTACTCTCAAAAGATTAATGAAGTGACATAACAAAACATTAATTTCTTGGTGAGAGGAAGTGAACAGACAACACAAATAAAAACAAGATTATGTAGAATGGCCATCTGTTCCTTCTCTTTAAAATATAATTACTTGAATGTTCCTCTTCTAATGTCTTGGTAGGACAACTACTTGTCTATTTCTCTCTAGGGAAACCTTATCTAGTGTTTGTAGCAGTAAAGTTGAGGGATTTGTTGTCACTCTTGCTGAGCACCAAAGCTTCACTGAAGCCAAGACTGACATTTAAAAGTGTAATGTTCTCCACCCACTGTAGATAATATTTCCCTTCTACTAACTACTTCTGTTATTTGACAATTTCTGCTTGCTAGTGAACTTCCACATAGTGTACAGGACCACACACAATGGTTGGGG
Organism: Aegotheles bennettii; assembly: GCA_013398125.1. Taxonomy (NCBI): domain Eukaryota; kingdom Metazoa; phylum Chordata; class Aves; order Caprimulgiformes; family Aegothelidae; genus Aegotheles; species Aegotheles bennettii. The sequence goes on along the minus strand of VZRW01000578.1, from coordinate 9,972 downwards.
TCCAAAACACCTTTTAAATCTCTCTCCCATCTTTCTGTTTGATTTACTGCCCTTGGTTGAATGAATAGTCACCACAGGAACAAAGCTGATTTATGGAAACTTTTAAAAGTTTTGCAAATTTTATAATTCTCTCTTTTTAATATTTTTTTTCAACCATTTCAACAGAAGTGACTAAGTCGCAATAAAATATAAACACAGATTCATTGAGTTGCGGGAATCCCACTTGCTTTTCCTCTGCCAGATGTCTCTTCTCCTTCTGAATAACAAGCTCTTTAGAAGTGGAAGGATGGAACTTCCTAGGGAAATGAAGTTTAGCAAAATAGATACTTGAAGAGGTCTCAGGAATCCAATGTGAGTGCCCTGGTCACTGGTACTATTGACTGAGCAGATAAAAGGAGTAGTGTAAATGTTCTTGAGGTTTTGTATTCTTATCTTTCCTTTAGACTTTTATTAGACCTGAAGGTCCAGTATGTCAGACTTTCACTTCTTTTCCTGTACTACCTCTCTGCCTTTCCCATAGGTCAATTTTACTTTTAATCAGAGGTATGACAATATATATGCCAAAAGAAACTATGAAGAAAGCATAAAATTATACTGGCAGCTTAGTGATTTAAGTGAACTGTTTTGAGTTTGTAGAGTCTAAATAGGAGTCATAAAGGTTTTAAAAATCATCCCTATGTATCAGAGACATGATGAATTTGGAAAGTAACTGTAATATGTGAATAACATTTGGAAAGTCTGCATAGTTTTATTTAAGTAAAAACATACACTGAAAATTAATTCTTCACTACAAGGTGCAGATCCATTTCGAAAACAACACCACCTGCTCACGAGGAACACAAAGCCAAACAGATTGGAAATAGCAATAATGTTAAAAATCTTAGATAAAAAGTTCCAGTTAGCAAAACACCTTCTTCTTGAACCTTTGTCTTCCAAAACACCTTTTCTGATGTCCTGCTTAAAACCTGCATGTTGAGTTTCAGGAAGCTCGTTTTTTGATCAGTGAGAGTACAATAGTCACTGAAAGGCTTGTCTCAGTCTTCACCATGGAAGAGATTAATGTCCTTCCAGAGTCACTAAACACAAAGTCCCCATCAGACAGGTTACTTTAAACGTGGTCATACATGTTGATTGCAATTTCATTTTTTCTTTTCTTTTTTTCAGCAGCAGTGAAGTCCAGGAATAACAACATGTTCAAACAACCCAAAGACCTGAACATTGTACAGATACTCATGGATGGACTGCATGTAAGAAAGGCATCTGAACAGTAGTAAAGAAATTTAGCTGTCTTGTCTAGCTCCCCTCAATGCAAACAATGGAAACACAGATCCCTTCCCATTTCCTTTCTACAAGGCACAGCTCCACAAATAAACATCCCAAAGGTAGAGTAACCACTTGTGAATTGAAAGCTAGTTAAATGTTAAAGTGAAGAAAGGCAATGAACAGCTCTCTGAAAGACAAGTTGATTATCAACATTAGGTTTCCTTTCCTTAGAAAAATGGAATCAGTCTATATCTCTGTCAAGCATTGAGTCTTACATTTTTGAAGAGAAGTCAAATGCCATTTCTCTTTACTTGTCAAAAGGAAGAAATTATCCTCCCCAGTTATACGTTATTATCCACCATCTGTGTGATAGCTTCTCGTAATTACTTACATACGGCATCTTTGATAAGCCTTATTCCTGATAAACAGAAAATAAAATTAACTCTCACACTGGATCAGTCACTGAGAAGACTTGGAATAAATATAGTAGAGCTTTAATTTTTCTCTTTCAGAAACCTGACAAAACAGCTGCTGAAACACACACTTAGTAATCTTTGTTTAGAAAGAAATTCTAAATGAAGCTACAGCCTTTGAAGACTAAATGTGCTACACGGTCAATTGGAAGGAAACATTCAGTTCTTTGCTTTAAGAAGTGAATCAACATCTAAAACAATATAAGATAATGCAGAGTTATATGGTAGTCAGGCTTGTTTGGTTTCTTTTTTGTCACTGAATTTTAAAATCTACACCTGGGTTAGGCGCTAGCAATGCATTCTGACAGTTTATTTGAAAAAATAACAATGATGTTTTGTTTTATTTTTACTGATTCTACATATCTGTTTCATGATACTTTGTTTTTAAAAGGTTAAGCCTTCTGATAACGTATCAGTTACTACTCTATTAATGATTTATTGATGTTATACTCATGACTGGAAAAAAGTTATAACCCATTCTTTTCTGAATTAAAGTTTCTTAATGAAATAGAAAGAAAATGGTATGTTCCTTACAGAGCATATCAGAAACGGTTTCATAAATCAACTGATTAGCTTATTGTGTAAATGTATCATTTACACAGAAAGGACTGAATGTCATTCCCCCCCCAAAAAAAAAAAAAAAAGAATTTATAATGATATTTCATATACATTACAGCTGTTCAACACTCTACGGAGGATTAACCAATTAGGTTAATTGTTTACTTAGTCTTCAGTTATGGACCTGAAGTTCTAAGTACAGTCCCTTCATTATTCATTTTAAACCAATGTCTTTATAAAACTGACATTTATTTTTCTCTGATGCTTGTCATTGTTGCACTGAAACTTTACTATTGACTTCAGTTATCAGGGATCTAGCAATATAATCTAAATCAAGTAAAAGTGATTTAAACCAGAATTGAATTATATCTTCAAATAATCAGGCAGAACATAAAATTAGAGGTGAACAGTTGTTGTATCCATGTAGATTCTTTTAAAGGAGCAAAACTATCTCACCAACATTAGACTGAAAATAGCCTTCAAGTAAAATATAGAGGAATACATAAAATCTAACCACTTTTTTTTCCTTCAGGACAAGACTACTTGTCCTGTGACTTAGGACTAATAATTTTTCTGAGCCCCAGGGGGAAAATTTAGAACCTAGTGATAGGAGTTCCAGAATGACTTTTTTTAATTTTTATTCTTAATTACAAAAAATGTGGCTGCCTTTTTTATTGATATCCATTCGTTCTTGCTCTCTAGGAAAAGCATAATGAACAAATTTGCTTACATAAATGTTAAAAAAGGCATTAAATTTTAGAAAATATTAGAGAGCACTTGTAGAAAGTAAAACTATGAAGTATAAATAGCTATACACTATCAAGTATAAATAGCTATACGCTGGAATTTCAAACATATTAATAAAAAGAGGACTGAAAAGAGTACTCTGTTTCTTAAGAACTCAATGCAGTTATATTCAGGGTAGAGAAATTATTCAAATAATCTAAAGACCTTCCTCCAGGCAAATACATCATACAGATATGTGAATATCATCTAAAATGTATGTTTGTAGTGTAATGTATATCTGTTGAATAAGTTATATTCCTTTCTCTGGACACTACCAAAATAGTATAAGACTAATTTCACTGGTTTGGGCTGGGATAGAGTTAATTTTCTTCATAAAGCTGATATGGTGCCATGTTTTTGGATTTGTGATGAAAACAGTGTTGATAACATGGGGATTTTTTAATTATTGTCGAACAGGGCTTGCATAGCATCAAGGCTTTTTCTGTTTCTCACACTACACCAACAGCAAATAGGCTAGGGGTGCACAAGATATTGAGAGGGGACACAGCTGGGACAGCTGATCCCAACTGACCAAAGGGATGTCCCATACCATATGACAGTGTGTGCAGCAATGAAAGCTAGGGAAAGAAGAAGAAAGATCATTTTGAATTGTGACCTAAGTAACCTTTACATGATGAAGCCCTGCTTTCCTCGAAACAACTAAACATCTATATAGGAAGTAGTGAATGAATTCCTTGTTTTGACTTCCTTGCATGCACAGCTCTTGCTTTCTCTATTAAAATGTCTTTATTTCCTTCTATGAAGTGTCGCTTTTGCCCATATGATTCTCTACCCCATCCCAGTGGGGAGGAAGTGAGTGGTTGGGTGGGGCTGAGCTACCTGCCAGGGTTAAACCATGATACCAAATTGCAGAGAATCAGCACCTACAGCATCACTCCCTCCTTTCACAGGTGTTCACAACAAATATTTTTTTAATTAGTTTTCTATACAATATTTTCACTGTCATAGACAAACTTGTAAAAAGAAGTGAACTGGAATTCTTAATATTGTCCTTTTACATAAAGAATTGTTTTTAAATGTAAATCTTACTTTATCAGAACAAGTTTACCTGGAAACTAGCACTGTTGGCTAAGAAAATCAACTATTTGGAAGGTTTGATAGCTTATTTTTCTCTGTCATCAAATAATTCAAGGATTTGTTTCCTTTTGACCTCTGTATTGTCTCATCCTTCAAGAAAAAGGTAAAAACTAAAGAGTTAAATAAATCCTACTTACTAAATAAATGCATCCTAGCCACACTTTAGTAAGAAAAGTTAATTGTTTAACGTTGTTAAGTATATGTATAAAGGTTTGTCAACACAAAATGTGTATTTCTCAGGAGTAGGGGCAGCAAGCTGGGCAGGAGCTGGCAGCAAGCCCTGGCAGAAAAGATGGCTAGTAGCATCTGAGGCTGCATCATCAGGAGAACCACTAGGAGATCACAGAAAAATTTTGTCCCCCTCTAAGCAACATTCACACACACTATGTCCAGTTTAGGGCCCCTCAATACAGTAAGACATTAACATACTGCGGTAAGCTAAGTGGAAAAGAACAAAGATGACCAGGCTGGAGTAGTTGCCCCAGGAGCAGAAGCTGAGAGAGTAGAACTTGTACAGCTTGGTGTACTTGTACAGCCAGAGATGGCTTTGGGACACCTCACAGCTACCCCTGAATGTGGAGAGGGGCCTGTGAGGACACAGCTATTCTCTTCATGGTGGTTCATTGTGACAGGATAAGGGACAACAAGCATAAATCAAAACAAGGAGGGATTCAGGCTGGATATAAGAAGAAACTTTTCTAGCAAGGACGGTCAAACATTGAGGCACACTGTCTGGAGAGGTCATACTGGCTCCATCCTTGGATGTTTTCGGAACTCAACTGCATGAAGTCCTCAAGATCTGGTCTGACCATGTTGTTAGCAGGAGGTTGGTTCCAACTGAATTATCCTAATAGAAAGAATACAAATGTGGGCCCTGACTACCCTAAAATGTGTAGACAGACCTTAGATTGAACTGAGTTGTCTGTATAATTTCCATGGAATTTTAATTATCTCTTGTATTCACTAGTTTAAAGCAACCCTAATTCAACTGACGATTGAATTTCTACTTGGAAGACGCCTTACATATATTAAACAGTGATTCTTTAAAGAAAATTCTACAAGCCATTCTGACAGGTCTTGATCTAGGACCCAAAACCTGCAGTTTCCACAGGAGCTAGTGTTAATGGTCTATGGTATTCTCTCTCTTGCTTATTTTCTCTTTGGCACCATGAATTCTTCATCTTATCTTGGAGTAAAACTATGCAAAAATACTGCTTATCATAGAGAACTCTGTTGTTTTAATGTTTTTATATTGGAGTTTGGATATTCAAAGATAATTTCTAACAGGTCATTTTGTCTGTATCATTACAAAACCCCAGAGTGATTGTTCTCCAGTGAAAGTTTATCTAGAAAAGTGTCTTGTTTAAAGGCCACTTTTAAGCACTTTTAAGTTAACTTTATAAGTTGCCTCTAAATCTGCCTTTATTGCCTTCTTCCTAACAGATGTTGCCATCTTCAAAGGTTGGAATTCGCATAAGTATGTGCAATGTAAAAAAAAAAAAACCCACAAACAACAAGATACAAGTAAATATACTTCTTATTGGCAAAGAAATTATTGTATCATAACTTGCATATAAGAATGCAGAAATCATTATTAGAAAAATATAGAAAACTCACATGCCCATACAGCTAACTTTCTAGCTACTATTTACATTTAGAATATGTTTTCAGTAGCTACCTAGTTTTCAAATTAAATTAAATTCAGTTAAGATTGTCAGGGAACCTAAAATATGACAGACAACTTGGTTTAATAAGGAACTTTTGTAAGGACTTTGTCCTACCAAGAGTCTTTTTATGATAGACTGATCTGAAACATCTATTAATACATGGTTTAAAGAAAGAGACCTCCAATTTAATACTGTTCTTCTTTTTCAGTTGTGATGGTTAAGGCACAATGCGTGGAATGCAATGAGAACTGTTAATGTTTGAAGCAAAAATCTGCACTGTAATATTGCTACAAAATTTAAATTGGCTTTAAGTTTCGCTTAGGGGCAGGGAGTTTAAGGAACATCTGGAGATTCTGAAATAACCTGCATTCATTTACGTTATTTAAGTTGTAAAATCATATTCAATCTTGACCCACTCAGGAAATCTAACATAAACGTCCTGCTGATTTTGACAGTCATACAGCAAAAACACCCTCTAATGAGCATTTAATAGTCACCAAAAGTTCTGCATTAAGTACAAAGCCCTTTTGATTACTTATTCCACTAATTTAAAGTAAATGCTTTTACAGATGGCATCTGTTAGGACGCAGAGCGTGTGCTGCATTTATATGTAGTCATTGAAAATAAATTCCAGCTTTGGTAAAAGGATTGTACAAAAAAGATCAAACATGAAACACTGAATAAACATTTACTAATGATATTTTTAAAGCTCTTCATAAAAGCTTATCCAATACCAGAATACAATACTCAAAGAATATGAAGTAATTTGTATGAAATACTTTGGCAAATTAGCACCTAAAGAAAAATGACTGAGACAAAGTAATTGAGCTCTTCTACTTTGTTTATCATCTTCCCTGGGGTGCAAGAATATTGTATTTCACTATCCCTTCAAACTGTATTACCTTATGAATAAAGAAGAATAAAACCCATACTTTTAATTACTAGAGATTAATGGGAGAACAATAATGACTCAGATTTAAATGAGAAAAAAACTAAAATAAAATTAAAGCAGTTATCTACTTTTTTAAAGAAGGTTATGGGTTAACATTCATTTATTTCTGTGCCATCACCAAGAATTTCATCAGCAAAAGTCATGTTAAAATATGCATTCAAAATCATACAAATTAAGAGTGATTTTTGTCGGTCTACAAATGTCTCCAATGACCAAATATTTAATAGTCTGATATGGTTGTAAAGAAACACTTTCTACATATTTTAAAATACTGAGATATTGAGGGCATATTGATAAATAGAAACCTCAATATTTTAAAGAAATTATGAGTTAATTTAAATGCAAAGTATGTAGATGTGTTTTATGGTTATTTCCAGTAGTTGCCATTAAAATCCTTATGATTACTTCTTACAAGCTATTAGTATTACCACAGTGTGTGTGCTGTGACACAGAATATACCAAGTCAAAATTAATTTCAGAGTAAACATAAAAATTTTAGGGAAAAACTTTGTAATAAAATAACAAGTTCCTCCAAGCACTCAAAAAAAACAAAAAATAAAATCTGATTCAATCATTAGCTTGAGTCAAGCATGTAAAATTAAAAAAATCATCATCAAAATTGTGAAATTTTTAAGTTTTAATTGTCTATGTGTTCCAACATACAGAGCTGTGGTTCTTGGTCTTGTCTCAACTCTGAAGAAAATGTACTGTATGTTACACTTCATGGCCTTTCTCACCTGTTCATCAAGATTGGACATTATCCTAGTTTTGTCCCTTACTGTGCACCTGAATTTGCTTTTAGTGAAAATATGAGCACTAAGAAATGTGCATTTGTTTGTCTGTGTGTGTGTGTGCGTGCGTAATACATAGATAAAATTGATCAAGTTTCATACCAATAGACAGTCTGGGAACCATAAAGGTGACCACCTGAACCTAGAACATAAGAATACTCAGTTTCAATAATTTGGATGAGACCTGTGTTTCCATTCCCTGTTTTCAATAAAACGACCTCTCCTCGAATGGCAACAAGAAGAAGAAATTATATTGTTATATGCAGATAGCAATTACTGCTCCAATTTTTATCTGTAACTTTTATCTTGTTGTAATTAGGGTTAATTATTTGTAACCCATATTAACTACTGCAGTTAAAAGTGCAGTTACAGGTGACTCCAGAAATTATTGTTCTAGGACATTGTTATGCATTCATTATAACAACTGAGCTAGGTAATCAGCCAGACCAAGTTAACACAAGATAAGCATTCTCAAGAAGGGTGTTCTTTCCCATGAAATTTATTTAATGTGGGATGTGGGAGGCAGTATTACTAACAGAGGGAGGCACAAGGGAGGAAGATGATGTTCTGTTTACTTTCTCATAAAGGTGAATAATGGCAGTGAAGGAGCTGCTGAACACATAAAGAGCACCCTCACAAAGAAAATTTAACAGATAACAACAGCCTGTATTTCATTGTTTCTAACCAGTATGTCTATAATATGATTCTGAAAAAATATACATCTTCTGGGAGCAAAAGAGTAACTCATTGACCTTCCCAACTCTATGTTTGGCTTTTATCAGTTTTGGTTTGCTAGAACTATTTCAGTGGTAAGAGAGTAATGAACTTTTCATCCCTATAGAGTACAGCCTATATTAATTTTTCCATCTCTATGGAACAATTACTTTCATGGAACAAGTGCATACTACAGGAACCCCATATTTGTGAGCTGATTTTATTCCATTTACCTTTTCCTAAGGTGGCAAATTCAACACAAGCTTATGTGGAAAAGGGGGAAAATGGTTCTATCACAGGAGCTAGCAGGGCTTATTGATAGAGCTTTAAACTGGCTTGGAAGAGGGTAGGGGACAAAACCAGGCCTGCCAATGGTGAGCAATAGGATGGTGAGATGGAACCTGAGGAAACAATCACTAATGGGATCTCTCACTCTGCTTTGCATGGTGCTGGCCACAACGTACCACACCTGAACTGTTTCTACACTAGTGAGCGCAGCATGAGAAATAAACAAGACGAGCTTGAAGCCTTAGCCCTGTTCCAGAGATTTGACATCACTGCCATAAGCAAAACCTGATGGGATGAGTCCTGTGATTGAAGCACCCTACTGGATAGGTACAGACTCTTCAGGAGAGATAGGCAGGGCAGAAGAGGTGGGCAAATGGCTTTGTATGTAGTGGAAAGGCTGAAGTGTATGGAGCTCACTGTTGGCAATGGTGCATCTGAGAGTCTCTGGGTAAGAATCAGCAGACTAATAAACAATGGGGATGTCATTGTGGGTATATACTACAGACCTCTTGGCCAGGATGAGGATGCTGATGACCTGTTCTTCAAGGAACTAAGGGACACTTGTAAGTCAACCGCCCTTGTCCTTATGATGAAGTGGAGATTGGAGGTCATCTCAGCCACAGTGATCACGAGGTGATTCAGTTCACAATCTCTGTTGACAGGAGGAAAATTGCCAGCAAAACATCAAAACTGGACATGGGGAGAGCGGATTTTGGGCTGCTCAGGGAGCTACTAAGTCCCCTGGGAAAATATATTTGCTGGTGCTGGAGTTCATGAGTGCTGGTCACTCTTAAACATCACCTCCTAAGGGCACAGGAGCAGGAGATCCCGAAATGTCAGAAATCAAGCAGATGAGGCAGAAGACTGGCTTGGCTAAACAGGCATCTGCTCTTGCAGATTAGGCAAAAAAGGAAGATGTATGCCTGGTGGAAACTGGACCTGGTGATGTGGGAAGATTACAGAGACGCTGCTACCCACTGCAGGGGAAAAATTTGAAACGCCAAAGCTCAACTGGAGTTGAAACTGTCCAGAACTGTGAGGGACAATAAAAAGAGTTTCTTCAAATATACTAGCAGCAAAAGGCAGTGTAGAAATAACATTGATCCGCTACAGGATAAGGNGGTCACCTCACCAATAGGGATGAAGACAAAGCAGAGGTATTTAATGCATTCTTTGCCTCTGTCTTCAACACTGAAGATAGACCAAGGGAGTCTCAATGCTCAGAACTGGAGGACCATGACTGCAACAAGGATTGACTCTTAGTTGACCCTGAACTTGTGCAGGATCTGCTGCTACAGCTAGATCCCTACAAGTTCATGGGTCCCAATGGGATTCACCCGAGAATCCTTAAAGAGATATCTGACGTCATTGCTAAGCCTCTC
>VZRW01000577.1:88105-117086 GCA_013398125.1 Aegotheles bennettii | reverse complement strand
GGTGTTGATTTATGAGAAGCTCAACACCAGCCAGCAGTGTACACTCACAGCCTGGAAAGCCAATGACATCCTGGGCTCCATCAAAAGAAGTGTGACCAGCAGGTCAAGGGAAGTGATTCTCCCCTTCTACTCTGCTCTTGTGAGACCCCACCTGGAGCACTGTGTCCAGTCTGGAGTCCACAACGTAAGAAGGACATGGAGCTGTTGGAGCCAGTCCAGAGGAGGGCCATGAAGATGATCAAGAGGACTGGAGCACGTCCCCTGTGAAGACGGGCTTGAGGGAGTTGGGGTTGTTCAGCCTGGAGAAGAGAAGGCTCTGGGGAAACCTTAGAGCAGCCTTCCAGTACCTGAAAGGGGCCTGCAGGAAAGCTGGAGAGGGACTTTTTGCAAGGGAATGTAGTGACAGGACAAGGGGTATCAGGTTCAGACTGAAAGAGGGTACGTTTAGATGAGGTATTGGGAAGAAATTATTTACAAAGATGGTAGCGAGACCCTGCAACAGGTTGTCCAGGAGAGTTGTGGCTGCCTCCTCCCTGGCAGTGTTGAAGGCCAGGTTGGCTTGGAGCAACCTGGTCTGGTGGGAGGTGTCCCTGCCCATGGCAGGGGCGTTGGAACTGGATCATCTTTGAGGTCCTTTCCAACCCATTCTATGATTCTATGTTGAATGCTTTATGAAAAGAGTATGCTACTGAGGATCTGCTCTCCTGAAGAACCTTTTTCTTGCAGGAAAAGATTCCAGTTATCAACTTAAATGCCTAGATGAATTAGACATTTATTTATTTATTTGTTTTAATTCTGCGTGGGATGTGTTTTCTGTTTTAAAAGCAGTTGACAGAACTATTCTTCTGTAATTTATTGTCCTATATCTTCTATATTTTGTCACTTTATTTAAACTGCCCCCAACAAATGTCATCAAGATGAGACTATTGGTGTTTTCCATGTGCATCCTAGACTTCCTTTATTATTCTGACCTACTAGCAAGGACCACATAATAAAACTTTGTATCTCCAGCATTTAGATCGTACTCCACAAAAGCTCACCAGGCAGAGTAAGCTTCTCAGAAATAGATCCAGCTTCTTGTAAGCAACTGTCTCTCCTCTTGCCGGTAGCTGTGGCTACAGACTTTCAATAAAACCTCATGTTAAGCTAAATGAAAGGCAGCTGGCAGGTCCAATTAAAATAATTGCAGCTTTTTTAAAGACTCATCTGTTGCAAGGAGTTGTATTTCCCCATGAGGGCTTTGGGAGTATTTGTGACAGTGTGGGTGGTACAGATTCCTTTTCAGAGAATGTGCTGGAGACTCACCAGGACAGCAGTGCTTTAAGAGGAAGTCATGCAGTTGAGGTCCTGCACATAACTTCTTGTTGGTTTTGGTTACATTTGGTTAACCTGATAATCGCATTAAAACTCGTGCATACAAGTAACAGAAAGGGGGCTGTTTTGAACTCAAGCTTGCTGGCAATGTGTATGTCTTGGTTTTGGCTGGCGTAGAAAGAGGAGATGATAATCAGTTCTACCTTTTTGTGTTTTGGCACACTGCTTTCTCTGTTTGCATTATTTTGAGATTTGGCAGAAGGCAAAAATGAGTAATTGTAGCATGATGGTTGTGTTGGTAACTTAGGTATTACTACTTCTGTGTTTAATTTTGGTGTAAAAAGTTTGTGTGGATTTGAAAGTGACTTAGTTTTTGTTCAAGGCGCCTTATACCCATCATCTTGAAAACACTTCTTAATTCTTTTTCACAGATCCATGTAACTGGTTTAGTAAACTCTGTTCTGCATCCTGGTGATTCTGTGGTCCGAGTTCAGAGACTGATTCAGACTCCTACGGTGTCAACTAGCAGTGGTGGAGTGATTCGGGTAGGTGACTTTCCAAATGTGTTGAAGGAGATAAGGGAAGGGAAATGTTTTGGCTGTGCTTACCATTTCAGTTACTCTACAGTGTACTAATAGTATTTTCTATCATCCTCACATGAAGAATAACAAACTTTTGTTTTAACTACTGAATTTGTATTACAGTAGCTTGTAGGGAAAACGTGTAAGAACTGTGAATTGCAGTTGCCTTTTGTCAAGAAGTGCTAAGGATATTCACTGCAGTGGCAGAGTCTGTTGAATCCGGGTCACAGAATGTTGATCTGTGTCTCTACAGTTTTAACATGTTGATATGGCTCCATCTGAGCACTTGTGTATAGGCAAGCTGGCTTTCATTGCTTCTGCAATAATTTTCTGTGTTGTTTGTATGAAAGGTAGTAACCCATTTTATGGTAGTGTACTCAGGTAGGTCTGTGCAAAAAATAAAAGCAGTTTCAAACAAATACTTCTGCCGTGGGTAAACTAGCTTAAATGATGTTATCCTGTCTAGAGAACGGTTAATATGATAGGGGGTTTTTTTGATGGTTATTGTTTGTTTGTTTTGGGGGAGTTGGCTGCAGGTTTTTTTTCAGTTGCAAGCGTTTACTGTTTTGGTTACATTTGTTAGTGATATGTTTGGGGGAGAGGGCTGAGACTGGAGGGGTTCTTGTTTGTACTTACTTTTAATCCTGTAGTTCAGCTACAGATGCATGTAGCTCCTTGTAAAGAATTATAGGGACAATATAACCAGAATGATCTGACCTCTTTTTAAATAAGTATATACCTAATTGTCGTGCCACAAAAATGTTTAGTAGATCACAGTATGTTTTGATTTTAGTGTACTGGACTAGGATCCTCCAGTAGGGGAAGTGTGATCTTAGTGTACTGTCTTAGTCCTAATTAGGACTATTGAGCAAATGCATTTCTCACTCTGGTCTTTCCACCTCTAGCTCTGTTTCAGGCATGTAGGTAGAATACAAATGTTTGTAACTAACCACAGGAAATGTTTGACTTTTAAGAGGGGAAATATTTTAATAGCAAAAATTACTGTTTTATATGCTTAACAATATGTAGAGGTGATGTGCTTGGAAATGCAGGTGTCTTCTGAGATTTAAATTAAGAACCATTATGAAAAGATAGTAAATGTTGGAACTTCTGCTTGAAAATGGTCTTGTGGAGAAGGAGTGGGTTTTAGTAAAAGAGAAGAGTAAAGAGGAAGGGCAAGAATATTTCTTTTGAGGAGCAGATTTTTTTTTGAGAGGAAGATCCTGATTATATTTATTAAAAGTATTTGATACTCTCTGTGAGGGCTTTTGAGTTACTGTTTCTGTGGATGCTTGGTTACAGAGAATTGGATGAAGTGCCATTTTTCTCTGATAAATGGTTGAGATTTATTTCACAGTTCTCTGACTAGTGAGTGATACAGGGAAGAAATAGCCACAAAAGAGAAGTCATTTTGTCATGTGGATAGGCTGAGACTTTTAGTAAGCTATTACTGTCCTGTTTACTGCCAAGCTAACAATAACAAAGCAGGGAGTTCAGACAACAGTGCATAGTTTGGATTTAGAAAGGCTCCTTTCTTTTGTTATGCTATTCATATTGTTCCATAACATTCCTTAATATGAGAGATAAGAGAATAGACTGATACACGTTTGAATGTTGAGAATAATTTTATGTTGAAATAGAATCTTGTTTAGTAATCTTAGTTTCATTGTATATCATCTTGTTTTCACATTGAAAAGTTTATACAGTCTTACTGAGATAATTCAAATGAAATGATTAATCTAGAATTTATTTTTTGTTGCTTTGCATTAGTTTGCTCTTTATGTCTGGCCCCTTTTTCACTCCAAACTGTTGGTTCATTATCAGACTTAATTAATAAGCCTTTTTTGGGGAAGAAAATCTCTACTAGCTAAAAAGAACAGGATTGGCAAGCAAATGCTGGCTCTGTGATAGCCTTGGGGCTGCAGGCAGATCTTGAGTAGTTGAATTGTGAAGTATTTTATGATGTGATGCTTACAGTAAATATTCAAGAGATCTAGTAAGTGTTCCTGATGTTTTGTGATTCTCTTGGATAGGGCTTCTTAATGCCATTTGAGTGCGTGTTCTTCAGCTTCTTAAAGTTCTGTAATAAACAGATTTCTGGAAAAAGTGCAGTAATTTGTCAAGCTGCTAAATCCTCAGTGAGCACACTACGAAATCCTTAGGTCAAACATGAAGGTAACGTATGAGTGTGTATTTACAGGTACTGAAATACGTGGTGAACATACAGACCATAAATGAGTTCTTATTTGTGTATAGCTGAAATATATGAAAGAAACAGAAGACAAAGTATTAAATACTAAAATCTGTCATTTTTTTCTCACTTTTTGTAATCCATATTCTGCCTAATAGGTGAATTTGACAAGATCCTGAAGTCTTCACTCGTACACGGTGTTGCAGCTCATTTTGCAATGAAGCATATTTGGTCTTCTCACTATGCTTTGTTTAAGGATGCAGTTTTGAAGCTGTATATAATCAGACAGTTAAGGAAAATCCTATTTTATTGCCTTGCCATCAAGACTTCCTGAATAAAGAAAGTAACATTCGCTAAATTGGACCAAATGCATCCCCTCTATTCAGTACTGTGGCTTCTTTATTTCAATAGGTTTTGGACACATTCCAAGCTTCTTATATAAGCACTGGTTTATGTATTTACTCTGTGAGTCCTCTTGACTTGCTGATTCATTTCTCCTTGTAGCAATAAATGCTGGCCCAAACCTCCCCCTTCCTAATTCTATTGACAAGTTCTGGCACAAAGTGCCTGTTCAAACATATCTCAGGTGGTTCAGCTATGAAGGTTAATCCAGTCAGCACTAGATGTGTTCTGTCTTGGCAATGTGTTTGGGGAACTCATTGTTCTGTCAGCCTGGTGTTCCCAGTGGTACAGAAGAGGTGTGGAGAAGCTGTCTCTAGGCAAAATAATTCTCAAGCCCATGGACATTTCAACATTAAGATATTTTAGATGGCTTTGCTGAATGTTATTTTAGTTTAAGAATTTATGAAGGATAGTAGGTAGTTTGTCACTTAAAATGCATGCACTGCTAACAGAGTTTGTCTAAAACAAGATTAGGTTATCAGAGGGTTGGCTTGTGTGGTAAGCTTCCTGGTTGTCACATTTCCAGAATTGGATATTCTACGGAAAACAATATTCATCCTGACTGCCCAGGCAAATTTGTTTAATTCTATGCAAAGGCTAGGTATTGGGAAACTCTCTGTTGCATTGCATAAGCAGTTCTTCAGTCCTATCTGTTGATTCAGCAACTAGCAAATAAAAAACTTCTTATACAGTGACATAAAACATGCGTGGTGGCTTCAGAGGGAAAGTATGCAGTCAATACTTCTAACTTTGTTAACTAGCATGGCACATTCTGGCTTCCTCTTACTTTTTCCTCTCCTCTTCTTGTCCAGCTACATTGTTCAGTGGAGATAGAATTAAGTGTTAACTAATGTATGCAAGCAAACTTCCTTCTGACAGTTGTCTTTGGAGGTCTTGGCCGATGCAGTTTGCTGGTTCAAGGATGTTGGTGCCTGTTTCTTCAGTTGAGATACGGCTTCTGTGTCACTCACAGGTCTCATTTACTGTTTCCTGCTTTTCTTTGGTTTATTGGGGTTTTTTTCCCCTACATGGATTTTTTCTTAATGGTCTAATTGTATCCATTATAACATGAAAGCGTATTTTCCTGCTAATGGGAAGAAATGTTGATGAGGCAGAAATGCATAGTAAAATGTTTTACTTTCGGTGATGTCTTAAGCAACTGTGGGAAGCTGTAATGGATGTGGCGTAGTTGGTCTTCCTGCCAAAATACTCTCATTTATATGAAGTACAAACTGTACAAGTTTACAAAATTAATTGCACAAGTTTATATGAAGTACATGCATACTTCTTCCAGTACTGTTACTATGTCTGGAGGATCACACAGTAACGGTATGGAGAACTGTGCAGACTGATGGGTTAGAACTCCAGATTGGTATGAGAAATACTGGCTGTCACTAAATAAGAGCAGAAAAAGGGAAAGGCTAGTTTGCAGTTAGTCAGTCTGCAACCAGTTCAGGCCAAAGAAGTCTTGTACACAGAAAGCAAAAAGAATAAGTTGCTTTTGACTTGTAGGAAGGGGGTAGTATGGGAAGAGTGCTGTGTATTTAGGAATATCCACTTACCATCAAGTTGTTACCCTGCAGATTTCATGTCCATAAAGATCTTTAGCCATCCAAGTTGGATAGACTCTCATTCTGAGGGAATTTACACCAAGACAATTGGAAGACGGTAATGTATAAATGGACAAAAGGTAGGTGTACAGTGTTTCTGGAGGTCCAGGTGGTCTTCTGACATTTCTCCTGCTGGTGGTCCAGTGAGGACAAATGCAGATGATGATAAAAGTAAGCTAGCTGACTAGGTAGGTGATGGAAAAGGGGTGGGTTTTCCTATTACAAAGCAGTAGCTTGGTTTTAGGGCAAAAAGGGATGAAAAAGTTTTTTCTGAATGGAGTAAACTGAAGTGAACATCAGTTATGGAGGAGAGGCAAATAGACTAGCTAATAAAATGTGCAGAAAGAAAAAAAAACAAATTTTATTCTAATACAAAGCAAAGATCTTGGAAATACCGCTCATCAAGGACTGATAATTCTAAGGATCTTTATAAAGTGTTAGGGACTCGGGTTGAAGGAAAAAAAAAGAAAGCTTTTGGTTGGTCTCTAAGTAGCACTGGCCCTTGGTAGGAAGAGTGATGTGTTCAATGATTAAAATAGCTGCCTATAATTTAAGAAGGGCAAAGCAAGGGAAAAGAATAGTGCTATTTTGATTCAATTAGCTTTACCTGTTTACCTGTTTTTGACTTTTGAGAACTAAAAAAAATATATAATATTAATTGTTATTCTCTCTGTCAACCACAGCATGAATAGCTTGGTAGAGACCATCAAATTGCAGTCACATACAGGGTGACTAACTCATTAAGTACAGGAAACCTAATTTTTATGTGCAGGTGGTCTTGTACTGCTAATACTAAAATGTTCATTAAAAAAGATGATGGATGCACTATTCTTAGAATTCAGTGCAGAAGGATTAGGAATTGCATCTGGCATTGAAAGGTACCAAGTAACCAATTGTGTATTTAAAACCTCTTTGTGTTTAATAAAATACAAATGGCTATGAATTGATTTTGATTGTATGTGATAAATATAAAGTTTAGTCAGCATCATTTCTTTGTTCCTTTTTAAAAAGAGCACTTGGAAACCATTCAGCCAAGTCATCTATATAGAAATTCCTTATGTACTCCAGTTTTAAAGGGAAATCAGCTAAAGGCTGTTTTACTAGATGCTTAGAAAACAACTAATCTAAAACAGGGTAGTGTCATAGTAGTGAAAAGTGTCCCTCTGTTAATTAAATTAAGGAAAAAAAGCCATTCTAATGTTCAGTTTAGATGCTTGTATGGCTGCTGATGGTCCTTCATTCCTTCCCTACCTTTTGTACTAATATACTAATTACTTTCAAGTAAAAAATATTCCAGATGTATTCTAAATCTCTATTCACGGTTAGAAATGTGTTCACTTATATAGGAGCTGAAATACCTCCCCTCTAATACAGAGGAAAAACTCTCTGAAAGTTCGGTCCTGCTTGACTGGGTCCAGAGGAGAGCTGCAAAGATGATCAGGGGGCTGGAGCACCTCTTCTATGAAGACAGGCTGAGAGACTTGGGGAAACCTTAGAGCGGCCTTCCAGCACCTGATGGGGCTGCAAGAAAGCTGGAGAGGGGCTTTTATTGGGGAATGTAGTGATAGGATGTGAGGTAATGGTTTCAGACTGAAAGAGAGTAGATTTAGATGAGGTATTAGGAAGAAATTGTTTACAAAGAGGGTGGTGAGACCCTGCAGCAGGTTGCCCAGGGGAGTTGTGGCTGCCCCCTCCCTGGCAGTGTTGAAGTCCAGGTTGGGTGGGGCTTGGAGCAACCTGGTCTGGTGGGAGGTGTCCCTGCCCATGGTAAAGGGGTTGGAACAAGATGATCTTTAAGGTCCCTTCCAACCCAACCCATTCTATGTTTCTATGAAAGCAGAAAGGTAGTTTCTACACCTGTGACTGAACTAATCAGAGCAGGAGGGAGGAAAACACCCCACTTTCTTTCAGATATCAAGGAACATGCTCAACTCCTGCCTTCTGTCATTGCTCTAAGCACATATCAAGGTAGAATTGTGGTCTGATTCCCACAGTTTTTTCTCCTTGTTATGTTACAAGACAATAGTGACTTGGTGTATATCTTCTCTTGAATTTTACGTTCTTAATTTGTTTTCTTGCTACTATTTGGAACAGTGAAGAAACAGACGACATAGGTATCTCTGCTTAAAGTTTCTAGTTATAAAGCCTAAACACTTGTACTGCATAGCTCTACTGGTTTTGTTTTATTATGCATGTTGGTATAGATGTAATGTGTGTAATGCATTTTAATGTGTTTATAGATAGGATGAGTAAAATAAATTTTTTCACAATTAGTGTTATCACCCTTTGTGACAATGTAACCTGAAGGAGGTTTCGTAAACTGGAGTCACCTGACATGATCTGACACATACGGGATAGACAAGAGATTGTATGTCCTCCAGGATAGGTTAAGGTGACCCAGAATGATAGAGTAGCACATGATATGGGGGGTGGTAGTGGGAAGTATTGGTTAGTGTGATGAGCAATGATATTTGTACATCAGCAGCCTGGTAATTGACAAGATTTTATTTTTACACATTGTTGTGAAGGTGGGAGATAAGAAGATGAAAGAATTCATAGTGATTTATGTTTCTGTGTGGGGATGCTGTCAAACGTTGTTTTGAAAAATTGATGATGGTGATAGAAGCTAACTATTGATTGAATAGGAGTCTCCCTCTTGATTTTGAATGAGAAGACAGATTGGAAGAAGTGAAAATAAGCTACTTATCGCTAATAGGAAAGGGGGGAAACGAGGACTTAAACCAGCAACACGGTCAAGCAGTGTCCTAGAGGTAATTTTTATAGTAAGTGATGCAAATTTGTGTGGTTAAGGTTCTGTTCAGAGTGTTGGGAGACAGGGGCCGTGTGACTGACTATAGGAGCTCAAGGGAGAAATAAGTGAGTAGAGTTGTGGGTCAGAGTAACCGGCAGGATACTGGTGATTTCCACGGAAGTAATCTAGGCATGCGATAAGAACAGTTGTTGATGGTTGAGATTGTTCTCATCTTATATGGACTGAATTTAAATAGGTAGTCCCCAGAGGTGCTCATCATCTGGAGCTTTCCTGTGAGATGGAAGAGTGTCAGGGATACTGTAGTGTTAGAAAGGCGGGGGAAGCAACTCGGGGTAGGAAAGAACATACTGAAAAAGAAGAAGCAGAAGAGAGGAATGGGCTAAACAGCAGCACAAGAAATCACAGTGGAATGGATGAAGAAGCAGAAGAGATTACTCTCCAAGGGCATTCATTGAGGACTTTTTCATTGGAAGGATCTCCTGTAGAGCAGTACTAGGTCTCTGAGAAACCTTGGAACTGATAGGTGACATTTGCAACCCAAGTTTTTCTTCTCCCTTGTATGTATGTCTTTCCTTCCTTTCCTTTTTATTCCCATACCTCTTTAAGGGAAGATTTTGACTGAGAGTAAAGGTAGATGCCTCTTTTAAATTTCCCTCCTTTTGAAGCATGTTAGCTGTGGGTTTCTTTACAGGTGCATTTAAAGGAAACAATAACCAATTGGAGAGATGTGGTTTCTGTAGGAAGCGATTACTCAGGCATTTTTACATCTAGCAAGATTATGTTTAAGACTCATTGGTCTTAGAACTAGTGCGTGCTAGATAAATTGGTTAAGCTCTATCTCAGTGTTTGCTATTTTGGGTTTAGATACTGGCCTGCCAAATCTAATTGAAGCTGTTGAGAATGTTTCTTTTTTAACTGTAGTGCTAATAGAGCTACTGCTGTCTAACTGCTAGCACTCGTTCTGGTCTCTATTTTTATAGATCATGCTGTTAGCATTTATTCTTGGCATTTAGTCTCTTATTGGTGGGGGCACCAGACAACTGTTGACTTTAAAATGTGGTGTTTTCTAGATTTGTATAGTTTTGTGCGAGGACTGGACTATCTGTGTGTGTTGTCAGAGCGCATACATTAGAACTGTGTTGAATGATTTTATCTGTGACATCAGTCTGTCTCAGTTCTGATCCCTTAATGGTATTAAAATGAAAGCTGGTATCTAGAATGGAATTAGTCCCTTAGTCTCACTACTGATCTTTAATACTGAGATTTTTCTGTACTAGAAAAAAATTGTAGTGCTTTTTCAGCTGTTAACAAAGATGACTGACAAGTTAAAAATCAACCTGTTTATTGATTTATTTTTTTTTAGTTGCAGTGTCTTATTGCTAGACAGAATATTGCATAGGAATATAATCTAATGCAGTTTAATAAATGTCTGTTATTCTCTCAATAATTTAGAATTCAGTAATCTGCAAGTAAACAGGTGATTTTCTTTACTTCTATGAAAGGTTTAAATACAGACTTAATTGTTTTGTCCAGATCTTAATATTGGCTTGTTGGAGAAGATCTGGAAGATCTAGAGGAATTGATTTTAGATTAGATGAAACAGATGCCAGATTGTTTTTAGAGTTCACATCCAATTGTTTCCTTTTTCACTCAGAAGTGAGAATGGAGCTGTATGTAAAAATCAAAAAAACCCCAAAACTGCCATTGCTTGGCTATCAGATCTAGTAATGCATTTCACATATTACTGAATGATACTGTGAACTGGAATGTGCAGTTGCAAGAAAAATAATTTTGGAAGATGCATGAATATGAACTTCAAAATGTATTTTAAGGCATGCACTTGGGTAGCACTGCTGTCAGCATGCAAAGGTCATTCTTCCAACAGTATCTTTCTCAGAGATGACCCTTCGAAGAAAGAGAAATTGGGAATGAGGAGAAACCTAATGGTTTGCAGACTACATGCAAACATGTTTCTGCATGTTATACTTATGCTGTGTTAGTTTGTTTAATAAAAAGGCATTAAGAATTGAGGCAAAACAACTCTCACTACAACCTTGTTCTCAGAAGGAACACAGCAAACTCATATCTTGTTCTTTTCCAGACACTGCCGTCTTCCACCCAGGGTTCTTGGGTGTTGGTTCTTGGTTTTTCAGATTCAGAAGCTGTCAATGCATTGGTTATTTAAAGTTCAATCTACAGGGGGTTTTGGTTTTTTGGGGTTTTTTTTGTAAGACAGGACTATTTTCCAATCAGTTGAATTTAGTATATTAATTTCCTTAAATTTTCTTGTGAGCTGAGGATTGTCTTCCAGCTCTGTGATCTCAAACAATAGAAATCTTTAATACATTAATGAACTATTTGCCTTTTAGTCCAGGTGGCTTGTGGTTCTGGATGGTTTTTGTGTCCTATAAGGGGATTATTATCCTGTTACGTAGCAAAAATTGTGGGCGGATTTTATAGCTCCATTCCATTCATGAAACAAATCACTTCTACAACGGTATTTGCAGAACGTGAATTAACTTGCAACTCAGGGGTTTAGGTAGCTTTATGTTTTATGGTAAAAAGTAATGATCTGCTCCTTCATCATTGATTTTTGGGCAGGTAGTGAGGAGATCTGAGAGCAAGCCAAGGCTTAGTGTTTAGAAATTGGCTCAAACCATGAGATTAAGCAGCAGCAGCATTAGTCTTTTTAAGAGTAATGTGATAATGTCATAGAGAAACGGATCATACCTCAGTGGCAGATGGTGCATGCCTGTGTGAAGTGTAATAGAGTAAAAATACATTTTAGTTTGATGTTGTACATGTTTAGTCACAGTCAGTAGCTGTTGCAGTTAGTTATGAATTTAATATTGATTCAAACAGGAAACATCAACTTCCAGTAAGACACCTGTTCAATCGTTCACAGCTTACTAAGAAGTTTTAATACCAGACACTTGCATTGAGAATATATCCCTACTTCAAATCAGTGCATTTTTAAAAATTCATAACGCTGATTGTGCTTTGTTCCCACTTCATTAGCTAATTCCTGTTTTGAATATGGGAGTGTATTATTCCTCCTGGTGTCTTCCTTTGCTATTTTTTATAGGGAACGCTGACATTTGAGAATTGATCTTTGTAATGTGCATATGGGGTGAAGTAATGATAGACGATTATGACAGTGAATTGATGTGCACAATAATTGACAGTATCTGACAGTTCTTTTTTTTCTTTAAACCCACTCAAACAAACAATAACACCCTAATATTTTTGTGTCACTTTGTATATTAAGAGCACAGCTGAGGTTGATTTCATTTGTAGCTATGAATATTTAGCAATTTGGCAAGCAAGTTTTTAGACTGCGGATTTTATCTGTAATCAAACTGGTCAGTGATGTCTCCTAGGTCAACTTTGTAAAGCAGCGAGCCACAAAATAAGTGCAGCAGGAAGTAAAAGGTTCATAATAAAATAGCAATTGTTAATTGGAAAGTTATGGCTATACACATGTGGGGGGAAAATGACGCCTAAAACCAGATTTAAGTATTGCTCAACTAGCACCACTTACCTCTGCCCTGGAAGGAAGGGGAACTCGGGGATTTAGATACTCCAACAATGACTTGGCTGGTAGATTGAGATCTATAATTAAGTATACAATTACAGCAACTGTTTGCTGCTAGTTTCTGCTGTTTTTGAAACAATTCTAATTTGAAATCCCCAGTTTGCTATACAAATGTGTTTCTGAAATACAGGAAATGTGAAAGATGCATCTGATTCACACCTGTTTTCTAACCTATTTCAGACAACCACTAAGTGGTTATATGTTCTAACAATTTATTACTTTATTCATAATGTGATAAATTAAAATACAAAGCCTCAGCTGGTTAGCAACTCAAACTGTTGCAGAATCTCCTGGATTATCCAGCAGCAATAAAAGGCCATAGGCACAAGACAAATTCATGCATATAGAGTGCCACAAACATTCACAGAATCTGTAAAATAAGCAAAATGAAATCAGCCTATGCCTAGGTTTCTGCTGCAACATGTATCGACAGTCTTCTGTATTTTAATAACATGAAACAGCTCTAGGATCCAGCATGCATAATCTGTGGCGTAACTGTCAAAGTGTCTGCCTGATACAGGAGGTATATTGAGAGTTTGTCTATCTGCCTAGGTTCTAAATGGAGAGAAATATACCAACTTTGTTGTTCTTATTAGCGGAGTATAAGTAATAGGTTGTTCATCTGGGATGTTGAAAACTGATACTTAAATGTTGTCCAAGAGGATTTGAATCTCAGGTCATTCATGTTTTAGGACAGGAGTGCACAACTGTGACAGTCTTGGGATCATACGGATAGATGATTTATCCTGGGACTTATTTAATTTCACAAATTACTACTGGAAAATTCAGGGTACAGTTAAGTATTGTGCCCAAAATCTTTGCCGAAGGTTCTTATTCCCTATGCTTTCTCTTTCTCTCGTGCTTGGTAGTCATACCTCATACAAAGTAGTTAACGGGTTATCTGTGTTAATGGATCAACATCGACTTAATGCAATATTTAGCCAATCACATATTTAGCTCACAGAAGTGTGGGTGTTGGGTACCCACCAGCATTTTGTACACACCCATGGTGTGTATATTTCTGTATTTCTTAAGTACTGTGCAAACAAAATTGGATATGTCCCTCCCTAAAATGTTTCAATATCTAATAAAAGATGTGGGTGTGATAAAGTAGAACAGGGAGAAGGGTTTATGTGTTGTATGGCAGTAGGGAAAAAGAGAAACGGGTCATGATAGTAGCATCATATAAGTTAAGAACACTAAGTAAGTGTCCTTTCTAGAAACAGTGGTGTACATTCTGGTGTAGTTTAGAGTGTGTGTATGTATGACTCATTTCACGTTTTTAATTACAAATCTTACTACTGATTAAATTGGTATATTGCATCTCATAAATATTAATTTGCTTCTGAATTTTTCCAAATTCCTCTTCTTTCCCACAATCAGTCTCTCTTGTGCCGCTGTGAAAGAAGACTGAGGTCTGAGGTTGTTTACTGTGGCTAGCAACAATAGGCCTGAAAAAGCTCTGACCATTTGGAGCTCTCACTGTCTAGGATCTATGTGCTGATGGGAAACTCTTTTAAGAATGGAGGTGGAAAAAAAAGGTGAAAAGAAAGGGGGTCACACTGGAGCAATGAGTGAGGGCACCAACTCTAAGTAGTTTTCTCATGGATTTGCAGCCTCTCTTGTTAACCCAAATGCTCATGTCATACTGTTTTTGGTTCTAATTGGTCTCTTCCAACCTCCATAATTCTGCAGCTCTAGTTACTTGGGGCAAACAGTGGAAAGAAGTGCTGCATCTTGCTGCCTTTAGGGGGTTTAAAAGGTAATTAAAAGTCGTAACAAGATTATTTATCTGCAACAGGTAGACTTTCTGACAGTGTCATAGATATAAATATTTATGCTTAACAACAACGTTATATTTTATTCTTACTATAGAAGAACTTTTCAGAGCATACATGCTGAGGCATATGCTTGGATAAATAGGCATTTTGATTCATAAATGGTTGCTCGTAGTTGTAAGACTGGAGAAACTCTTCCCCTCTGGTGCATGTGCATTATAGCGGTTTTTCACTGGTGCAATCAAACTCAGCCATATTGGTAATTTCTGCACTAATTGTGCTACTATAAAGGGGGATTTTGAACTGCAGGCAGTTTTTCTAAATCTAGGTATGTTTATCTTGTTGCAAAACTGTGTTTTGCACTCAGAAAACTTGTATAGTCAGAGTTTTTGAAGCTATATCCACACAGGTGAGAAAAATAATTTTAAAATAGTCAGTGGAGGTCAAATTTTCTGTCTTCATTTATGTGTTGGAAACCCTTCTTTGACCAGCGTCCCAGGGAAAGCAATCAACAACAAAATTCTGCAAATCTGATTTATCTGCTTGTGTGCAGATGTGAATGTTTCCTTAACCATCTTGTCCAAAAGTGGTGTTACATTATTCTAAGTAATGAACAAAGTTTTGTTTTGCTAGACTGTAGGCATTTCACTCGGTTTTTAGATAATTAGAAATATCTGTAATAAAACTATAGATACTCTTGCAAAACAATGAAACTCTTATTTGTATAGCAAGATAGCCAGTGAGGGCCCTATAAAAGTGTCTTTTCCATTCCATTGCTGTTGATAAGCATACCCGTATCCCTTGGCAGAACACTTCTTAAACTGCGTGTCCCCTGCAGTATACAAACAATGTTGCCAGATACAGGTTATTTTGGGGCATGCTGGAAGCAAATGTGAATCTTTGCATGCTCACTGAGAATGTACCATCAGCTGTCCTCTTCCTGTGCTGAAGGATTCTGGTTGTCAACAGCTGTGACAGCATTGGTACTAGGAGGTAACAAATCCTCAAGTAGGTCAGTCTCATGCTGCTTCAGGTTATGTATCATAATTAACCTCTTAAACTTGTCCACCCAAAACCAGTGGAAGATAGTGCCACGCCTGAAGCTTGTCAAATTTTATGTCAGAGACAATGCATGCAGCAGAGGTTGTTTCTTTGCTTCACTGTAAACATCTGGCTTTGGTTCACAGACACTGAAGCAACAAAAAACAGCGAAACATGGTGACAGCAGCATCTTCCAGGAAAAACAAGGTGCACTCTTTGTTGAGAATGGTCTCTGAATCCTGTGTGTCTCACTCATCCTCCCCTCTCGCCCCTCCCTGTTCCCCAGTGTGGGAATCCAGGATTATTGAAACTATTGTCTGCAGACCTTCCTACTTTGCGCAAAATATGTTTGATTTCAAAAGGTATGCTATCTAGAGGGAAGTATTTTGCCAGCTGTATTTATCTGTTGTTTCCTCGATCAAGATCATGTTACTCTTTTTTTAAATCTAGCTCACTGTAAGGCATATATTTTTCACCTATGTAGCAGGCTGTGATTGAATAAAAATCTTGCCGGTAACCACTGGCAATAAAACTTCTTTATTATTGTTGTATATGAAATAATTTTGTACGTCTGTATATACTCCCCTGATAATTAATAAAAATACTTGGGTTTTATTTCTGCTTAATATGTGCCTCTGCTGTGGAGAATTTTATCAATCCGAAGTCTTTTTAGCTAAACATAATTCCCTACTGAACGTGACTGGATGTTTAGGGCCAAGCATAAATAATCTGGCTTCTGCAACACTGTCCTGGAATTATTCAAAGAAATAATTCTGGTTTTACAGGTTCCACTGTTTAAAATGGAGGATGGTTGTCATGGGCCAAAGGCTGCCTGAAATGCCCCTGCAGCAAGCAATTTTAAAGATACAATTTCCAACCCTTCCCTTGAATAACAAGCATCAGTGTTGTCATTTCCTCGACCTCCTTTTTTTTTTTTTTTTAACAGAGTGGAGAAGGTAAATACTGATTGGGGGTTATTCATTGTCATTCAGCTTGCTGAAGTAGAACCTTATTTCCTGATCTGTTGTGTGAAAGCTTTCCACTAGTCTTCTGGGTATATCGATATCTGTTCAGAGTCCTCTAACAAGCAACTGAAGGCGTGGCGAGGATTTGAGGTTTGAGTCAACTGTAGGTCTCATTTGTCTCAAACCAGTGGTAAGCTGGAACTGAAATACTTAGGAGATGTGAGCGGCCTCCAGGTTACCGTGAAGTCCTCAGAACAGCTGCGGTTGAGCAGACTGGCAGTCCATCTGGCAAGCATTTCCTAGCAGTGGTGGGGTTATACCCGAGGAAGAGTAAAACCAGGATGAACGTGTAATATTTCCCCCAGGTGCTCTCCCCATACTTTAAGCTGAGTGCTGGGGCTCTTCCACTATGCCTTTTTGGTTGGAAGAACCTGACAGATGATGAGACTTGGCCTGATGTGGTTGATATTATGTGCTAGAGCAGGGTTAAGTAAGATTTCATTAGATATTTTTACCTTGAGAGTAATTTATCACTAGTCATATAAAGCAGCTGTTAGTATTTCTGCAAAAAAAATAGGAAAGTGGTGATCTGAGCTAGTCGAGGTCCTGGTGCATGGTTACCTTGGGCTCCTCTAAGTACTCTGATATATTTTCTTTAAGATTTTGTACTTTCCTGCAGGTGGGACCTGATGAGGTGAACGTGTGGAAGCCTGTGGGGTTCCAGCTATTGGGCACTCGTCAGTGGTTGCTGTTGTAGTTACAGCACGTTCTTAGCTGTTCTCTTCTGATACAGGCCTAAGGTTATCTGACTCAATGTCACAGTTTCAAGTGATACTAAAGTAACGTCAGCTACAGAGAGTTCATTGTTCTTGTCTGATTCTGTACCTACTGTCTTTTGTCCCGTGTATAGCTGCTTAATCTCCAAAGCAGAATGACATAAAATATCCAGGTGGTGCTGTGTATCCTCCCCTCATGCTCACACATCCCACTTGCTGTGTTATCTCCTCTGGATGGTTGGGATTAGATGAGTTCCTTGTGCTTGGTTTGGAAGTCTGCAAACAGTTTGTGAATTTGTAATGGCTCCCTAGCACTAGATTTTATTATTCTGGGCATTTCAACAGAGGCAGCCTAACAGGTGTCAGGAAATGAAGCAAGAATAATCTCTCTTTGTTTGTTGTTTTTGTGATGATTATGAGGCTAGCTATTTCTTTGATCATTTTTCTGCTCTGAACGCTCTGCCCGCAAAGTTTTGACCTTACGCCTTTTTCTTTCAGAGGCCAAATCACCTGACTGTCCCACTGTCAAATCCAACCCTGCACTGTCATATTCCCTGGATTAACTCTTTATCATAGCAGAGCTGTTGCAGACCTGCATTTCTTCTGTTTGGGAGCTTGTGTACAGTGGTTCTGAATAGCTTTTGTAAAGATTAAGTAGTTTTTCAGTAGGAGTAAAGTGTTGTGGGGAAGGAAAGAATTATGCAGCCATGACAGTTTGACAGACTCTATCATAAGACCTCAGGTTTCAGAATCTGGTTTGACCCTTGCTGTCTGTCTTGATATTTTTAATTGTCTAAAGTGCTGCTGTTCTATATTTCTGAGGCTGACTAAACTGATACAGTATTTTTTTCAACAGGAAGCTTGAAAGACTTGAGACTTTAATATTACTTAACATTACTTTTCCCCCTTGCTATTTACTTGTCTGGATTGTCCTTCTGTTGAGAATAAATGAGTAGATTTATGCAGTGTAGTGCATTGGAGTTCATTTGGTTCAAATGCAGAAGCTGGCACCAGTGACTCCTGAATGAGGAACAGGACATGTAACGTGAAAGTTGGTTGTAGTGCAGTCCTGCAGTGACAATCCTGAGTTCTGAAGTTCAGGAGTTCATTGTTCTGTGATTGTACCGCTGCTTGTTTTTTACCCCAAATCAAGGAACTTTCATTCCTTCTGGAACAATTTTGATTTTCAATCTGTTTTAGGCTTTTTTTGGGGGTCACATTTATGATGATTTTATGATGGGCTGATTCTGCTTTTTATTGGAAAGAAATAGAAATTAGTTCAATTTATAGGTAAATCCATTGAATGAAGCTACTACCTGTACTCCCCCAAATTTAATTGTTTTTCTAGGTACTACATGTTTTACAGATTATACTCTGCCTGACCCAGCTTCTTAGCTGTTCTACATGACTTCATGCTCAGTTAGATGATCTAACTGACCATAGTGTCATTTAATCCCTCTGAAGATATGTTCTACTTCTGTCTCTGTTGAAGGCAAAGCTTATCCTTTCCATAAGTCCAGTTACTAATTTTGAATGTGTTCAGTTGAATGGGCTGGATGTTTTTGTTTGTTTATAATTGTTCTACTTCAGTGAAGATAGTGTCAATGAACTGATACAGGTTATTAAATGTGTTGCAACTTTATAAAAATTTCCTGGAGTTAGTGATACAGAAGTATGTTCTTTTCATGTTCTGTTAATTTGTGATGTATTTTTTCTTAACTCTCTTCAGAATTTTATGCAAGAAATGTCTAATGTAAGAGATTTAATAATTTAATACAGCAATTAAAATGGGGTAGAAATGAAACCACACTGTAGACAGAATGCTATAAAATAAAAAGTTAAAGAAGGATAAAAAGCAATGCTTTCACATGAAATAATCTCCCCAAAAAGTATATATATAATTTTTACTGTCTTGAAAGTCTTTCAAGCTCTCTGAATTCTTCAAGCTACTGTTCTCACACATATAAAATACAAAACCAAACTCTGAAAGCAAAATAAATAGCCAATACAATAAAATATCAGTTTGTTCTTACCTATCAGGGTTATAGAATTGACTAAAATTTTTGTACCTTTGTCTTAAACAGAATGTTGGCTTTGAAAGCTCAGGGAAGAAGCAGCAGGGAGAAAAAAGTAACACAGTGGTAAGTACGTTATTTTTCTTTCTTCTGAACCAACTGCACAATATATTAAAATAGAAATCCTGTTATTTATTCATATGTTGCAATAATCACCTCCAAAGCACTTGAGTTTTATTCTGCATCATCTCATGTTATTCTGAAGGCAGCTTTTAAATTTATAAATATCTGTTGAAGAACAAAGTGAATTATATGTATTTACATGTAATTGTATGCATGTATAGAAAGAATATATGGGAAACTTAAGTTGCAGGAAAATAATTCCTTTTTTAGAGGTCAGTGTCCATTATTAATTTTTTTGGCTTGTAGAGCTTTAGCATTTTATACTGCTTTTTAAAATATTTTTTTCTAATTCTTAGGAAAGATAAACATATCTTTTAATAACCTATATAAGAGATGCTTGAAAAAATGCCTGGAGTGCTTGTTCGGCCTTGTACTGTCTTTCTGGTTTGCTGATCTAAAGCCTAGGTGAACATGCCATCGTATCATTTCTCTCATACCAATATATTAACATTGTTCAGCTGGGGAGCATACTTAACATGAAAAGTATTAAGAAGCCTAATAAAGCTAATTTTTCTGTTCAAAACAGAAAAGCAACACATGTTCAGAATCAGATTTTTTTCTTTATTAAATGATGCCATGCAGATGGCACTAAGTTATTTATGCCTCATATTGTAAGGATTTCTAGAGGCAAGTATTTCTCATGAATAAAAAGAATGCCCAATAGAATATTTTGTCTTCAGAACTTCTCTACGCATTTCCATGGAATAGTTGTTATTGCTTACCCCTCTATGAAAAAAACCCCAACAACATATGACAGCAGCTCCCATCTGCTCTGATTTTAGTAATAGTGCTGCTCACATTATAGAAATGCTAATAAATATTGACACTTCAGTGACTGTAATTTTGAGACTTACTATGAAATTTAAAACAGAATCTTCTGCATACTTTATCTGGCATTGCTACAAACAGCACATACTTAAGAAGATAGAAACGTGCACATGCTTGCATTTTCCAGCTTTTTGTGTAGTCTACAAGACTGTAGGCTTTGTGTACTTTGACATTGCTGAGTTAAGAAGCTGTACTCTTGCTGCACTGCTTCAGCTGTGCTTACTGCTCCATCACGTTTGTTGCTTCCTATGGGCAGATGACTAGCAGTGCCTCTTCCCTTCACTTTCCCCTATGCCTGTTTATGTCTTTTGACTATGTTGTTAAAACTGGACACTATCTCTTCCTGCTTAAATAAATGTTAACAGTATGTGATACACAGCGTTTACTTGTACAGTGGATCCAGACATAATCCCTCAAAGGACTAAACGCAAAGCATAAGCGGTTTAATATGGTCTTATACCTCTTCCAGAGGCTTACCATCTCTTAGTCTGGTTGCTCTGTGTATTTAATTTTATTTGTTTTCTTTGTATAGAAAGTCAGGAACTTGCCCTGTTTGTTTCCATGGATCTTTTTCAGAGCAACAAGGAAAGAAAATGGAATTATTTTATGTAGAAATTAGTGGATTCTGAAGCAAAGCAATTCTGAAGTAACTTGGTACAGCTAGCTGTACTAAATAGCTCTGATTACAGTAGCTGTGATTATTTCTACTGAATGTTTAAAAAAAGAAACAGACATATCCTGGCTAGTGGGGGATGGAGTTCACTTCATTATCCTGTTGGGATAAATATTTCATGTTATTGGCTATGTATTAACTTAAGGTGACATACACAGAAACCCAAACATGTCAGTTCCATAATATAAAGGAGTTCTTAAGCCATTTGAAAACATCAGTGTTGAAATGCTGAAATATCAATGTCGTGGTGTCCTGGTTTGAGCTTCTAAAAAAGTTCAGGTTTTTTAGTATTCCATGAAGGCTCCTGCAGTTTCCTTTGAACTTCAGTTTGTCATAGTAGATATCCTTGAATTTATATGGCTCTTTTTTTTTTTTTTTAATTTGGGGAGAAGAAATGGGTGAAACTCAAGCACAGCAGTTTTAAAAATCAATTTATTCCTCTTAATGTTTTCTTAGTAACACTACAAATACATACCCGAAGAATATGCAATCAAGTTGAACATCAGAAATGAAGCTCAGATCTAATGCTAATCTCAGCAGCGTTGTTAATGGTATACAATTAGAAACCATTCTTCAGATGAAATGCTATAGTGGCACTTGGATAGATCAGCAGTCCAGATGGAAGTTAGTTTTTAGGGCTGCCTCAGAAAAAGAGCAAAAGTAAATGTGTGAGAACTAAGTTGCAGCTACCTGAGTTGCGGTTGTGTAGTGACAGGTTGTGCATGTGTTACTGTGTAGTTACTATGTAGTGTTAATAGGAAAAGTCAACATAAATATTAAAAAAGCCAAAATTAAAATTGTTTGGGTATCTGAACGTTTTTAAATTTATTGTTTACTGTAGACTTAATCTATAATTTTTCTCATAATCTTTTTTTGCTAAGGATGTTTCCGTAATGGACCCTGCTTAAATTACAGATCTGTACTCTCATGTACCTCTGCCTTAGTGATGCCTTGTTGTAGGATTATAAGAAGGTTGGATATTATTGCATTTATGTTAAAGGCTGTAGTTGAAATAGAATATTTATTATGTAGGTGTTTGCCAAGAGGTTTTTTGCTGCTTTTCCAAGTTTAAAGATAATAGTTTTGTTTTGTTTTCAATCTGGATTTGTCGTTGTTAAGGTTTTGGTGTGATAAGGCCAAGTACTGGCTGCTTTGTTGTATCGCTGCTTTTTTACAGATACAGAAATTAATAGAAATAAATATTCCAAAATTTTCTTTTGATATACCTAGGATGGATTTTACTTGTCATAATATCTCTTGAGGTTTGTTTTAGCGTAGGCAGCTGGATAAATTTCTAAGCTGGAAAATAACTGTTGCAACAAATATGTGCTTGGATAGTTTCTAGTTTCAGTGAAGTGGGAGAATGCTGATACTGAACCAAGAAAATGTTATTGATACCTTCAACACATTTTAACTAAGTAAAGAGGTTTAGAGGTTTTAGAAAATAGTTTGATGAATAACTTCATATCTTAGTTATGTAAGGGATTTCTGAATATTTTAAAGCAAAACAAAATAGAGTCAATTGAAATCTGATTAGAATTTACTTCATAGAATACAAGAAACAGATAATTTAAGCAGGTGTCTCCAGAATTCACACCTGGCATTGCTTCTCTGGGAGTTACCTGAAATTATCTTGCTGCTCTGGCCCTTGAAGGTGTGTATGTGCTTTTAGTTGTTGGTTTGGTTTTTTTTTTGGTTGGTTTCTTCAAAAAAAAAAAAAAAGCATTGACAGCTTGGAAAGTAGTTAAACCCAAGAGAAACCTTGACTTTGTTACCAGCTTTGAGTTTTGTATTTCAGCAAGCTAGGAGTAGAGTATTGGTCATTTTGCTTTTGTCCTAGCAGCTGTTGAATCAATGAAAGCAAAACTGATTTCTGCTGTCTCTGTTCCCTTTATTTTCTAAAAAAATGTAGCAAGCATCCTTCATATTTTTGCATTTAACAATTGGTTAATATTTACTATATTTACTAACATGTTCCTCCTGTTGTTGTTAACTTTTACCATTGTTGTTTCATGAGTGATGCCTTTTATTTCTTTAGCTCTGAATGCTGTATGTGAGCAAGTGTAGTGTGTTTTTTGGTGTTCCCAAACCATGGATGAGGACATGCAGCCATGGATGCAGTTGCGCATAGTTTTCTTATCAGGAGTGGGGAGGCTCAGACTATAGCTTCACATTAAAATGGTGAAATGCTTTCAAAATCCCTTTTTATTTCCTGCCACTTGTTTTCTCCCCCAGCGTGCAGTGCTGCAGTTCACTGGTTTATACTGACCTGAGTGTTTGCCAGTCTTGGTCACTGAAGTGAATGGCATAACCAATCGAGTTTTGCAAAATACTATTTTTTTTTTTTCTAGAAGAGACTGAAAGAAATTGCTTGGCTGAGAGGGAGGACAAGGTGAAAATACCTTATCTTGTCATTGTTACCAAATGAGTCTTTGACACCTCAATCAGAGAATGCCAGGGCCACTTACAAAGAGGCAGTCCCTTCACATTATGTGTTGTCTTTTCATGTTTCAGTTCCTTGTCAATGACCACGAGGTTAGAGCCATACTTTTGTCTCCTAAAGGGGGCAGGAAAAAGGATTGCAGGGAAACAAACTTCCAAGCTAGAGTTTACAAGGTGCCAACTGATGTCTGTTAAATTAAGACCTTGCCATTGCCATCCAAGAGGACTGGATTGATTTTAGGGGAATTATTTGCTGATGAGCAAGAGGTGCCAAGTAGTTTCTGAGGTTAAAGAAGGTAGGATAATTGTGTTCTTTACTGTAAGAGCTGAGGGTGTTCTGTATTCCTTAATTACTAAGATGTTTACAGTTTCCCCAAATTCACGAGGACTAGTACTGTTGTTAGCTGGAAGAGATTAATTTAAATTGTGCTGTGAGTTTTCACAACATAGCGTCGTCTTTCATCAACAAGGCAAATTAGTCTGTTTTGCTAACTTCTGTTCACAATGCGTGTGGCTGCTTTAGGAAGAGAAAAACCTTTAACATCTCTAAAGAGAGACTGGTTCATGTTTTTATATCCAGTATAAAAAGCTTCATTTCCTGCTGATTTTTCAGTATAGAGGAAGTAATCAGTTATTATTTTTTTTTAGTGACATAAATGAGATTTTTAATAAATAACAATATACTTTTCTCATAATGCTTTGTTTCAACAGGAGTATGTTGGGACTTCTGCCAGTTGGCCAAATAAGCTGCCTCGTATTTATAAGGTTGTATATTAGGTTACGTGCTCCCCAACACAATCTTTCCCTTTCCTGTATTTGCACATCCTCAGCTCCATAATTCTGAACTTGTTTGTAGATGGTGGAGTGGGCTAGAGAGAACCTGACCAGATATTTTTTCCCCTAGTTGTTCGTCCCGTTCTATATAAACATGTGATAGCTGGTTTCGTTTTCAGCTCTGCTGCTCATGGAACTGGTAAACACCCTTTTGAAAGGCTTGAGGGAGGGAAAAAGTGCTTTCACCAGCTTAGAGCAGTCACATCCTGTTAGCATCAGACAGGAGATCTAAGGGACTAATGGTACAGTCAAACCATTGCTTTTAGAGCAAATTAACAAATACTAGGAACAAAACTACTTAAATTCTACTTGTAACAACCCTGAGTTCAGAATTTTTAAATAAATATGATACTTGGGAGGGCTATGTGGCTTGGGGGGGGGTGTGAGTGGGCGGGTTTATTTCTTGGGATTTTGTGGTTGGGGTTTTTTTTGTATGTTCATCAAAACATAGATAGACATGTAGTTAAATAAAAATGTCCTATGGGATTCTGGCAGATCTGCAGGTGTTGTAGAGCTACCAGATAACTTGGATGGATGGGGGTATGCAGGGAATCATCAGAGAGTCCCAGGAAAGAACGATACTTCTCTTCTGGATGATACTGACTTTTCTGGATTAATATTTAGTGTGTATCCAAGCTTGCTGTTGATTTTGCTTTATTTCATAGCATCGGTTTGAAAGACCATGACCTTTGCTTTTCTGCTTCCAGGGATTTTATTCTACTGTTTCACCGTTTATAGATTTCATTGGTTGTAGGTGTCAAGGTTTCAGTAGCGGGGTGGCTGCAGGTGTGGCTTCTCTGAGATGATGTCAGAAGCTGCGCCATGTCAGATGGAGCCAGTTCTAGCCAGCTCCAATATGGACTCACTACTGGCCAAAGCCAAGTCAGCCAGCAATACTGGTAGTGCCTCTGGGATAATATATTTAAGGAGAGTCCAGAAACTGCTGCACTACAGCAGCCATAAGAGAGGAGTGAGAGTATGAGAGAGAAACAACTCTGCAGACACCAAGGTCAGTGAAGCAGGAGGGGGAGGAGGTGCTCAAGGCACCAGAAGAGAGATTCCCCTACAGCCTATGGTGAAGATGATGGTGAGACAGGCTGTCCACAGCCAGGTCCACAGTGGAACAGGTATTCAGCCTGCAGCAAGTGGGAAACTCCACGCTGGAGCTGGTGGATGCCCTGAAGGAGGCTGTGACTTCATGGAAAGCCTGCACTGGAGCAGGCTTCTGATGGGACCTGTGCATCTGTTGAGAAGAGCCCATGCTGGAACAGATTGGCTGGCAGGACTTGTGACCCCGTGGGCGACCCACGCTGGAACAGTCTGTTCCTGAAGGCCTGCACGCTGTGAAAGGGACCCACACTGGAGCAGTTTGTGAGGAACTGCACCCCTTGGGAAGGACTCACATAGGACAAGTTTGTGAAGGACTGTTTCTTGTGAGTGGGACCCCACACTGGAGCAGAGGAAAAGTATGAGGAGGAAGGAGCGGCAGAGACAACATGTGATGTATCCCTGTATCCCTGTGCCACTTAGGGAGAGGAGGTAGAGAGATTGGGAGCGATAGGGTGGCTTGATGGGCACCTGGCAGCCAGTCAAGGTCAACCTGCTACATAGATACAATCCACTGTTGGTACAGTTTATCCCTGATAGAATTATAGTCTTTGCTTTGCCCTAGCTTCTCCAGTAATTTTTTTCTGGATACTGATTAGTTACACAGCATTTTCCACTTGTAACTTCACTGGCTTGTAAGAGTTGAGCGCTGCTAGCTATAATTAAATCAGAGGCTGGTAGTAGATGCTTTGCCATTTGATCAGTTGGGGAAGGGGAAACATGTATCTGGGAGTAGAAAACCATCAGTTACAAAATGGAAGAGCCAATTTTAATTTTTTTTTTTATTGGGTATTGTGGCCTTCTTGAACAAGTACCATAATACTCTTTGATCAGTTTGGCCTTGCTTGTCAATTCCAAAACTTTAAAATGCCCCAAGTCATTCACGATCTCGATGGATAGACAGTATGAACTGATGTCTATCAATCTAGTTATATAGATATGAGGCAGAAAAAATAAGATGAAATTTTGACATGGGTTAAGTCAAATAAATTGTGTACAGTTTCACAGCAAAATGTCTTTCAGTTGTAAACTCTCACCTCCTTGTTTTTTTTATCAAACCTACTAAGCACTATTATACCATATTTATATATCCTACCCTAATTACATCAGAAAACAATTTTTCTCACAAATTTGAGACTTCACAGAATAATTAGCCTTCACTACTATTGAACCTCTTAGAGGAAAACCTGTCTGCATAATTGTTGCTACCTTCAGGATATAGGTGGGTCAATAGATAACATTTTTCTTTGTCCTATTTTTTGTAGTTATTGTATGATTTGTTTCCTATTACTGTTGCAGTTAATGTATATAAATGAGTGAAGAATATACTTCACTGAAATATACACATCTGTAGTTTAAACCACCCATTTTTGAGTTTACTACAGATACTACAATGTCTCTGATCCTTAGATATGATCCTGAAATAAGCTTGGAAGAGGATGTGTGAAATAAATGCTGAAAATTATGGAGCAAAAAAAATATGATCAGAAATCTGATTGTTTAATAATAGCAAATGCATCAATTTAAACTAGGTATTTTTTTCAACACTGATTTTTATTTTTATTTTTTTTGTGGTGGTGGTTTAAGTCTTCACAAACAGAACACAGCTTATACCTTTCAACTTTTGAGCCTTTATTGATTACAAAGAAAAACTTCTGATTAAAGGGTGAAGTTTTACCCTTCCTGTTCCTTCAGGAAGTAAAAAAACCCACAACTGTATGAAGATTCTAATTTTTTTTTTTCCTCTGTTGGCTGTGAACACTGAACCTGAAGTAAACTTGGCTTTAATGGTTTAGTGAACAAGGAGCTTTTGTTTGTTGGTTTCTTTTCACCCTCCTCTGAGTTCTTTAGATCTGCCTTGTAAAAACCTGGAGTTGTTAAGCGGTGAAATAAAATAAGCCATTTCAGCGCTGTAGATCTGCAAAGTGATTTTACATTGTTCAGTTTGGTGCATTCAGCTGGTCTGATGTTGTGGTATGTTAGGAAATGAAGATTTTTCTGCTTGCTAGACTTACCTGTTGTGTATAAGGGAAGCTATGCTATACTTCATCTTCCCTTCTACCTTCTGTATTTAGCCAGACTATCCATGGAGAAGTTCTTAGTTTGAGCAGTGTAACAAAAGTACATGTTCTGTGTGACATCATATTCTCCTGTCTCTGGTAATTATAATGGGACTCTCCTCTGTAGTACATCCTTCTTTTCCTCTGTTACAGTTGTTCTGCTTGGGCAACTGGCTACATGATAAGTGGACAAACAGGGAGGGCAGTGTGTGTCTGATGGTTTACATATAATATATATAAATACATACTGCAGAAAATGGTGGTGTGGAATATTTGCTGCAACTATCCTGCAGCACCCATTTCCTGGTATTGGCAGCCATCTCTGTTGTGGAACACCAGTGCTAAGCATTTCTTCATATATACGTAGAAGTAAAGTTTGAACAAATGTAAAACAAATTAGAACTAAATCACATTACATAGTTTCCTATGTTTATTTAAATGCAGTTCTCTTGGTTGATTCTGGGTTTTGAAGCGTTACAGTTAGTTCTATGCTTGAGTTGCTCAAATCAGTGGTTTTGGGAGAGAGTTACTTATTTGATACTTAAGTGTGAGTTTGACTATCTCAGCTTGAGACGTGAGCTGTGAGTTCAGGTACTTTAACTGACAAGATACCTGACTGGAAATATGACTCAACACTGAAATGATCTGTGTTTGCGGTGCTGAGGATGCATGTGATCTCCTAAAACCCTTCCTCCACTCAAGATCCACTCTTAAAAAATAAAATAATAGATTAGCAAAACTAGGTGTGTGTGTTGCATTGTTAGGCCTTGCAAGTTTTGTTGCTTTGGAAACTTTTGAGACCTGAGCAAATAAGACTAGGTGTGAAGAGAACAGCCACTGAAGAAGATGGGCAAACAGTGTAATGTATACTTTTCTTGAGGTATTTGAATGAAACAGTATCTTACTTCATTATTTATGTGAACCATGTAGTGAACTTTTTCATATTCTGGAAACCAAAACATAATTTTCAGAAGATGAGATGACTGGGTGAAGTGAACTTATTGATGGCTGCAGCTAGTATGATATAGGTGTGTCTTCCCCTGCCAGACTTCTGATAATCAACTCACACATAATGATCTTTGCTTCTAGTCCTTGTCCTTTCCAAGACATGTCCTTCTGTTTATACTCCTGTATGAAGAGACTGCTATTGGTGCTTCTTTCTGAAGGTGTGTGTTTTTTCATAGCTCTGCAGATCTCTGAAGTAATAACAAAATGAGACAGTATTTCTTTTTGTTAAGGTTTTTTTGTTTCTAAATGTGGGTCATGACATTCCTCTTGTGTCTTCACCTGTGGCCTCTGAGGCTTGGAGAAGGCATGGTTAGCTCTGACCCAGTGGGTACATCAGCTTCTGTAGCATCTTTGGCACCTGGCTGTAGGCAGCTGGGGGGTGTTATGCTGGAGTCTGTTCCCATGGAAGAAGCAGAAGGAGGTTGCACTGTCTCTTTTGCCGACTTTCCCATTCTGTGGAAATCCCCAGTGTGGAATTTGCAGTCTCTAAGCTCTTGGAATTGCAGTACAGTTAAATATTTTTATTTTTAGATCACAGTTTATTTAAATAACATGGCTAGAGTTTCATGGGAAGTGTTAAGTGTTCTCATAGATAATCAACATTGTAACAAAATCCTAGCAACATTGAATCATTGTTAAAAAAGGAAGTCTTGACATCCTAGTTTTCTCATGAAGTTTTCTTCCATCTTTTTAATGGATGGATGTAGAAACTGGCTGTATCCAGTCAGAGTGATAAATTGTGCTTCTGTTTAGTGAAAACACTGAAGTACAGCAGTGACTTGACCTGTTGTCATATAAATTAAAT
>VZRW01000577.1:74156-88064 GCA_013398125.1 Aegotheles bennettii | reverse complement strand
GCTGTGGAGTACTTGGCAAGCTAGCTGCTCATAGAGGAAAATCCAAGTGCGTGACTTCTTTTCTTGTCCTAGTAAGAAGAGGGGTCTTGCAGCCTGTGACTTCATATAGTGCAGTGGTCATGGTATTTTATTTTCTCCTTCTGTTACTAACATACTGTCTGAAAGTTGAAGTGCAATCTGCTAAATGTGTTTGAAATACTTTTTTGGCACTTGGAGAAGAGAATTTCCTGTCACCAATCCAGAAGCTGAAATATAATTTCTGTAATTCCAAAAAATATAAATAAATAAAAATTAAAAAAGGGGGAGATTAAAAAATGTGCCTATTTTCATTTGTAGTGTTGGCAGTCCAAGAAAATAGATACTCAGTGCTGTTTTGGAAGAGTATGTGTTTTTAGACCAATTGCCTGAGGAAATTAAGCTTACATGATCATGTTGTCCATCTGCAGATGTTGGTCCTTCCTGAAAATTTGTTGAATCTGTCATCTGATTTCAGCCAAACCTGTAACTTGAGGTGATGTTTTGAAGATGATTGTTTCTGAATTTTGTGAAAATCTGTTATTAATTAGAGGAAAGAGACCTAAACTTGTGCACTTGCTGAGGAGAAAAGAGACAGAACACGGCTGGTGTATACTGTCTGTAATCATCCGGTTAAGGTTTGGTATCTCCTGCTGAGTAGGAATATTGTAGAAGTCATGGAGAGTAGAGGGGACTGTTGTAGCAATGATTGAGTTTAAAGGGAGAAAAGTACATTTCCATAACAAGGTGAAGTTTCCTTAGTTTCTGTATGCACAGCAAGATATATTGAAGTTTTCCAAACTTAATGAAGTTGCAAAAAGAAAACAGCTTTTATATAGCTAAATTTTAATGCTTTGTAGAGGGTGGATTTTGTTATATTAAGCAAAAATATCATCCCAGTAACCTTTGTGAAGGTAGGGCTAAGCTGTGTTGTAAAACCACAATTGATACTTCAGAACTGCTGCTTCAAAATTCTCTGCTTCTCTGCACTGTAGGGTTGTATTAGCAGGTGACAGGTTACAGGCTAAATTTTGACTTAATCTTATGGGGTCTCTTGGTGTTTTAACCCCATTTAGTGCCACTACAGATCTGTTGTGTTTAAAAGAAAATAAATACTCTTTCCCCCTTCTCTCTTTTATCTGTGCACACACACACACATATGCAGATATGTATGCAATTATTTTTTTAAAGTATTCATCAGCCAGTGGAAGTTTGAGAATCTGTCCAGGTGAGTATTTCTCAAGTTGTCTGAGTTTTTAAATCGACAAATTTCTGTTTTACAGTGCCTGAAGATGACAACGAAGCGGAATTTGTTTGTGCGGCTGGTGCCATGCCGCTGTCTACGTGGAGAGGAGGAAACAGTCACTACACTTGATTATTCTCACTGCAGCCTGGAACAGGTGCCTAAGGAGATTTTTACTTTTGAAAAGACCTTGGAAGAGCTCTATTTAGATGCTAATCAAATTGAAGAGCTTCCAAAGGTATGTTGGGTTTTCCTTTTAGTTACATTTATTAGCTCTGTTACTTCATTAGCATAGAAGCTGATAGTGTCTAGCTTCCCACTTCAGCTTTTAGGCTACAGTTTGCCAAATATTTTTAAGTAAATGTTGATCCCAGAAGAAGTGGCCCTAGTAGAAGGAATGTTTATGCATTTCAGCTTGACTACTTTTCTGCATGAATTAGGATGAAAATGCTTAGGCAACTGATCCAGGCCACGAGAGGTACATAGCAGAAAAGCCTGGCTAATTTTATTTCTATGGCAGTGTCTCCTCTACTCTGACTGACAGTGTTCAACAAATTGCAGCATTATTTTGAATCTCTGATAACATATGAAGATTAGAAGAAGTAAGATTAATGTCTTGTTCAGATCTCTGTGCCCACGAAAGACAGCTACAATCCGAAGTATCTGTTCACTTGAGGTCCTGTTTTCTTTCATGTTTGACTGAAGACGCTTTCTGAAGTATCTCAGATTACTTAAATTCAAAAACCAGAGAGCTGGAATGTCACTTTGATTACATATTTATTATAGAAATGAATATTTGTTGATTGTTCTGAAGTTTGAAGACAAACTGCATGCTGAATTATCAGTATACTAGAGAAAAGATTGAAAATTTTTGCCAATAAGACTTTTGAGGAGTACAAAGTGATGATTGCAATAGACTTGTTTCCATTACTAGATCCTGTTGTGGTGGAATTAAAAACTTAAATGAAGGACTTAATATCTTAAATTGTTTTGTCACAATTGTGTGCAAATCTTCACTGTCAAGCAGGACAACTATAGAATGCTTTGTTAGGTTTTTGGAAAGTTTACTGTAACCACTTCAGGTTTTACTGGTTTGGGTTTTTGGAAATGTAAATGAAACAAATAAGGAAATAAACCGATTTCAGGATAGTAACTTGACAGTTATCAGTAGCCCTGGATTCTAGTAAAGCCGACTTAAACTAGCTGAGTGCTCTTGAAAATCCAACCTTAAATTCTCCTCAGAAGCCATCGATGAGAATCTGTATTTGTACGTTGAGTAGAGCTAATATTTAAGTTAAAACTAGACATTTTGTTGAAGTCTGTTGAAGTTTAGAACTCCCACTGTTTTATTCTTGTCTCTTCCCAAACAGATATTTATTTATTCTAGAATTAGTCACTTTAAGTTTTAGTAGCTTGTTTTTAAAGGCTTTGTATCAGCCTTTGAGGTTTTTTCAGATTATTTCAGAACTTCATCCTGTCTCTCATTCTTTATTGGGAAAGAATAAAATTGAATGCTTGAAAAAACCAAACCTTTCTTGGTCAAAAACAGCCCCATTTTTTTTTCTGAATTCTTGCATTAACTTCCTGTTTTCCAAATCATGAGAACGAAGCAAACATCTTCCTCTCAAACTAATAATTCTCAAAAAAATTCCTTTTAGTAATCTTAAAAGAGGAAGAAAGACTGTACTGTAGCAATCAAATGGATGCATGTTGGTGTTTTAGACTAGAAGCAGCAGTTAGTCTGCTTTGTCTTCCTTTTCTGTTACAATCCATTTGATTTCATTAGTCAGTTCCTATATGAAATCCAGTTTTGATACATGAGTAACCCGAGAGGTGGGCAGTCTACCAGTTGTCTTGGTCTATGCTTAAGACAAAGTTATGCGTGTGATTAGAAAGACTGCTTGAGCATTTATGTTTTGTTCCCTTTTGCTTTTTCTTTGCTGAACTGCAGGGATCTGTAACAGCCTACACTTGCTTCATGTTAATGTGTTTGTAAATTATAAGAAGTCATCCTTATAGGCTTATTTTTGAGAAACCAGGCATTTTTTTCAGCTTTGAAGTAATTTTGGTCATTATTTTTTACCACCTTTTCAATTTTCAAGAGAAAAAACCACCCACATATAAATTAAAATGCTGTAAAGGAAACAATCAGAGAGATTAGGGAGTAGTGAAGACACAGTAGAAGTGTTTTATTTGACCATTTGACAGAAATTGTAATATTACAACTATCCACAGAAGGTCCATGAGGGAAGGCCTGTAGAGTATTAAATTATCCTAGCTGATTTGGAGCCAGGGTTTCAAGCTGTGCATGCCTTTTCCCTAACACAGGCTTTTATTTTATTCTTTTAACTCTGAAAAAGGCTTCTAATTAAGCCATCTCAGACAAAGGGTGTGGTACTTACTAGGCTGTCTCCAGCTTTCTGAAACCTGGTTAAGACATTCCCACTCTCCCCCTTTTCTCTTTGCCCCTGGTAAGGTGTTTTGCAATCTGCTACCCTTTGTATGCCACATCACAACTGTTTGGGGCTGTCTTGTTAACCTGATCACTGAATTGGTCTGTCAGTGTATGTGGCTTTTTGTTTTGGTTTGTTTTTTTGTCTCCAATCTTTTCGCAACTCCAGCATACTTCAAAAATCAGTTCTTACAGGATAGCTCCCTAGTTTAGTTGACTGGCCAGGGGTTCAGCATGAGGAAACTGCAGGGGAGAGAAAGATGGTGGTAGAGAAGGACTTTGCTTTACTCAAAACACTGGAGTGCAGTCTCAGATTCAAAAGTGATGGAGCATTTGAAATTATTTCACCTTGTGTGCTAAATTACATCTGAAATGTACCCTGTTTATCCCAGTTGAGCTGAAAAGTTGAAACTGTAGCAGTTTTAGTTTTCCCTGTCACTTTGCTTTCAGAAGAAATTGGAATACTGTGAGGAAATTTCAAATAATTCCAAGAGTCCAGATTGTTGTATTCAGGGGTGACTTTTGAGTATATGTTCTTGCTTGAAGTACTGAAATAAGAGTGGCTCCAAAACACATGTTCTCCTTAAAAGTTCTTCCCATATAATATCCTAAGTAACTTACAACTCTTCAGAGCCTTAATGATGCAAACTAGTTCTAACAGATGCCATTTTTGAGGAATTGGAAACATCAGTAGGCAATTTATAGCTAATTCCTTGAACTATCCATTTTGTTAATTTATGTCTGCATTTCTTCTGGGGTGGTATATGCAAAAGTTGTGTGAATGGGGCTTGTTCAATGGTCTGTGTTTGAAATAACGGCCTCATAACTGAGAGAGACCCAAGAAATTTTGATTGAACTAAGCCCGTTGCTATGATGTTGATTGGGATAAATGTTTTTTTTAGTCATAGAACACTTCCTGGCTTTGTATGATCTTTTTTCAGAATTCCAAAAGAAAAGAACACTAAGTCCAGGTATTTATGAATTATCTTCTCCAAAATTGCTGGGAAAGGAATATTCATAATAAAACTGTTCACATGAAACTTTTCAACCAATTTCTTACAAATATTTATTTTTTAGTATCTGTAACCTTCCAACATATCATTTGAGGATTTTTCTTCTGTTGTCCACGGCAGGAGGGTTGGAACTAGATGATCTTTAAGGTTCCTTCCAACCCAAACCATTCTATAATTCTGTTATTACTTGCCCTGTTTTGTCCATTTGTAAATCTTTTGACTAAGAACCTGAAAGTACCTTGCATATAAGAAGAGATCTGTCTCTGAACTAGTGTCTGATAGAAATTTAAATGCATGGGTACAGGAGAGATTATATAGTTTTCTATGTCCTTAGATCAAACTTTCACTAGTTTTCATCATAATTTTGATGTATTTTTGTGTACTTGAGCTAGGAAGCATGGAAAGGTAAAAAAATATTGTAAAATGTGATGGAATAAAATACGAACTTTTAGAGAAGTTCAATACCTACTCAAATCCTGTGTTCCAGAACTATATGACTTTAAGAAAAGGCATCTATCATTTTTTTTTAAGAAACTGCAGTTACCTCTGGGGTATCACATGGCATGTCTATTATAGAAGATATTTGCTCATGTTTATAGTACCACGTGTAACTGCAGGTCACAATTTCTGAGATACTGGAAGGAATTTGTAGGAAGTGTTAAATGTAACTTCTGCTTGTGACTGCAGTTTTTTGCTTACCTAAGCATTGTAAACTTAGTCAATTTTGAATAAAACTAGTTAAATTAAGTTTGTGTAGTCAAAGACTCTAAACAGCCTTCAAGCTATCAGGTCAGAAGTTTAAAGGGATTAAACCCAAAAGCTATACAGAGGAAACTAAGACAAAGTCACATTCACTTTTTTCTTTGTTTCAATAGCAACTTTTTAACTGTCAGTCTCTGCACAAGCTGAGTTTGCCAGACAATGATCTAACCACATTGCCAGCATCCA
This sequence comes from Aegotheles bennettii, assembly GCA_013398125.1. Taxonomy (NCBI): domain Eukaryota; kingdom Metazoa; phylum Chordata; class Aves; order Caprimulgiformes; family Aegothelidae; genus Aegotheles; species Aegotheles bennettii. The sequence goes on along the minus strand of VZRW01000577.1, from coordinate 82,393 downwards.
TTGCAAATCTCATTAATCTCAGGGAACTGGATGTCAGCAAGAATGGTAAGTCACTTGACTTATTTTATTGGGGTGACTAAAAGGCAAATCACCATTGACTGTACAAAGACACTAATGAAAGTATAATTTCTAGAAGCCACACAGCAAGTAAATTTTAAGTAACTGCTCTAAATCGCTGCTTAACATAAAAGATGCTCTCTTATGGTCTGGTTGTGATATTTAATGTTACCTCTCAAACTGATTGGTTTGTACCTTGAGATTTGTTACTGAAAACTGATGTTGTAAAGTATGTTATATTCTCTCAGAACATGTGCCCAAATTCATTACTTTTAGTGGCTTTCTTCCTGTTTCACTATACTGAGGTTTGCACAAGAATTTGTAAAATTTTGCTGGATTCTATTGTTATGTTCTGTTTCATATGAAAATTGATTTTGGTTTATTTTAATGAGCTATCTGAATATTGTAGTAGGACTTGGCTGCTTTGCTGTTGTGCTCTGGGGATGGGAACCTCTGTTGTGTAGGGATGAGTGTCTATGGACAGTGGGTGGTTGAGTTGTCTGACTTGCTAAAAACCTGTCATTCTGTGTTGTATATATGGGCTTTTATTAATGGTGCTGCTTTCACAAGCTGGCAGATGTGTACAACTGTGAGGAAATTGAAGTAACTTAACACTGTCAACAGACTTAGTTGTGTAGCTTATTTGAGAGAAAAAAAGTTCAGTCATGCTGACTGATGAGGGTATAATAGTCTTGTCTTACTAATTAAAAGTGAAGTAAGAGGACTGCTTATTGAAATCATATTTGAAAGCAAGAATTACTTAAATATGCTAAAGATTCTGTCATATTAAATTCATTGTTTTGTTTGAACAGTGAGCTAATTATGATTCCGCAAAATTAAGTAAGTTCTGCTTTATTAAGAAAGTATTGCAGTTGCTAAAGGTGTTGGCATTCTCCTTGATTGTCCAATCTCCATGAGGCCCAATCTGTACTTTAATTATTACTTTATTATTTCTGCCTAATGAACGCAGCATTTTGTGTGATAAATTGACCTGATTGTCACTGCTCTGTTCCTGGTACAAGTGGATTAATAGTCTTTCTAAAAGAACACTGGCCTTAAACTTGCATAGTGACACACAACAGAGAAAGAATCCTCTTTTTGTCCTAGACTGGACTGTTGAAAGGATTAACTGTTTCCATCACAAGTTCTCAATGCAGAAGGCTTAAAAGCAGCAAAAGGGCATTTGAGTTCTAGTGCTGGCAAATTCCTTGGCTTATGTATGTAAACAGGCAGCTGGTCACTTACCAGCTAGAGGGTTACTTGTCAGTCCAGAATGGCATAACCTTTAGCTAAGCCTTCAGAGGGCTGCTGAAAGAGCACTTGTTCCTCTGAGGCATATAAGGAATTTAAGGAGGCAATAGCTGAACAACACACTATCCAAGTGAACTGCAAAGGTCTGTTTTGTAGTTGTTCTGTTTTGAACACCTTTCAGAGAAACGACAGGACACAAGCTTATTTAAAGCTATTATCATGTGCCTGTTCTCAATCTTATCACAGTTTGGATAGCTTCTCTGTCTAGTATTGTATATCAAAAATAGTCCAGAGGTCACACACTTGTTTACTTAGGTCATGTTGTCTCCCACTGTTCCTGAAAGCTCTGTAGAACTCTGAAAAACAAATCAGGGTCCTGGTTTTTCTCCCTTGTTTGACACATACCAATAATTTGGTATTATTTGAGACTTCAATTTGTTGTCTTAAGTGCCTTTCCCTTTCTGTTTCCCTATCCACTGTTGATTGCAACCACAGAACATTATTCTCTTGGCGACTGCAAGCCTATTCTCTTCCCTTGTGTCTGCTTTTCTCTGGGTAAGAATTTACTGCTCAGTTCCCCACTGTTCACAATTGTTCTAATTTGTGTCTGTAACAGAGCCAAATAGGAGGAGTTTTACTGGTTTTCCAATACTAGCAAAACTCATCAAAAGCTCTGATTCTTCCTTTCTCTTTGTTAGATATTGAAAGAATACAGTGTGGACACTGGACTTTGTGGAAAGGAAAGGGTTTACTTCCCCTTAACTTATTAAAAAAAATACTGGAAAATAATTGCCAATCTTAATGCAGGATGATGAGAGATGCCAGATTCTAAAATAGAGTGTGTTTTTCAGATTTTTGCTGGTGTGGCAAGTGAAGGTGATAGATAGTTCCTGTATTTTATTTCTAGTATCGATATACCATATATGTTTTCTGTGATACAGGTGGAGCTAAATCATGAAGTGCAGATGCCTTTAAATCGAATATGCGCTTAGTTTTAAAGGTTGCATTTTAGAAGCATAGTTAGAATTTAATTTTCAAATACCAGCATACATGAAATACGATAGGATTTTCATGTAAGGTAGTTGGGCATAGGCAGAATCAAATGTGTTGACCGAAGAAATGTATTTCATTTTCTAAAAAGCTGATACAAAAATGAAGAACGAAGCTTTAGTTTTAAAATGTGGTCAAGTTACCTCATGAATCGTTGAGTCTGGCTCACAGTCTGTTGCACGGGGGGGCATCCAGCTTTCCAAGTAGAACTACATACAGATATGTGTGTATAATATTAGACATTTAGATTAAATATCAAAATTGCAGAAATTCTTCAAAGTAGCAGATTCATTACATGAAATGTATTAGCCCAAGAAAGCAATCTTTATGATGTTGTAATAACTCACAAAAGGTCTTGCCTTTCTAATTTCAGATGTAAATGTGTCAAATTTCATATATACAATATATAAAACTGTAAAACAGACAGGAGGGATGTGCAGATGTGGATACTTAAGAATATTTAATAGTATTGAATCAGAACAAGGATTTATCTAGTCAAGTGTCCTGTCTCCAACAGTGACCAAAAGCAGAAGCCTAGGAAAGTTTTAGTAAAGTTCAGAAGCCACGAGGTATGCATGTTTCCCTGCGTGCTCCCAGTGTCCAGCACCTTCTGTTACTGGGCTTTCTTGAGCCATACAGGATGGGGTTTTTATTTAGTAGTCTTCATTTGTCTCCTTCTCTGTTGATATATCTGATCTTTTTGTGAGGTATATTTCAAGGCACGTGCTGAGTTACAGAGTACAAGCTTGTCATGGCTGTGTGCATACATAAAGTCTTGGACAAGTGTCTGGTTTGGAATATATTATTCATGGATGCTGGAGAGGTCATGGCATAGGTGTAGCCTAAAATATCGAACTGCTGCTATATGTGCAGCAAGCATGGAACAGAGTTAGTTTAAACTCTGCCTTCAGTACTGGCAGCAGGCAATAAATTCTGTAGGGTATTTTTTGTAGTGAATACGTCAGTTGTCCTTTTATGTCCCTTTATTTTAACCTGATTCCCAAGACTACCTTAGTATCAGAGATATTCCATTGCTTCTTTCCAGGTACACTTCAGCTTTGAAGCTTTTACATGAAGCTTGATGCTATCATAGTCACAAAAATGAAATTATATTTGAAGAAATGGTACAATAAATAAACTGTGTTCTTATACCAGAAATTATGTCCTGCATTTTAGAAAGGATCAAGAGATGCCCTTTTCTCCCAGTCTTACTAGGTTACGTCCTAAAGAGAAGTTGGAGCATACAAAATGAAAGACCTACATAGAAAACCAAGTTGTTTATTTATGGAGCTAGAAAATTTAAATTTTTTTACTCCTCTGTGGCTAAGTTACATATGTATGGACAGTTTTACAGGGAAAAAACCATACCCACCAAAAAAAGCCACAACACCACTCTTCATCCCTAAATCTGTCTCTTCAGGGTTTTATTAACCTTTAGGGAACAATCATTTCCCTGTGGCTCTGGGATGCTATCCTTAGCCTGCATCTAGGATAACATGGAAGACTGTCAAGGAAATATTTTTGCCTCTTCTTTGAAGAAGAGGAAAGCATTCAGATACAGTGTATGATGGAGTATATAAATGAACACAAGAGTTAGCTTTACAAGTTACTAGAATCAAGTTATTTGAAAGACGGAAGAATATAATGAGATGACAGCCAGGGAAATCAGGCTCTCCTGGAAGCCTGGGAAGTGGGCTTGAAATAATTTGTACCTGTGGAGTTAGCATAGTGGGAAACAGTGAGGTGTGGTTTTTCCCTGCTTGCAGATGGTGAAAGAAAAAAGATTGAATTTTTAAGTTCTGTACTGTTCAGGCCTTTGGAGGATTAAATGGCAAGATTAGAAAATAACCAGAAAGACCAAAGGAAATGTGGTGTTTTGAAAATGTTATCTTCACTCATCTCATAGATATTAAGGAGTGATATTCTTTCATTGTGATGCTACAGCAAATTTAAGTATGCCAGTTTGTCTGTATTGCAAGGAATAGTCATGGAAAAATACACAAACTAAATCCAAGAAAACAAGCACACCCTACCTCCCTGCCCCAGACACATCTGCCTATAAAATTATTTTAAGCAATTTTAAACAATTTTGTTAACAGATGCAAATTTAGATCAAATATGTTTTCTTCAGTGTTTGAAAATCATCTGCTGATTTGGCAAACTAGCTTTAGTATGCGATGTGCCAGAAGTTGGGGAGTTGGAGAGCAAGAATTCAGGAGAATATATAGTCTTATGTTGCCCATCTGGTGTATTGAGGAATATGGTTTTTCAATGAAATGAGAATTATTCATAGTTAATAGGGAGACATCCAAGTTTTATTTTCCATGGGGAGAAATAAGAAAGGACTACAAAAATAACTTGCTGTAAATTTGCTATTGCTCTGCTTATAGTGGAGGGGGTGGAGAGAGGCAGATGGCAGCAGGGGTTTTATATCATCTGTGATAGTGGAAAAAAAAAAAGAAAAATTAATTGCTGCTGACTTCTGAGCCTGTAGCTTTACTATAATGTATCATCATATAGAGTTCATACATTTATCCTAAATGTAGGCAGCCATTCTATTTAAAGTTCTCTATTCAAGTGTTTGTAGTATTTTTTCTTAAGGATGTGAACAGAATGGCATTTCAATGTGGTTAAGGTCTTGAATGTGAAATTTGAGTGTACGTATTTGAAATTCTGATGTAAGCATAATACAAATCTCCTCCTGGACTCAGTAACACAGAAAAGGCATTGCAGAAGTAGATATGGGATTTTTAGGTAGTGATTTGCATGTGAAGATTTGCATGTGACTTTATTTTTGTAAAGGGATGTGCTTAGAGTGACAGTCATCATGTATCAACCAAAAGTGACTGAACAGACAGCACTGAACTTGTAGCCCAGGCTGTTAGGGGATGGAGGGTAAAAGAGCAAAGCAGCTTTAAGTTTGTTACATGTAAAGCAAGTACATGAACATGTAAACATAACATACATGTAAAGCAGCTTTACATGTTTGTTATGTTAGCTTCAGTTTACTCTGGAGACTCAACACTCCAACCATGAACTAGACATACATACAAACCACCTGAGCTTCGCAATTTGTCCAAGAGAGCATTATGAACAAAACTGATGCTCACAACCTTCCTAATATTCACATTTTACCCTGCCCTGGTACACTTAGGTTTATGTAAATTAGCACGTCAGTGTATCTTCAAGAAACAGCATTGTTGGTTATCATTTTTTTTTCCAGAGAAAAGGCATTTGGGAACCTATCTTGCTGCTCACACTCCTTCTCCTTGATATTGTGGAAGTAACGTAACTAGAGCAGACCTAGAGATACCTTACTCTAAAATTGAAGTTCTTCAAAACGGTTTGAGGATGAATTCTTGGAAGACTCTTGTGGGCTTGTTGGAGTATCCTAAATGTGCCAGTACATGTGTATAAAAGGAATAAAAAACCAAAACCCACAAAAAAACCCACTAAGCTGTTGTCTTGTTTTCTCTGCCTGCATCAGCTCTGACAATTTAGCTGCGCAAGTTATTGTTGTTGGAGAAAGTGATGAAGAGGCATTATCTATTTAAACAGATCAGGAGACTAATGTACAGTATAAAATAGGATTCATTACTGTCTGAACCTCTCAGAATTGGCTCTAATTTTTAGCTTCCAGATTAAAAACTTAAATTTTTGATTTCACAAGTAGTCTCAAAACAAAAATTATAGAAATACTGAACTTGGCTTGGACTTGTAATGAGTTCAAAGCTATCAAAAAGCAGTTTACATCTTAATGTTGCTGGTTTATATACATCTGGACATTTATTCTGCAGAAGAGCAGTGAATAAATATTTTATTACTATATAAATATATGTAGTTAAGCACCCACCTCATTATCAAAATGAGCACCAAATACATTGCCAATACTGTATTTTATTGTAAATCTAATTATATTTTAATAGTTATCACAGCCAATGACGTTACATTATTCTTTAAAACTCATTAGAAAAGCTTAAAAATCTAATTTTGGAAGTATTTCCTGGATTTTTTTCTGTTTAACTTGTTCCTGTCAGATCTGTAACTCAACTGACATTTTTGCATTAACCATTACATGGACTGTACAAATGTTACCTATTTTTCCCTCACAAAAAACCTCCAAACAGTCCTTCAAATAAAGATGCAACTTCAATTTTTCACTGTGTAAACTTAAGAAAGAAGCCCTCAGCATAGCTTACAACCCTGCAAGTGATCATCATTAAAGGGAGGACAAATGGGAAAGGAAACTTTAAAAATTTTCAGAACATTAGAATTGGAGAAGATGACTTTGTAAAGTGAAGAATCTGCTTACCAAGCTATAAGTGGGTACTTGTCAAGCAAAGTCACTTCAAAGAAAAATCAGGAAATCCAGTGCAGTTTGTTTTCAGAATTTTGTAAACATTTTGTAAGATTTTTAGATTAGTAATTTCCTTGATAAAAGCAGAAATTTTTCTAGGAAGGGAACTTTTTTGTGTAAACAAAGTGGAGAGAGTAGAGAACGGAAAGCTATATAAATGTATTAAAATTGCTGTATTGTTAAATCTGTAACAAGTTTAATGATGATAGGTTAAATCTATGACAGCTTTATTTTTCCAGTTTTACTTCTTGAGAAAGGTAGGTTTCTTCCACACGTCTCCAAGCTTATATATTTTTGCCTTTAGTAAGAGACAGACAGAAAGCCAAGTTTCTGTAATGCTCATATAGAAGGAAAACCAAGTTACAAGGAGATTTACAATTCTGACAATGAGGGCAAGAGGAGCAGCTGATGTGATATATAGCAGGTTTGAAAAGCTTTGGGATATCCATTTGCAGAACTAAAGAAAAGTGTATTTGCAACAATTGCTCCTTTCTCTTTAAATTATTTATTTATTAGAATAGCTTTTCACTAAATAAGCCACAGGCTCCTAAACTGTGGGGCAGGGACTAGAGTACCAAGTACCACCTTGTGCACAGGTACATGGAGGCCAACCTTGAGTTGAGCTGCAACTCCAGCTCTGAGCAGAAAGATGTTACTGACGCCTTACAGCCTGGTCAGGCATCTCATGGAAATCTGGAGATCCTGGTCGGTCTGAAACCAACTGTGGCAAGGGGTCCTCTAAGAATTTTGGAAAGAGGAATGAGCATTCAGAAGGAGGGATGGATGGGTCGGCACTGTGCAGCGAATTGATTCGGCTCCAACACACTGCTTTTGAATAATGAAAAGCACTGCTTTTGGTTCAGAAAGTATGCAGAAATACCAAATTAAAGCAAATTATATAAATAAGTGCTGTAGTTTAAGCTGGTAGCTTAAGCTTTAATGTTAAAAATTTGGCTTTTGCAAACAGATTTTACGTAATCTTTGAGAGAGTTGTGGCGTGTATGCTTGAGCTCTGAAAATATTTTGATTGCCACATTTGATCCATATTGGCTGGAAAGACAGTTGTAGCAGAGGCCTGGGTAGAAGAACAAACAAAAGCTGCTCTTTTTATGCTGGAGCTGCTTTCACGCATGTCCTAATAGCTGTTTGCCCAGAAGTTGAGACCAGGATGAAAAGATTAGCTGAGGGAAGAATATATATAATTAAGACTGCTTTCATATTCAGGCAGACTGAGCCTGTGTGTTTGCCTTTCTATCCTCAATACTTGTAAGGGTGCAGAGGGGAGACCGGTGTAGTTTCATTTATTTTGCTGCAGGAGATATTTTTGATGTGCCTTTTGTTTGAAGAGACTTTTCTTTTTCTTCTCACATTCCACACAAACTGAGAGGTCTAGCTGTAAACTCTCTTTCCATTGGGGACATCACCCATATGGCTTCCACAGGTTTTGTATCTCATTTGTTAGTGATTTTCTTTCTCTCTGCTTTTTAGGAATTGAACCAATAGTTCTCTACCCACCCTGTCT
>VZRW01000577.1:51151-63366 GCA_013398125.1 Aegotheles bennettii | reverse complement strand
CCTGAGCCATCTGGTCTAATGGAGGATGTCCCTGCCCGTGGCTGGACTAGGTGACCTTTAAAGTCCCTTCCAACTCAAGAGATTCTGTGATTCTGAGTTTCAGTTTGAATAATTCTTCTTTTTGACAGAGGATGATGATACATATAGCTATATAGCTATATAGCAGCTGCATAGTGTCATTTCCCAGATGATCAACTAATGCATGGGACAGCTCAGCTAGAAATGGCTGATGAGTCTACAAGGAAATCACTTGACTTGGTGCTATGGCATCTTGTGCCTTTTCTATATTATTTAGTCTTTATGGTTGTACAGGTTATTTCTCTACAATGTCCTAGTAGTTCACTGTATTGTCTATGACTGTCTTTTGTGGCGTCAACCAATTTAAACATTCTTCCTGTCCTTTAAGATTGCTGTTAAAAAATACTGAACAGGGTAGCCTGCAAATGGGTCTTTGATTTGCCAGTAACATTTAGTCTGATGCTTAGGAAAGAAAACTTTGTGCAATGCAAACTACTTTTAGTATATCTGTGCAGCATTTTATTACATTTATCTCCATGCTTTATTCTCGCCCTCAAAATTTGTACTAAAGCTTTGCGTACTGCTGAGATCGTGACAATCCAATCTTTTTCCCCTTCTTTATGAGCATTACATACTTGCTGTATTTCAGTGATGTTCTACTGGTACAGCCTGTTAGACTTATTAAAAATCACCAGACTTTTGATTAAATGTGCTGGTTCCTTTGGAATTCTGAGGTGATAAAGTGGAGGCTTTTTTTTCCTCCACTCCCAAATTCTAATTTGAATGCATTAATATTGGCATGAATCCCAGACTTAGCCTTTAAGCCAGTGCACAGAAGTCTGAGGGTTGCTTATGCTTGCCTAAGAAAACTGTATCTGATGTATCTGAATACATCATGTATATTCATATTTAAATATATGAATACATAAGCAGAGCATTCTAAATGTGAAGCTCACTGCATGGTAATTTTGAGACAGGGCTTTAAATGGGAAACATTATTTACTGATGGTTATTTAAGATAAGCAAGGAGTTAATCTTCAGTGTCATTCTAAAATCTCTGGGAATGTTGTCTATAAGGTGGTATTGCTTCCAGAGAATTTTTGCTCTGATGTTGCAATGAATTTACTTTTAATCTTCTTTCTCAACAATTTGCAAGTAGTATTTGCAGTAGTAGATATTTTTAGTAGTATCTACTCTGGGATAATTTTATACATAAATGTACAGTGATAATCAAATTTGAGACTTAATTTAGTTACATATATGCAATTTTCCAGAAACTTTTGCAAATGCAGCCTGCTGTGGGATACATATATTTCAGTCCTCTTTATATTTTAGTTACCTTTTTTTTTAAACAAAGTTCTGCATTAGCAAAACTGCAAAGGAGATGAAAAATAAAGAACATCTCCCTCTGAAGTATTTTTAGCTTTCCAAAGAATGACTGCTGTTGAACAGCAAGTTTCTGAGAACACCTGCTATGTATTTCTTTTACGCTTTTTGCAGATTGTATAGTTAAAGAAATCAGATTTAGGAAGAATATTGATCTTATCCTGGCAAGGTGTTCATATGGAAATTTTGTTTTATTTAAAAGTTGAGCTACGTTTTAAAAACAGGCTAAGTTGATCACATTAAACAACAATACCACAACAATAATTTTGTTGAGACCATTACACAAAGTATATTACAAGTTGAATAATACTCTGTTACAGTTTTGTGTTTGGATGATGTGTCAATATTTCTGTGATGTTTTTCAAGTTGAGAGATGAAGTATTTCCATATGAGTATGACAAATCTTTGTGATAGAATAGAGCAGGAAATATATCTGTTCTGCCACTATGACTTCTACCTTTCCTTTAGTATAACTGGACTAGTTCTGTGTCTGTATTTCTCTTCCAAATTAAACCCCAGTTTTTCAGTTCCGTTATGGCAGTTGGGATGCTTGATGTGTGTGTTTACATCAGCAATTTAGAGAGCAGCAGGGCTGACTATTTGATGTGTATTATTATATTAAACTTGAATTAACCCTTCCACTCGAAATAGAAGAAGTGACAACTGCTTTAGTCCAATATTTCTCATCGATTACTGCAAGAAAATTACTGGTTTAGACACAGCTTGTATCTCCTGGTCAGGAGCAGTGGAAAATGTTTCCACAGTAGCCTCTGTGTAGCTCTACACATGAGAAGTTCAATATTTGTATCTCTGTTTCTTGGAGTTAGTTGAAGATAAAGTAGAACATGAAACAAGGTCACAAAGCTATGAACCTTTCTGTCACCAAAGGCAGTCTTATTAGAATTAGCTTACTAGGAGTGTGGTACAGTCAGTTCTGGCTAAAGTCAACAAAGTGTGGGCATGCATATATTCACAGTTTAGTATATGAATGGAGATTTGCATTCATCTGAGAAATTTACATACATGTGTTGTAAAGAAAAAACTACAAGCTGTGTAGTCATCACAGCAAAACACCAGCTGGAGTGTAATGCAGTGTTTGGTTGTTCTTGGGTTCAGAAGTCCAAGCCCAAAATGATCATTCAAATCTGAGGCTGTTTAAACAAATAGGTCATGTTTCGTCACAGATTGGTGTTTTAGGATGCAAGTAGAGCAAGACAGCTAGGAAGTCCTTTCCAGTTACGTCCTAGATTGACAGCGGTGACATTACCACGGACTGGATTTTTATTGGGGTATTCATTCTGCACTGTGAGTGTTGGTTTTCCTTTGAGAAGGTGGGGAGAGGAGGTTCCCCTCCAGCAGTTTCTTCCAGATGGCAAGTACTGCTTGCAGTGCTGGGCTGTGTTGACCTCTGCTGTGTTTCAAGGTGACTGTTATATTCTTAGGTTGTTTGTAAGTGCAGCAGATTGGTGCTTTCAAATAAATTAAAAAATGGGCAAATGTCTAGAGGAAAAAGAAATGCTGTTTTCAGCTTTGTATTTTTACTTCAAATATTGCTCTTAGTACCTAATAAAAATGAAGGGTTTTGTCTCTGTTCTTACAACATACTTGGCTAAACACCTTCAGGGAAGACTGACCTGTTCACTAGGCTCCTTTTTGGGTCAGGGAGCTTAATGCCCTATTCTGTGTTGTGTGAGGGCTGTTAGAGGGCCACATGTAGAACTCGTCTTTACAATCCTGTCTGTATTTAAAAAAAAACGCAGCTTCTGCGTTTCATTTAACAAAGAGACAGTCTTGTCACTGCTGTTGTGATGCAGATAATTCCACTGGGGTTGGTACATTGCTTGGATTTATCTTGGCCCAGTAGTTGAGTTTGGGATTTAGAGGTGTTTATCTTGCAACCAAGATTTACTGAAAGGTCACACTGCCTTCTAACAGAAATATCAAAATGGTTAAGAAGCTGACTAGAAAGGGATTTTAAAGGTGTTTTTTTTTTTTTACCGTGTGAAAGACCACAGGTACTCCTCTGATCGGGCTGCTTGTATGAAATGGTTTGATGTATTGCCAGTATTAGAAATTCAGCATCTTAACTTGTGCAGACTGATCCTACTTTTCTTATGTTACTTCCTGTTTGCTTCTGTATATGATGATAACACATACCCTTAATGAATCCAGTAGATGCTTTAAAATCTTTGGGATGAAAGAAAACAAATGTGTTCAAACACGTGCAGAAAAGCGAGCAAGATCTAGTTTGTTTGCTGCTTTACCAAAACCAAACCTCTGTGAATGAATGAATTTGAAATAACAAGCAGATTTTTTGCATGAAATATGTTTGTAGTCATACAGAAAAAAATATTTCAAACTTGTAGATAAATTTTTTTTTGAGATTCCACAATATAAATAAGTTCAGAGATTGCTTTTGTCATAAAATGCAATATATCGTGATAACTTGTTATGCCTTTCTGTTACAGATTAACTAAACTCCAGATATTGGAACTTAGAGAAAACCAGTTAAAAATATTGCCAAAGTGAGTATGGATGACATTTATTTAAACTACCTGGGAGGGGTTTTTCTGTAGTTATACTAATAATGTAATGCATACTGAAAAGTACATCACAGTTTAAAATATGTAGCTAAGTAACTAGACAAAGTTGTCACAAGGAATTTACCCTTCATCCTGCTGACATTAAATGTCCCTTCAGATTGACTGATCCGCCTATTCAGAGACATTTTTTTTCTATCTCTGTCCAGCTCTGTGGATTTCCACCTGTTGAGCTTTTCAGTCAGCATGTGGGCACCTCAGGATGGTGTCTGATGGATTCTGAGGTGTCTGATGCTTCTTGCACACAGTATTGTATGGCTGCCCAGTTGCCTGTCTGGGTACCTAAGACTAAAGCATTGCTGATTAAAATAATTAAATCAAGTGTGGCATTTGAGATGCTTGCTCAGAGTGACTGAGGGAATGTGATTCACATGACTTGAACACTTTTTTTTTTAGCTTGATAAGATTTCAGCGCTTAAAGTAGCAACCAGTTCCTGTGCTATATGGAATCTGTTATTCCCTGCCTTCACTACCTATCATCCTGCAGCGCAACAGGCTTGTTTAGTGTAATGGCAGCATGCTCATCTGAGGTGTTTTCTGTAACAGTAAAATAGTTCTGGAAATTCTTACAGCATTTATTTTAACAGCAAACCCAGTTGTACCTCTCTCTTAAAATCTAGCACCTTTCTAAACCCTGACTTGTAATTCTCACTCACTTCATTAAACAAACCCAGGCCAATGGTGTTGCAGTTCCTGCTGTTTCTGTGAACTAGAGCAATGCTCTGAATTTTCTGACTTGGACCCTGGATGTCTAAGTGTGATAACAGCAGTATAAAAGTTCAATGAGGGGGGAAACTGAGATCCCAAAAATCGGATGTGAGTAACCAGCTGTAGAGTCCTGAATACGTTGTGGTGTACTGTAAAAGGGATCCTCCTCTGGCAACAGAAACTGGTAGAGGTACTGGTTTTGGTGTATGTAAGATGTTTTGGTGGAGGAGAGGAGGAGCTAACAATTGAATACTCCCTCTGTCCAGCTCATATGCTAGCAGAAACCTGCATGCAGTAGACTGAAGTGTGGATTGCCAGCCCTTCAAGTACAACAGCCAGTTTTCTTAGTGGCTGTATAATTAGTGACTAATTATATGCCTAAGACATGACCAAGGGGTATGTTCTGTTGGAATTCCCTTTTTGTGTGCTTGAATACTGTACTGTAGTGTCTGCTGTATAAAGATATCAGAACTCAGATCTGGAATGAAATGTATAGCATCAGAAAGTGTGAATTTAAATTTTCCAAGTGTGAAGCATTCTGCTCATTCATGGGATATAAATACTCTCTGTCCTTCTTTGTTCTCTCTGTTGTCACAAATTTTCGGTAGAAAAAAATTACAGGACATGTAATTTAGGGTAGTAGCTCTGTAAATTAAGTTACTCCTAACTGAGGAACAGTAGCTATAATTAAAACTTAAAACTAATACAGATTTTGTTTATAAAATTACCCTGACCTTAATTGCCATAATTAGAACTGATAACATGAATTACATGTGATATTTTGAAAGAGTAGTTTATGGAGGTCTCTTGTAGTGATAAGAGACATTTAAACAAATGCTGTAACATACCTAAACCAAACACAACCTCTGTTGAAGCTGATGGGGATTTTTTTGTTGATTTCAGTGTTTTCAGGGTTTCATCCATGCTGGAAAACTATACAGCAGCGTTTGGCTACAATGAAGCACTGGAAACATACATTGTTTATGTATGATGTATACTGGGGTGAAAAAATTCATTGCGGTGTCCAGAGTGTCCTGAAAGGCAGATGCAGTTGTTGTGTAATCCAACCATGCAGCAGTTGACCTGGCCAACAAAGGCATCCATGGCCTGGCCATAGCTTTAACTTTTACATTAGAACAGAAACTGTTGTGAAATTTAAACTTATGCAGTTTTCCAAACCTGAGTATGTGTTTTAAAAGAAACAGCTTTAAACAAAGCTTTAAACAATCCAAAGGGTTTTTGAAGTTTTTTTTGAAACTATTAAGATGTAGCAGTATTTTTTAAGATGTAGCTAATATTTTTTGCTATTGAATGCAACTATCTTTTCTTGTTTCCCTGTCATTTTCACCTTTTTAGTATTTTCATGCTTGCAGCAAATTCTTTCATACTTGTAATGAGAAATGTATTTGGATGAATTTCTACAAAGTCAGCTAGCCTTCTTACTGAATTAAACATGCACATGATTTTTAACACTGAAGCATGAAGCACTTGAAAGACTGTTAATCAAAATGGGTAATTAATGCCAACACACTAAATCAACCTTCCTTTGTGCCAAATGCATCATTTTGCTTGGAGCTTATCTTCAGCCAGAGACTGCAAAACTGGCAGTGTTATAATACAAACCAGCTCAATGAAAATATTTCTACTGAAAGGAAAGTAAAAATACGGAGACTATTTTAGAGACCTTTTTTTGATAGGTAGCTGAAAGTTGGGAAAATGGTCCAAAGGAAATATAAAAACTTTCTGATTTTTTTTAAGCTTGTGTCTCTTGCCTAATTGTCAACAAAGAGTAATCATTTTAGAGAGAAGCAAGTTATTTGAGGAGTGTAGTGATGATGTTTCATGACCCCATCTTGCTACCACACAAACCTCTTGGATTGTATGCTGCTTGAGTAAGCTGTGGTGTTAACCTTAGTGAAGCTGACTCTTTATAACATTAGAATCTGAGGCGTAATGTAGACTACCTGATCCCTTAGTGCTGAATTGATTTGACAGTGAGTTTAGTAATGTGAATTATGAAACAGATTTTTCAGTTTATAGGAGGGATTACATAGCACTGTGGCAAAGACAAAAACAGGTATAACTCAGTGATCTAGTAAATTTTTGTTTCCAGACCTGTATTCCTCTTGCTTTGGCATCATATTTTTCATGTTACTGTAACATAATTGAAAGATTTGTTTACTTTTTGACAATGTTTGGTCGCTGTATAAACAATACAGAAAAGTAAAGAGATATTACTCACAGAATAGCTGAAAGTGCTACAAATCAGGCAGGCAATGGGGAAGGGGTGAAAAATAACTGGGGCTGTGGTCTTGCAAACACATTTGTGTATCTTTTACAGTTGAGTGGATTACAAACATTTTGTCAAGGAAAAAAAAAGGCCCAAAATCAGTGAAGTTACTTTGTTATACTGTCAGTGTTACAAAGCATTAATTTTGCTTATACTTGAGAGATTTGCAGATATTTGCTCTGGTTCCAAATGGTAAGACCAGGACCCTTGATGAAAAACTTAACAGTGTTTTTATTTATTTATTTATTTATTTATTTATAAAATATTTTCTTTTTTAAGTATTTTTATTTTATTTTTAGTAAGACAGTGAAGATTAAGACAATAATGGCAACTTTGGGTTGTCTTAGAGCCATTAAGGATGTAGCACTAGCAGGATGAAAAGAGAAGGAAGCAGCTAGATCTAGGTTTGGACTGGTGTGGAATTTGTGTACTTAGTGTAATTTGGCATCAAGGAAAAGAGCTTGATTGTTTAGATTCTGTGAATCTGGTGTTAGCTGTGTAAGCAGTTTGACCTCAGAGTTGAATGGTGTACAGGAGGAAGGAAAAGAAAAATCACTCTGACCTCGGAGTGTGTTTTTCTGGGAGACAAACTTGTGTGTATATATGTATCTTTCACCAAACCATTAAAATAAAAAGAGAAGAGTTCATGTTGGACTGAGAGAAAAAATTCCATTCATCTTGAACGGCAGTAAAAAAGCCTCATGTGACTGTTTCAATTCAGCCTCATCAAAATTCACTTAAATGAGATTGAACTTTTTAAATTTGGTTGGGTGTTACCTGGGTTTTTTCCTTCACTTTTAAAATCTGTATTTAGTTCTAAGCTGAAAATTAAGCTCAAATAAACATCAAGGCACTGTCTCAAAACTGTTGAAATGAAAGGACCATAAAAATATCGAAATAATACTATTTTTTTCAAATAATAATTTATTGAAACTGATTTATCAAATTCATTCCCATATAGCGGTGATTTCCCTTAATCTACTTTTGAGGATGAAATTTAGATCTTCGGTGGAGTTTTATTTTGGACTGCTCTCTGTAGTAGCCCACAGTTGAGCTAACATAGCTTCAAAACAGAGGAAATCTTTTTAAATTAAAGCTGTCAGTAAAAGTACAGCATGGAGTTTCCTACAAAGTTTTGAAAGCTGCAGAATTATGTGCTGGATCCCTTAAGTGAGTCTTCAGCTGTGCTTCTGGGAGACGGATCAGGGCAAATTTGTTAGCAACATATGGCACTAGAATTGGTATTGGCATGGTCTCATAAAGCTTTGAGAAATTCAGCTTACACAGTATTTCAGAAGGACTTAGATAATTTATGTTATAATTGGAAAGTGAATTTTAGCAGTTGACATACTGATAATCATCCTGTTTATTAGCTTCAAAAAATGAGGAAAAATGTGTCTCAGATTCTTTCATGTATTTTTAAAATTTTCTTCTTTAGGACAGTGGGAAAGTGAGTTAAAGTCTCCTAAAGCCTATGTATGCTATATGTGCAGTGCAAAAAACGGCATCTGCTTTTGTCTTGATCATTTCTTTACCTACTTACGCCAAACCCCTAGTTTGTCCCCAACATAGTTACTATAATGTAATGAAAATCAAATCTATAGACAAATGCTGAGTGAGAAGATTATTTCATGAATAATATAAATAATCACATTAACTTACTTTCAATAAGACATTTTTCAATAGAATGTTATTTTTGAACTCTATATTCAGAACAAGTGTAATAGTGTATTTGAAGAACAACTGAAGCTTTGAATAGCTGCATAGAGCATTTTGTGCTCATGCAGAAGTTTCTTAAAGATACTAGTGTTCATACATCTATTCTGATAATATAAAAGACTGCCATTTAGAAGGTCTTATATTTATTTTTTCCAGAATTTTATAGTATGTACAGACTTAAGATTTATATTTGAAAGTTTTAGATACAATTAATTGTTTCATGGAAATCTGTTCTTAAGTAAATACAGAACATGATGTCCTATGATTCACAGACCCTTTGAAAATATTTTTGGGTAGTACTGCTTTTGACTGGAGTACTAATCCTGTAGACCACCATGTGCAGTGGTAGATAATCTCTGTGGGGTCCCCAAAGTAAACTTAAATGGAGGTAAAATGTTGTCAAAACACAGCTTGAAATAATTGACTTTTTCAGTCATTGTTTTATTCTTTGCTATGAATTGGTTTAAAGAGTATTGACATGTCACAAAATGCAGTTTAGTAATATGATTTGTTATAGGACTAGAGAAATAAATAGGATTCCAAACCATATCATATGGAAGCAACTTTGTCAGCAGTCTGGAAAGGGAGAAAGCTGGTGTTGGTTACTGCGATTCAACAGTGATCTTTTCTGGTTTAGCTGATCATTAGGCAATGGTCTTTCCTTGAGATAAAAACATGTAGTTAACCAGCCTTTGGCTGCTGAGAAGACTCATTGTGAGTGTATGTGAAAAGCTGAAGCACTCAAAAGAAGAGGAACTTCACCGAGTTACTCTTTATCATAAAGATTACTCTAATGGTCTTTAGTTTTTGTAAACTAATCTATAGATTAATTACAGTGTACTCCTTGTGTGACAGTCAGCATGATCATTAGTATGTACCTGAGTGTACAGTGTGTGAAGATTTGACCTTATTTAGATATCAGTCCAGTTAGAGAACAGCATCACTTCTTACTACTGATTAAAGTAATATGCTTGCATGAATACAGGAAGATTGTACGTAACTGGTATTTTCTTAAATCTAATTCCTTATTAATCCTCTTCCTGTGCAGAACTATGTCCAGACTGGCCCAGCTTGAGAGACTGGACTTAGGAAGTAATGAATTCACAGAAGTGGTGAGTTTTGCCTTAGTAACAGGGCTTTGTATCTTTTATAAATTTCTTTATCCTTTAATCTATTTTTAATCAATATGAAAATGTAAAACACCAGTTTAAGAGTTCCACTACTGAAGAAATATTATGTATACCTTTTATACCTTATATAGCCTGTTACTAAAAGTTAAGTGCATATTTGGATTAATATGAGTACGTTATTCCTCAAATTGAAAATGACACTCTGTGGTATAGTGTGGTTACTGTACTGGTAAAAAATGAGTGGTAGTATGTGTTTGAATTGTAAACATAATTGGCTTATAAAAAATTCTAAACATTTATTGTTTATCATGTATTTAATGTTTCAAGTTCTATATAAGCTGTGCATCACCTGCTTTTATTATTGTGTATAGACTCTTTAGATCCAAGGAAAACAATATTAATTTTAGTTAATATTAAGTTTGAATATTGTTCAAAATAGTATTAACAGTTGAGGCACCTGGCTTTTTCGTTCAGCATGGATCAACTTGTTTCATGTTCATGATCTCTCAGACAAATCCATCTTATATGTACAGTCACACTGCTTTTAGCAGTACGTTCCTGGATAAAGAAATTGAAATAGAAGTATAGCAGAATATACTGACTTGCCATATAATAGAGTCAAGCCTTTGTGTGCTGCCAGCAAATCATGCACAGCTGAACACTTGCCTGGCTCTGTGGTTTGGCGATGAGCAAGTGTATTTTGGGAATTATTCATTAGTATTTTTACATTCCTAGCCATTACCATTACTGCCATATTCTCAATACAGGGTAGATATTTATGTGGGAGCCTTAAACTGATGTGCCTGGGCCTATGTTAAGCCATAACAGCCAGGAACTAAATATAGGCTATGAAATTACCAGTTTGAGTGTATTTTTGGCTGATTGCTTCATCTCTTCCAACCTTTTAGCTACAAGTCTAACTTATTTCATGAAGATCTTTTGGTAAAAGCAGAAATACATAAGATACTTCTAACAATAAGTTGTAATGGAAGCACAATCCTGCACTTCATTTTATGGATGGAATGGTTTGCTGGTATCATGCAGGTGGACCATTTGTTGTAGAAAATGAAAATTTGTTTCTGTTTTCCCCAAAACCACAGAATCATTGTGGGTTTTGAAAAACAGGTCTTCTGAGTTTATGGGATTTAAAAGTTTTTAGACCTCCTCCATGAAGGAGGAAATTATACACATAACATTTATTTATTGTGTGCTTTAGTTGAAAAATAATACTTTCTGCAGGGGGAAAAAAATAAATAAACGAAACCCAAACCAAAAAAGCACTTTCTGTGAGGATTATTTAGTGCTGTGATCAAGTTCTTAGAAGACTTTTGTATATCTAGTATATATTGACATTTCAAAAATTGAATTATCTGTGTTTTCTTGGACGCAATGAAAAAAGTGTATATAACAGCTATAATAAAACATTATTTAAAGTTGCAATAGATTAATCACTGAACTTGTTTTTGCCTTTCACTATTTTTTGTATGAAGTTTTTTAAAAATGGCTTCCCTTTGCAGCCTGAAGTACTTGAACAACTGAGTGGGTTAAAGGAATTTTGGATGGATGGTAATAGACTAACACTTATTCCAGGAGTAAGTTCTTTCACTATGTTAAAAATTTAGTATTTTAATTTACAGTGTTATTTGCTGTGTCTGCAGTCATATATGTTAAAGTTGCTATGTAATTTAGCCAAAAGGCTAAATGCCCCATAACATTTAACTAGTCCACTTAAAAATGGTCACTGATCATGAGAACGGGGTACCCAGCTTTTCTTACGTTGAAAGTTATATACCTCACATCTAAAAATTATGTTCCAGTTCAGGAAAAGGGATCAAATCCTGGATCAAATTTAGAATTGACTGGTCCTTCCAAAAAGGGGTTATTTTGTGTTAGAGAGCAAGCAGGAATTTACAGAATAAATAAGTTGTGTAAGCTTTTACTGGTCACAGCTGTAAAGCAAGCAATGCCTGCTCAGGTGCCATGAGTACAGGGAGCATAGCCAGTTCCTGAGAAAATGTTCTGTTGACTTCATCTGGGTTGCTGACATCTCTCAGAATTGCATGGGGTCCAAGCTGACCTATTATTGCATTACTTGTGAACCTCTACTTACGTTCTAGTAAACTAGTATTTGAAATTCGGGAAGCAGCTGGCCTGTCTTCTGACATGAAGCTTTCTTGCCTGATCAGTAGTCTTTTCTACTGTCTTTCCTCACTTCAGCTAATTCTTCGTTGAAGGGTTGAGTGGATGTATTAAAATTTCTACTTCACAGTGAAAATAAAATTACATTTGTGAAGGTGACTGCATCTTCCCTGTGAAGATTTTAGTAGTGTAGCATGCACAAATCTTCAAATCTTGAGGTCTGTA
>VZRW01000577.1:10092-50428 GCA_013398125.1 Aegotheles bennettii | reverse complement strand
GGGGGTTGGACTAGATGATCCTTCGAGGTCCCTTCCAACCCTAGAATTCTGTGATTCTGTGATTCAAGCTTATTCTTGGTTCATTTGGAAAGGTAATACAAGCTTGTATTTTGGCTTGTTTCTTCAGTTTAATACAATTAAGGATTCGTTGTTATTTTTGAGGTTAAGTAGGATGCAGTTTTACACAAAAGTCAAAAATAAGCATTAAAAGACTTTACTGGAGCCTGATGATGTCCTTAAGTTATCTGTCTCTGTCTGAAGTCTGTTCTAAAGTTCCAATTACTTGATTCACAGTAAGTAATCGGACTGTTGAATCTGCAGAAGACTGACTTTAGAGACCTGCAGAATTACTGTGTTGTGTCTGTGTGTGTGTAAAAACATCAAGCATGCATATCTGCACAAAATATTTCATTATAAAGCTTGGATATTTTGCATAAAATTGCATTTCAGCACTAAAAATAGGTTTTCTCTTTTCCTCTGGCATTACACTTGAGACAGTTCGTTGTCAAATCTGCTGGATTTTTTGTTTTGAACTTGCACTTCATAAATGCATTATTTTCTCTTGCTTGTAGTTCATAGGCACTTTGAAACAGCTGACCTACTTGGATGTTTCCAAAAACAACATCGAAGTAGTTGAAGAAGGTATTTCAGGTTGTGAAAGCCTGCAAGACCTACTGTTATCCAGTAATTCACTTCAGCAACTGCCAGAGTCTATTGGTTTGTATTTTCAGTTAATTTATGTTCTTAGAACCTTACAGTTTAAACACAGAACACTTGAAAATAGACAAATGGCATTTTCAATCTGTTTCAATTGATTAAAAGTGCTAGTTTTGTATAAACCTATAATGCATAGCTTAACAGTAAAATTTATATTTGTTTTGAAGCATTTGTGACTTTATATGGTTTTTTGTAAATAGATGAAAAACTATTGACTGTAGTAGAGTAAAAAACCATATTTTTTTTTTCTCTCCCCCTCCCCAGCTCAACCCCCCACCCCCAGTTATGACTGGGACATGGTAAGATGGCAAACAAGTTCTGTAACCTTGTCTGCTTATTAGGTATATAGCAGTATAGGCATGCCAGGGAATACAGAAGATCTGTTGCTTGCCCATAGGTTTTTTCCCCTTAATTTAAAAATAAAACTACGGTTAATGAACTCAAATGTCCTTTTTGATTTACTTGTTCATTTTATTACAGGTTCCCTGAAGAAGGTAACAACACTTAAAATTGATGAAAACAAATTAATTTATTTGCCAGACTCCATAGGAGGGTAGGTATTTCACCTGAATAAAAAGTTGAATTGCTTTTCTGCATCCATGGCTCCTGTTTTGAATGTTTTATACCTGCTTGTTTTAATTTCTTCTACATGTTAATGTCTTAAAATTGAAAGCAAATGCTTTCATATCTTCTAGTTTGTAGCATGTATGTTCTTTATTATTTAATATCAAAAGTCCTATGTTGATCACTTATTAATGCAGCCACCAATCTATAAAAGAAAAATTGAATGTGGAAGCAAGGAAGATATTTAACAAGCTAGTCATCTGCCTGAAACTTAATTTTGGCAATAACATAGCTGTGGCTGTGGTAAATACTGCAAATGGTTGAACCACTATCAAAAAGCTTGTAAAACATGAATCTGAACACATGGGCAGACACAGATAGACACACACATTTATCTTTTTTTGTATTATAAGGAGAATTTTCACCTTTTCATCAGCAGGTCTTTTTTAATGTATAATTTGTTGTTCAGCAGTTAAGTTTAAAACTTGCAGATGACAGCAAAAATAATTGGTTCAGAATTAAGTGCTATACAAATGAAGGGTATTTGTTGCAAAAAACCTCCAAAACACATTTTAGACTATTAGTAAAGGATATTTCTTGGATTTGAATTCTCTTGGATTTCTGAGTTTTGGTTTGAATTAAATTTGAGATTTGTAATTAATAGTGATACTAACTTTGTTTTACCTTAAAGTATCCAATTAGAGTTGGATGAATTAACCTGTATAGGGTAGTAATTTATTTTTTTTGCAGGTTAATATCAGTAGAAGAACTGGACTGTAGTTTCAATGAGATTGAAACGTTGCCTTCATCTATTGGGCAGCTCTCTAATATAAGGACATTTGCTGCAGATCATAACTTTTTAACACAGCTGCCGTCAGAGGTATGTATTTAATTACAAAATTGAAAACTTAATTTTTAATGTATTTTAAACTATATTGACCGCACAACTTTTGGATTATAAGTTAATCATTCTGGAGTAGATTTTATTCATGTGCGTTTTTAAAGAAGGTTGTACAAAAACATGAGTTTTCAATAATGAAATTCTGATTTTTTTAAGCAAGAAGTAGAAATTTGCTGCTAGTGTATTGAAACTAAAAGGGGGTTTAATATGTAAGAATAAATTTAATTAGACTTCAAAGGCGAAAACAGCTGTAATACTAATTGATTTAAAACAGTAAAAATCTGCATATTTAGATTTGTGAAGATGAATTAATTCTTCTGATTTTTTTTTTTCAGATTGGAAACTGGAAGCATTTAACAGTATTGTTTCTGCATTCTAATAAGCTTGAATTTCTCCCTGAAGAAATGGGTGATATGCAGAAATTAAAAGTCATCAATCTGAGTGACAATAGGTTTGTTGAATGCATTTATTCAAGTAGAAGTTGTATAAAATGCAATAATGGTGTAGAAATATTGTTATGAATATATTATGCTATCTTTCCTTATCTCACACACATCTTAGAAGCTGGCTGAGATGAATGTATTTAGTGTATTACTGTTGTATTCTGGATCTTGCAGTTCCATTGTATTAAGCTGTCTTTATTTTAATGACTTGGCACATGGCACATGCATTGAAGCACAGCTTCAATACATTAATGCCTGTTAGCATGTATTTTTCTGGGAAATTAGTTTGGTTATTTTCATAAAACTTTGGATTCTTTCTTAAAAGTCAGTAGATTCCTGTATTGCATATGGAGGACACAAAACAGTAACACAGTGTAATGTGAAACACTTGAATGTGCTCGGGAAGGGGGGAAAAGGGAGTTATGTTTTATAAGAGCTGGTCATTAAAAACAGACAAAATGTCAAAATGTTTCACTTTGGAAATTGCCTATTTGTAGAATGGAAATATATTGGGAGATAGAAGTCTGATCTCTCTCTCCTATTCTGTCGACCCAGCTTCTCTGTACTGCATCTGTAGCTCGATTTATCCATTAATGCCAGAGCTTTATCCAGGGCAGCCCTTTCCCACACATGCATCTTGGAAAAAAACAATTTTCATGTGTAGCACTTTCTTAATTGGTGTGTGTGTATCAAAAGATAAAATGCTGAGGATACAGATTAATTCAGGTTAATTGTCTTCAAAATAATATTCAAGTCACTGAACTGAGTTAAATTCAAGTTATGTTGTCACTTTTGTTTTTTCAAGCTGCATGCTAAACTGTGCAGAAATGCAGGCTTTTTGTTTGCTTGTTTGGTTTTTGTTTGTTTTTTTAATTTCAGGTATAGCTTTGAATTCAAATTAAATGCTGTTGCCTTTCAATTGTCAACAGTTCCTAAATTTACTATACCTGTGAATAACCATTTAAAACATTTTTATGGACTGATGCAGGATTATTATATATTATTATATAACATTCTTAACAGTATTGAAAAGTGCACTTACATAAATTCTTGTTGTAATTTACAGACTGAAGAATTTGCCGTTTACCTTTACAAAACTGCAGCAGCTTACTGCTATGTGGCTATCAGACAATCAGGTGAACTTTTTAAAATTTAAAAATAGATTATTGTTGACCGTATTCCTAAGGGAAGTAAACAAGTACAGAGCTATCTGTTAAATAAGGAGACCTGGTACTCTGTATATTCATCAGTACTTCTTCACATTACTATGTAGATTCTCCTGAAATAAACAACAGTGAGCTTACCATCTTTGGAGACTTTCATACTTCTAGCAAAGTTCTGTGCTGTTAGGAAATGCAATTTAACGGTTGTTGGGTTTTTTGTGTTTTGTTTTTCTTAATTTAGGCTTGCTTACATAGTATAGTTAGTGCATGATAAGCTAGTACTAGAATGTGCGTGTAACGTGCTGTTTCTTCCACAGCTGGGGAATCTTAGCATGCCTTTTTTTTGAGCTAGGTTTCTTGCCACATCTGTGAACTCGTGTGATTTCAGCTCTGAGTTTCAAGCTATTAATCGGTAACTCATGTGCTTGTGGCTTGTTTTTTTGCTGTGTATTGAAGCCTTATGTACTATGCAGATTTCCTGAATGACATTAAGGTGTACAGGGCTGTCAGAAATCCACTAGCCTCAGATGTAGTATAATGAAAGCACTTTTACTAATAGTAATTTAAAAAATCTCCTACCCTTTTTTTGTAATGGGTGGAGGATGTTCAATCTGGTGTCAACATAAAAAACTAAGTACAAAATTTTTCTCTTTATACGATTGTCTCCAACTTTAAATGCTCAAATATATCTGTGTATTCCAGATCAGCCTGCTTTGGGATAGTTATAAGTCCTAGCAAGAAACTGGATTATTTTTTGAGTATTCAGTGTTTGCTTTTCTCTTAAAGCTGTTACTGAGTTTCAGTCCTCAGTCAAAGCCAGTTGTCAAAGAGACATGTTAATAACTTCATTTTGTGAAAATTATTCAGAGGAGAAATCGTTTATTACAAGTAGTCTTCAAATTAGTGAGACAGGCATACTCTATGATATGTAGATAATATTTACTTTTTAATATATATTCTCATAGCATATCCTACTTACTTGCTTCCTAGTCTAAACCACT
This sequence comes from Aegotheles bennettii, assembly GCA_013398125.1. Lineage (NCBI taxonomy): Eukaryota > Metazoa > Chordata > Aves > Caprimulgiformes > Aegothelidae > Aegotheles > Aegotheles bennettii. The sequence continues at coordinate 45,639 of VZRW01000577.1, read as the reverse complement.
TATCCCTCTTCAAAAAGAAGCTGACCCTGACACACAGAAAACAGTGCTTACTAATTACATGTTCCCCCAGCAACCAAGGACTGAGGATGGTAAGAATTTCTGAAATACTCTGTTAGAATGGTCACTATTGAAAATAACAATGGAAGACTGTCCAGCTAATACGATTTTCATTAGACAATACTTCAATACAAGTTTGAAGTAAACTTGTAAGTGATGAAGAGTTACATCTGAAGAATGAAAGCAGTACCTTAATGTAATCCCTACATATTGGTAAATTCTAGGTGAAACTGTTTCAGCGAGCAAGGTGAGGGATTGACAAGTGGGACTCCATTCTGCAAGGGTTGACACTTTGCAGGGTGACACCTTCTTTCATTCTGGCAGAGCTTAATGGTCTGGGGTGGAATTCTCCTTAGGAGGTGTCTGCTTTTGACTGTTTTAAAAAAATATTAGTCTAAATGTTTTCTTCACTACCAAGTACATATTTTTTGAAAAGTACATAGCATTTTCTGGTTTATTTTAAAAGAAAAATAAAAAGGCACTCTTGAAAAAAAGCATTTTGCTCATATTTAGTTTGAGCCATTTTGTAAGGTCAGGCCCAAAATATTAAGACTTTGCCAGATAGTTATTTCTGCACACTTGTGAAATAGTTAGGAAAATAAGTAACACTCCATGAAACCCCATCAGGAGTTAGGGAAGGAGACTTAAATCTCTTAATTTCTCCACTTTCTTTGCCTTGAAGGCAAAAGGAAAAAACTTGTGCTGCTTTATCAGAAATTGAGGTGGAGCACATGTCAATGGAAATAATTGAAAACTGACACGTGGCAACATATGCTGTTCTACCACACAAGTGTCTGGTACACTGAGAGAGGAGTAATCAAAGTATCAACAAAACCAGTAATTTGTGCATCACTTTTAGTGCCTTCTAGTACAGATAATACATCTGAAATACCTCTGATAGAAAATGAGAATTATAAAATCATTTGGAGATTGAGTGAAATTCAAGATTGTTCCTGAAAGCATTCTCTCCATTTGAACTTTTTTGTTACCCAGATGCTGCAGTTTCTTTCTATAGGCAAGGAAAGGACTGCTTTTTTGACTTAAGCTGACAGAATACCTGCCTCTGAGGTAGTCATTCTAAATGGAAAGTTTAAAGTTCAATAGATAGTGTTTTTAAAAATTAAGTTTTAAAAATTCTTTATAAAATTCTTTTTTTTTTGGTCAGGAAGTGTTTCGATGATAGTGAAGTCTGTTAAAATATTTTCAGATGTGTTAAAATTGTAAGCTTACCCCAAAAACACAGAGTAACAAATACTTCATTGCTTGTTGAGCCCTATAATTAAGCATTTTTATATTTCAGGTATAGAAGTAGTTAATATGAACAGTCTTGGCATTGCCAGTGAAGGATGTAGATTTGCTAGGGTGCTGGTGACAGATTTATTAGACTATTTGGCATGCTGAAGTAGGACCTGGCTGATGTAACGCAAGGCATGAAGACATGCTAGAATAAGAGACAGTGGGTACCCAAAATATTTTTTATCTGTTGTAAAATTAAGCAAGAAGTACTTTGTAAAGCTCCTATTATTTGTATAAATTCTGCAAAATCATTTGTTTACCTTAAGTTTTAGATGCTTTAGGATTTTTTCAGGCTTGGTAATAATGCAGGTTTTTGTCACTATGTCATTCTTATTTACTGAAAATTTAAAAATGAAGAATGAATGCTCTTATACATGCTTAATGAGACCACTGGAGTTAAGCTGTATAAATCTATAGAGAGCGTATAATTTACGTTTATATATATGCAAGTACATATTTTCGTATTTATACATACATGTGAATAAAAATATGTTGTAGCAGAGAATTCTGCTGAAAATATTCAAGTGTGAGTGTTAAGACTAGTGTACAGCTGTGTGTATGAAGTTTTTTACTTTACAGGTCACAATTTTACTATTAGGAAAATACAGCCAAGTTCACATAGCAGTGGTAGTGCAGCTAGTCTTCAATTAACAGTGTTGCCAGTCTTTTATCTTTTAAAAATGCATACAAAAGCAGACCAATCCCATCCAAGAGAAAGAAAAAGAGGAATTTTATTTTGCATAATGTATCCTATTCTTATGAGTCACTTTTTTTTTTTTAGTTATGTTCATATCTGATAATGAAAGTTTCAATCCATCTTTGTGGGAGGAACAGCGGAAACAACGTGCTCAGGTGGCATTTGAGTGTGATGAAGACAAAGATGAGAGAGAAGCACCGCCTCGGGTTAGTGTTGAAATTATTTTTGACTACTTGGTGCTTTCCTCCCTCATATCCCCACCTCTGAATCTCATCCTTTTCCTTACTTTGGCTGTGGATTTAATTCTGCTGAAAAAATAAATTATTCAGTTCTTTAGTTAAGAGTATGTAACAGTTTGAAACACTGTGGGTTTTTTAGGAGGTTTTTTGGGTTTTGGGGTTTTTGTGGCCAGATCATTTAAAATGGAGCACAAGGGAAAAGCTCTTAGCTGATGTAAGGCAGTGTATAGCACAACCAGGAGACTACCTGACTGGTGGTGCCATAGAGAAGGATAGTGGGGAAACAATGATCAATTCTGATTTTTCTTTAAGTAAATTACAGTTGGCCTAATTCTTCCTGCTTGCAATCAGTGGACACATCTGGGGGCAGAGGGACAGTGATTCATACCCTCGCTTGGTTTTATGTATCAAGGTACATTCGAACAGCAAAGTGAAGAACCTAGATTGTTCATTGTTTTGTCCTATTTCATTGTATTATAAAACTGATACTTTAGTTATGGCATTTAATTAAATTATTGCTTTTTGTTATGCAGGAAGGCAACTTGAAGAGATACCCAACTCCATACCCTGATGAACTGAAGAATATGGTCAAAACAGTCCAGACAATTGTACATAGGCTAAAGGATGAAGAATCTACTGAAGATATTGCCAAGGAGTCAAAACGAGAAGGCCAGACAGTTTCTGTAAAAGATGTGGGGGTAAAGGTTAGAGTTAATATTCTCTTCTGACTTTGCAAGAACTTTCAAAGATATAGAGTGTTATTGATTCCTTTTAATTATCTTCTCCCTCCCCACTAATGCTTCAGCAAGAAAAATTGTCAGATTGAAGAACAAGACTTACCTCTTCACTGTCTAAAGAAGTCTGTAGTAAATGTTGGGTTTGCAGTAGCAGTTTTCCTCTTACACTAAGAACAAGGAAACTGACTTGATTCTCAGGCAAATACAAACTGTGGATGTGTTAAGAAGCTGTCGTCTTCAGCTTCTGGAGCACGGCATCTTAGTCATCCTCTGATCATGTTTTATCTGCCAGACTTCACAATGAAATTCAGGATCTCTACTCCTACTCTTGTGACTGAAGGTTTTAACAGGATAAGTTGGGAAGGCAATAGTAGCAAGTTGGCACAGGAGTCAGGTCGATGTAGCATAATAGATGATAGGACTACTGTTTGGTACTGACATGTCTCATTGTAGATATTATTGGTCTTTTTTTTTTTTTTATTAAACTGGAAATTTAACAATACAGATTGACCCCAATAACGTTGGGAGAGTCAAGCTCAGTGACAGAGGGTAGGGACTGTATCTCAGTAATCTGCATAGATTTCTCTGCATTTCGTACCTAGTGCATTTCATTACCTTATCATTTCAAAGCTCAGATTTTCCATTCCATAGTTTCCCAAAATATACAGTGTTACCTCTAAATATTGTATGTTAGTGAAAACCTTTCAGGATGTTTTTTCTGCTCATGTTCTTAATCCTGTAGACTTCAGAAATTGCTTCAATAAAAAACAAAGCAGATGAGAGAAAGCAATATTCAGCAGAAAGCTCTCTGCAGAAGCCTGCTGAACCAGAAGCTGAACACAGCACGGGAAATTCACAGATGACTGCACTTGTTAAAACCTTGCAGAACACAAAAACAATTGTCAACCATGAAGACACGCTTGAGGTACGGCATTGCGATTAGCAGTCAGAGAATTGTGCTGGTGTTGTATTGAATTTGTTACTCTGGGAGATGGAAAATTATGTTGACAATAGCAGACAATTGCCATCCATAAGCACTGTAAGTGCAGATGGCTTGCAATGCAATATTTTTCTCACTCCAGATTATATTAAGTAAAGGTTGAAATAGCTAATAAAAGTTCATGAAAGATACACGCCTTTAAGGAAAAATAAAGCAAACTCGATTAAAGGTTAACCTAAGCATCAAACTGTGAAAAGACTCAGAATTTTACAGGTTTTGCTTGATTGTCAGTTCTTCATTAAAGAATCAGATTTAATTGTCGCTGAAATGAGAAGATATCTGATTAGTGGTAGCAATCAAAAACTTTTATATCCAAGTGACTATGCACATTCATTTAAAATGAAAAGTGAAAGGTGGATTTAAAAAGATGTATTCATCTGCATTTATTAGTAGCCTGTCGTGAATATGGTGTAGATTCTGTTTACCTCTTATAAAGAATCAGAGATTTTAAACTTTTTGTATATTTCTCTGACAAACACCATGTATTTGTTTACTTAAAATGTTTCAGACTTATGACAAATGCTTTTCTCATAGTTTCACAATTATTTTTGCCTGTTGTCTAAGCAGTGGAACATGCATTTATCATACTTCTGAAGAGACCTTGTGACAAGCAGTTGTGGCTGTGCTGTCTGTTTCTCCACTAGCGTGTTCCTGCTTCTACATGCATTCTGAAAATACGTGTTTTGACATTTTTCTCTAAGTTTAAAAACATGATTTCAGAAAATTGTATTAGTTGTCTAACAACAGTGACAGCAATTCTTTTTAGCTGGCTGTATGCCAGCAAATAAAGAGGCAGCAGTGTATAGTCAGTCAGGGATAGTGGATTCCTTGTTTCCATGTTAATAACCTGCTGTTCAAACCACAATACCTGCTGAAGTCAAATCCAGATATCTAAACTTTGTGTGCGTGTAAATTTTTAGTTTCAACATTGATTACACTTGTATGTCACATCCAAAAGGAAAGGCAATCTGATAGAGGCAGTGAAGAGTTTGTCTGTTCTGATTGCAGGGAAAAAGATGGATTTTAATTTATTTTTAATAAAGGCAATCATAGCTTGTTTACTACATCTTAGTCATGTTTGTCCTCACTGCAGTCCGAAGAACTGGCCAGGTAGTTAGTATCATGGGAAAGGTGGTGCTCTAGTAGGTGCTGCGCATGAAATTTTCTGTGGCGGATAAGAAAAAGTGAATGTTGATGGACTATTTTTGCAATCTGCAACATGGATTTTGTAGCATTTGCAACAGGAAGCATGTTTACTAGGAAAAAATTACCACTTTAAAGGTTTTTTTTCCTTCAAAGTATTACTGGAAGCAATAGTTTTTTGAAGATGATAGGAATACAGGGCTGGCAGAGCTGCACTTGCTCTTTTTTGCTAGACTAGGTAAGCCAAGCTCATTTGGCTTTTCTCACAGCACAGCTCTCCATTCCTAAGATTGTCTTGGTCATGCTGTACTGTAGGTGTTTAAGTTTGAGCTCTTTTCCGCAAAATCAATACCCAACTAGTTGGTCTGGGGTTTTTGCTGGTTCAGTGGTAACTTTCTGACTTGAATTCAACTAGAGGCTCTCTCCAATCGTGGAACAGAGGCAGCATCTGCTTGCTCCAAGTAGGTTTTTTCAACCAGAGTTACTGGTTTGGCTGTCGCTCTCAAGAAGGTCATTAGTGACAATGCAAGTCTGCATGTGCTGCTGCTTAAGATAGTCCAGTGGCAAATACTGCGAAATACTGGTGCAGCCCTACCTTGAGTACTGTGTGCGGTTTTGAGCACCACAATATAAAAAAAGACATCAGGCTATCGGAGAGCGTCCAAAGCAGGGCCACGAGGATGGGGAAGGGTCTGGAGGGGATGACCTGTGAGAAGCAGCTGAGGTAATTTGGTTTGTTCAGCTTGGAGAAGAGGAGGCTGAGGGGTGACCTCATTGCAGTCCATGGCTTCCTCACAAGGGGACGAGAAGGAACAGGCACCAGTCTCTTCACTCCTGTGACCAATGACAGGACTCAGGGTAACAGCACCAAGCCTGACTGAGCTCAAGAAGTGTTTGGACAATGCTCTCAGGCACATGGTGTGATTCTTGGGGTGCCCTGCACAGGGACAGGAGTTGGACTTGATCCTGATGGGTCCTTTCCAACTCAGCACATTCTATGATTGTATGATTCTAAATTCAGTTAACTCACACTACAAATGCACTACACAGTTGTTATGTTATGCCTGTGTTAAGTTGCTTGTTTATTTTTTCCCTTCTGTTGTTTAGTGGGTGACATTTTAGATAGGATTTACTTAACCTTTAAGTAGTTCTTTAAAATGCACAGCATAAAGGTGTTTTTCCTTCAGCAGGAGTCAGAAGAACTCTCATCTGATGAAGAGATGAAAATGGCAGAAATACAACCACCGCTGATAGAAACCTCCATAAATCAACCAAAAGTGGTAGCTCTTAGCAATAACAAAAAAGGTTGGATACTATAAAAAGCAATAGAAGTGTTGTGGGATTTTGATAACTTCTTAACTCAAAGTGGCTATTTTTTCCAATGAAATTATGTAAAAGTAGATTTAATTTGTGTGTTTTATAAGACAGGTTATCAATTCTCTTGTTAAGCAGTGAAAGCAGAAAAAACATACTGGAATATCTTATACTTGAGTAGAGAAATGGTAGAGAAGTGGTAGAGAAATCTGTGTTGACATCCTATTTTTTTCATTCTTGTCAGCAGTTTAAAAGCAGAGGGGGGAAGGAGATGTGTGTGTTTTGAGAGAATGTTAGCTCAAAGACACTCTTGATACATTTAGGAAAAGAATTGCAGAAAGCAGTATTTGCATTGGAAACTTTCCCTATTTCTGCCCTCCCCCAGATTTTGTGAATTATTGCTGCTGTAGCCAGAAATATCACTTCTTTAAATTTCTCAGAAAAGCTATGCTCTCTTCCTAAGGTTTAAGAATGAACTTCTCGTGTGGCAAGTCTTTCTCCAGAGTCACTTAAGTCTTTTATTTTTCTTCTTTCCTCTAACAGGAGACTTCAGAATATTGTTCTTGTTACCTAAGTTTTATATTTTCTGAAAAATAACTTTGGTCTGGGTAACTATTTCCTTAAGAGTAAGGAATGACCTCGAATTCAGAGAAAATATAATTTATAAGTTGGAGTGCAAATTGTATTTTGCTTCATATGATATCCTAGTCCAGTACTTTCCAGGGCAAAAGGCTTTTCTGGACATCAGATGTAAAAGGGTGAGATTTAGTGCAGATGAAGGAAAACCACATGGAGGTAGCAGGAAGAGTCTGCTGAGGATCACATGCAGGTGAAAAGATTGATGTTTATCAATGCAGTCTTTAGGTTTTTATGCCCGACTAAAGTAGTAGTAAGTAGTAGTAAGTCAATACTTCTTTCTCGTCTCTGGAGACAGACAGTAGTTTCACAAAATTTATGCTTTGGCACCTGTTACTGTGTCTTAAGACAAAAATTTAAATTTATTTGTTTACACACTTACATCAAAATCATGTCTGGCTTGAAGTCCCACAGTGAAATTATTTTTATATAGATGTAGTATGAAAGTATGCATACGTTGTGCAAGAATCAATGTACACAGGTGTAAATTGCTCTGAAGATGTTGTCTTGAGTGATCTGCAAATTATGGGAATACATTGGTTTCCAACTCTGCAGAATAACACTTTTCTTTCCTGTTTTTTTACACTTACAAAGCTATACAGACCTAGTCTCAGTGATGTAGGTCTTTCTGGAGTGCTTGGTCTAATAAATATCTATTTAACAATGATACAATGTTCATAATCAGGAACCTTGTACACTTTCAAAATCCACTGCATGTGAAGCTGTGTATTTCATTTTCATAGAGGATAATAGACTCATTTAATTCAAAACTTTGAAATAATTTCAAAAACAGAAATATAATTTGATATCTACTTTGGGGAAATACGACATAATGTAACACTGGCTTATGCCAAGGAGGCTTGGATTAAAGCATCAAGTTAAATTTCATTAACAGGTGAGGGCTGTTTACATTGAGCCAAATATTTAAAAAATAGGAACTATTGCCAACAATCACTTGTAAGTTTTTAAATTAAGTTTGCAAAGGTGTTCACTTATATTTGTTTCCAGTAGTAAGAATTCCTGAAGAACAAGAGAAAATGTCTAAATATTGTAACATATACACATTAAATGGCTAATAAACAGATGTATGTATCTGTAACTAAATTGACAAATTTTTATTTCAGATGATTCAAAAGATGCTGACTCCTTATCAGATGAAGCTACCCACAATAGCAATCAAAATAACAGCAACTGTTCCTCTCCTTCTCGAATGTCGGATTCTGTTTCCTTAAATACTGATAGTAGCCAAGATATCTCTCTCTGTTCTCCAGACAAAGAAACGCATGCTGCTGTTTTATCCAAGATGAGGTTTGTAAGATACTGTATAGCACTGAACTAATATAATAGAAAAATGTTACTTAATCATATTACTTAATTCATATTACATGTCCATTCCTTTAATTCATTAACTTATCATCCATGCAATAATTTAAATTTTAATGTTTTACAATAATGCTAAATAATGGAATAGGTCTGTTTTGGTTTTATTTTAAAAGGACAATAAAATTCAGAGACTAATTATAGTTTACAAGACATGGTTCCTATTTGTTTTAATAATAGAGTATAATACTTTCATCCTTACACTCCCTGAAAAATACTTTAATACACTATTTTAAAAGCTCTGTTATTATTTGCATAATTTTGAAGATCAATTTGATTACTAACTTAACTATAAAAATCTTTTAGAAATTTAAAAAGAATGGACTTAAAGATTGCTACCCTTCTCAAGGTTTTAGTTAGAAGGTTTTTTAAATAAATTGCCAATAGAAACAATGTATTTGTCCAAAATTGTCATGGTACTTGCAGTTGTTTGATTTATTTAAAAAATCAAGTTATTGTCACTTTGAGCTTTTTTACGCTTTTAAATTGTCTTTAATTATTGTTGAATTTAAACAAACTTCTGAAATCAAATGACTTGGAAGTTGCCAAAATGAGCTCTTATAAATTACACATTTCTGTAATGGTAGGACTGCGAATCATAGATCTGGTTGTATATCGGTCTTTGTTCTCTTTTGTGTGCACAGTGTGATTTTGTTGCCTGTTAATGATGATTTTTTTTCTAGAGCAGTTCTGAAAGAAATATGTTCGTTCCTTTTGGAGTTTCTTTTAAGAGATATCTTTTTTCCTAGGCGAGAAGACGAAAATTTGAATAATCTTTTGCAAAATGGAGGCGAAGTGAGCATTACAGTAGAAGAAAAAATAAATGTGCAAGAGAGGGCTACAAATTTGTCTGAATATGAATTAAGCATTGAAGAGCGATTGGGCCTGATAGGAAAAGGTGTTGATCTAAGCACTTCTATGGAGGAGTCTCACAAATTAGACCAAATAAACATGAATGTCAATAAACTGGTTAGTGAAGAGGCAGTGCCAGTTCCTGTAGAAAGGTTACAAACACAGGAAATTGTTTCAGTAAAGGGCTTTTTGGATAACAACACAAAAGAAGAAAGTAAGCACTTGGAAAATGGAAATAAGTATCCTATAAATAAAGTAAACGGACATCCTCAGGAAGCAGTACAGTCTCCCAGTAAAGACAAACTAACAAGAAGCACTACAGTTGATGACAGTTCTGCTGAGCTGTCTGTTTCAAGGAGCACTGAAGATTTGTCCCCACAGAGAAGTGGTCCTGTGATGAAATCTCAGAGCATCACCAGTATGGACACTGGTGGTCTGAAAATCTATGATATTGTCACTGAGAATGGATCTCAACAGCCAAACTCCTTGGTAAAATCGGCATCTGATAGTGCAGATGGAAAAAACATAGTCCGAAGTAAATCTGCTACTCTTCTGTATGATCAGCCTTTGCAAGTTTTTCCTGAGTCGTCATCATCATCTGAGTTAGTATCTTCTACAAAAACCATGTTCAAGTTTGACTCAAATCACAATCCCGAAGGTGCTAATGTAGTGAGAGGATCAGTGCCAAGTGGTGCACAGACGTTCTGCGCTCCCCAGTATAATATTCAGTACAGCAGCAGTGCAACAGCAAAAGACACCTTGTGGCCCCAGAAACACAGCACCCAAGCAGAACAAAGCAGCTTACCTCCTTCACGTCTGGTTAGGTCTGAGAGTACAGAAACTCCCAGCTATGTAAAGCATTCTGCCAATATGAATTTCTCAAATCATAACAATGTCCGAGCCAGCACTGTGTATAACACTCACCAGCGAATGACTGGGAGACATACAGATATGTGGGCAATTCCACCAGGGGATAGACTATTTCCAGGAGCAACAAGACACACTCTTCAAAGGCAGAGTAGTGTATCTTCTACAGCTTCAATGAATATTGGGGATACTGTACCTTCAAGGCGGACCCAGGTTCCTGAAGGTGACTATTTAACATACAGAGATTTGCATTCAATGGGAAGAGCTCCACCAGTAATGTCTGGGCAGCAGAGACCTCTTTCTGCCAGGACATACAGCATTGATGGTCCAAATGTGCCCCGGCCACAGAGTGCTCGGCCGTCGGTGAATGAAATACCAGAAAGAACTATGTCAGTTAGTGACTTTAACTACTCACGGACTAGCCCTTCAAAGAGATCAAACCCAAGGGTTAACTCTGAGCACTCTTTATTAGACCCTTCAGGAAAAAGTAAAGTCCCTCATGACTGGAGGGAACAGGTGCTGCGACATATTGAGGCTAAAAAGCTAGAAAAGGTAAAAATAATAATCTTAACAGTTTTCTACCTTTCTGTTACCTGGATATGGAATAAGTTAAATACTCTCTGTTTTGAACTGCTTTTAATTACCAGTGAAAATGTACTGCTGATACTGCCTTAAATAGGATAAACATGTTTATGATGAATATTTCAGTAATAGTCAAATAGTAGACTGTAAATGAACTTTTCCTCCAAAGAAAAAAAAGTCCCTGTTGTTTTTACATCATACTTGCCAGCTTAGTCCAATTACTTTAAAATACTTTAAATAGTGTTACACTGACCTGCTTGACTGCAAGGCCAAGCTCTTTTAGGCCAGGTAATTTTTATTGTAGCATTGCATTCATACTATACTAAAATATTCCCTTACACTTCTTGATCTTTCTGTTCTGCCTTTTGTCCCCTATTTCTTCTCTTTAAGAACAAGGAAAAGAAAATCAGTAAAATCTGTTTGGAAGTACAGGTCTACAGCTTCGGTTGGTAAAGAATTCAAAAGCCATAATTAACATATATTTGCCTCCAAGGCAGTTGTCTTTTGAAGCTGGGTATCTGACAGATTGTTGAATGAATATTTATTACTATGAGATGGGAACACTTAAGAATCTTGTTCATTTCAGGAAATCACAGGAGGTTTGATAAAACTGGAGATGATGAACAGGATTCTCTATGTACTGTAAATGCTACAAAGAATTTGAGCTGTTATGTAGAGCTGAACAATTACATAGTTTCAAAGAATTTGAATAGGGTCTGGAAGAATATAATCTATACTGTCCAGCTAAACCAGTTAAAATATCATCACTAAATAATAGGTAGAATGTCATTAGCCTGATCCTGTTTCCTTGTAGGGGAAGTGAGTCAAGCAGCCAAAATACATTTTGATTAGGCCAGCTCAATGGATTTTCTTTTTTAACTTATTTTAAAAGAACAGAGTTTGGTTTGTGATTATTATTACTACAATATCCATAGTAGCTAAAGAAATGTAATTGGAGATGGTTGGAAAAGTTGCTTTTAACTATAATTTTTCTTTGGAAATCCAAGTATTTGGAGGGAGGGGTTTGTTTTGTTTGTTTTAAGTTGCATAACTTCTGGTGAGAAAAAGGGATGGGGTTTGTTTTCTAAAGAAGCCTGCACAACAGCTGCACCTATTTTTCTGATCCAGTTTGGGTCACGTCCAATGTAAAATATTTTAAGGCTTTCGCAGTGCTGTGCTATAGTGTGGGGACCCTTTGTCCCAGACCTCACTATGTTCCAACCCTAATAACAGGTCTCTGGTCTTCTCCTGGATGCATATATCAAGTCTTACATGAAATGACAGAAGCAAAAATTCCAGCAATGCCTGAATGCAGAGGGAAACTGAACTTCAACACACTGCTAATGCAGTTTGTTTATAGCTTATTCTTACATCATCTACATTTGACATGTTAGAAACAAAGTGTCACTGCACCAATGATACCTGCTCAGGTACTGTAGCAGTGACAGTCACCTTTAATGAAATGAAATTGGCTGCCTGATTTGATTCCCTTTATATTTGTCCATACTTTGTATCATGCTAAATTTTTGTTTCCTACTAGACTGACATGGAATGTCAACTGCTATTGAGACCTTAGCAGTGCATCTAATTTAACAGCTCTTAGAAGTCTGTTTTGTATGCAGCTGTTTCTTTTGTTCTGGCCTGGAAGCGTTTTAAAGTAGCTTTTACTTAACAATCCGAGACTTCTTTATGGGTTTAAAAGTGAATGTGTATATAATTGTCTACTTTATATTCTCTAGGATATGACTGACTTAAAAAGAAAAATCTGAACTGTGAAAAATGTAGATATTATCCTATATGGCAGCTGGCAAATATGATAATATGGAAATTCTAGGAATTTATTGGATATTTCTTTGTGCTCTTAAAACAATGATTTGGGTANGGGGTGTCTAATCTATAAGCCAGACTTCTGAAATGTTTTGAAGTCTGGAAAAAAATCAGTAATTACAGAATTCGTTTAAGGAACATGTTCAATTACAGAGCTCATTTAAAGAACCTTTATTGGAAACTGCTTTGACAAAGCTTTCATGGATTTAAAATGGTGTTTCCTTTTTTAAATTATAAGACAACACAAAACCAGGTATACAAAATGAAGCCTTATAATGAAAAATTAATATCTTTTTGCCTGTGATTATACACAGTAGTATGGGTTAATAGTACCACTTCTGCTGTGATCTTCTCAATCTGTTACTCAATTTAATTGAGTTTATTATTTCTGTCTTGTGGTTATTAGGAAGGATGATGTGGTGGGGCTTGGGGGGTTAATTTTGTTGTGAGGGTTTCTTTTTTTTTTCTTTTTGCTAAGCTCGTGAAGTTTTATTTCATTTTTATACGATTGGGTAACTGGAGGGAGAGAGAGAGGAGGGTAAACCCACTTAAAACCAGTGCCTACCTGTTGGACAAATTGGGGAAGCTATTTCTTTTCTATTATTAGCCATTTTTACGGGATATAGGTAGGAAAAAAAAGCTTTCAAGGGTTTAATTTGCATGAGGAGAGATACAGGATAGTTTTAAGCCCAGCAAAAAAGATTAGCAGTGGATTCCAGCTCAGTAACGAGCATTTGTAATCCCGTTGAAAAGCTGTAAGGAGGCATATGCCATTCAATTAAAATTATCCATCTGGGGGAAGGAAGATGAAAACAGTTCATGAGACCATTTATAAATAAAAATTTTGCATGTTTTCAGGAGAAACAATTTGTTTACCTGATGCAAAATGTATTTTATTGTGGGATAGAGAAAAGCTTATTTAAATGTCAAGCTGCCCTCTAGTGGTATATGTGTAAGCTGTTGGAAAGCATGCAATTCTGCTCCACTCCCAATCTCTTAGACTTAGAGCACAGGTGAGTTCTTAGGAACAGTAATATTTTTCAGCGTATTTTCCTTTTTGAGTGCCAATTTTACTACATGATATGTTGCAGTAGTCTTTTTGAAGTAGTCAGTAGTAGTCTCGTTGAAAGTTTTCATTTAGTAATTTAAACTAAAATACTGCCTGTGTAAAAACAGGAGTGTCACACACATTTTATTGTGTGTTAGAGGAATTTCTCATCTGTGAAAAGCAGTAATAAATATATGGAACAGTTATATGCAAATATCTATTATATTTCTATGTGCTGAGTAGGCAGAAACAGTTACTGGACCTGACTCTGTGCTTTCCTTACATTATGTATATTTTCTTTTTTTGTTGTGGATCTCTTGGGAGTTCCTCAGGTGTGTGTTTCCTTTCAGCTCTAATTTAATCTGGAATTAAGTCATCCATTTTTATCTACTATTTATCTAAAATGGCAGAGCTTTCATAGAAGATTTCACAGAGTTTGAGTCCTACTTTCTGATTCAGAAATCAGAATAGATGGTTTTATTCTCAAAATTGACAGTGTACAGTGGCTTATTAAAACAAAAAAGTCCAAGTGTTTCAATATGGGTGTAGAATTGCAGTTTTAATCAAAGTTTGGAAGTTTTTCTTGAATTGTTTTTCTACGCTATATAGCTAGCACACAAGGAAAGTAACTTCAGTGGGTCTGTGTACACTTAAGAACTTAAGTGCTTACAATATCGTAGCCTGAAGAATATTTTGATAATTAAAAATTACAGAAATGCTATCCATTCAGTAGTTGTTAGTTTTAAATTTTGATTTTAAGTAGTTGGGTTTTTTCTCCATTTTGAATGGACTACTGAACCATCAATGTGTTATAATGATATTTCGTGGAGTTCAGTACATCACACTTTAAAAAGAACAAAATTCCTACACATTTGGAATGTAACCAACAAAAGTTCTGACCTTGCAAATATTTTATGACTGTAGAATTTAAATTATATATAATTTTCCATACGTAACTCTTAAATAGGAATGCTGTCACTTACTGAAGGTACATTTTTTTTCAGGATCAGAGACCTAAATTCATGCCTGTTTTTTCCTCTCTCCTGACTGAAAAATAGTTTCATAATGGTTAAGTTCTTCTTTGGGATAAAATGATATCTTACTAGAATTCCATCAGATTTCAAACAAAGCTGTCTGTTCGTTTGTGTGCTTTTATTCAAAAGGCTTAAAGCGTTAATTTTAGGCATTTCAAATGTTCCAGAATGCCTTGAGCAAATTTTTTCTGAAGAATTTTAGAGATTCAGTGTGTGAATGAAAAGTGAAGGGATTTCTAGACATTGAATGTAGCTTCAAAGGATAACTTAGGCCCAGCTTTAGCTGACAATTGATTTTAAGCACTGTTAAATAAATAAGTAAATGGTCTAATACTTAGGTTTAGCAATTAAGTTACCAGTTAAGGCTATTCTAAGATAAGTAGAATGCATAGTCTTGTTCCTGGTCTATACCAAAATTTCATGGATTGTTGTGACAGACTCCAGCCAGTCTTAAAATTACAACAGTATTATCCAATGTAAATTCTCCTATGTGAATTCCACTATTTATTGTCTTGCTCCTAAGTAAATGTGTTAAGGCACTTCAGTTCCTAAAAGATTCTCTTTTGAAATTCGAAATCATTAATTCTCTTGAAAGCTGCAAAATGGAGAATATATTCTGATTCTTAGCATTCAAAAAGAATGTAAGTAAACCCTGAAACTATGCTACTGGCTGCCTGCATCTAAACTGATTCCATTAGAGGCTGATTTTTACTGCATATTCTGAATTATATGCTGAATATTTTTTTTTACTTTGTACATAGCCATTTTTCTTGATGTGTATTAGCTTTTAATGTGCTCTCCACAGTTGAATAACTGATTTTTAGTGAATTTAGCTTTCGCAAAAATATAGTGGAACATAGCATGTATATTGGCTAATGCATATTGGCTTAGTGCAACTGAAATGAGGTTTATCAAGCCTGAAATATTTGAATTATCATTTTGCAGACCACTATGGCCTAAGACATTGTAGCAAATCAGGAGAAGAGAGTTGATATTTGGAATTAACATTCATATTTAATCTGAAGTGTAGACCGTGCGTTTATTCCGTATTTAATTTTTAATAAATTGGAATAAAGTCTGAGATTTTAATGGCATCTGCATATTCAGATTTCCAAAAGGGTCTTCTGTGATGCAGCCATCTTCAGGAGTCTCACTAGGAAATGTACAACCGTCATCATGCTCCTGTTGAGATGCAAACTTAAGAGGAATGGTATTCACACTCCAAATGCCTCAGTTTCTCTCTTCCCAGCTAAAAATACGTTGAGGAAAAATACTTCCTAGATTTGTTACTAGAAATCACTTCTTGTGTTAAAACTAAATTCTTTTTACAAGACCATGTAATTTTAAATAGTATTCGTTCTGTACACTTTGTACTTGTGGGTTCCTTCTAATTTGGTGTTGAGACACTGTGCTCAATGTAGAGAAGGTGAAAAATGATGTTTACAGTGTTTCTCTTATCTAGATCAATTGCACAACCTTTTTTTTGTACTTCGGAAAAACTCTCCACCAAGAAAGGATATTTTACAAATCCTTGAATAAAACTGTTCTCAGGCTATGTGATCACCTTGAAGCTCACTAAACAGGAGTTAACTGAAATCTTAATTCCTGATGGCTAAGTTTGATCCTCTGTAAATTGTAGGAAAGTTCTACCTCCTATCACAGATCTATCTTAGATTGTAAATACAAATCTGGATTTAGATTGTCACTATTGACGATCTGTTTGGGTCCTTCTAAAAGAGTAGTGAATCTAGGGATCCTTACAGTAAGATGGTCTGCTAGACACACTTTCAGGAGGTAATTTCCTAGTCTCACCATGCATTCCTTCTATTTTTATCTTGTCTTTTTGCTGTTTACAGAAGGTGGAGAGAGGTAGGAGCCTCTGAGAGGAGCTTCATGTAAGGAGGCTTCAGGGAGTTGCCTTTACAAGCTGGGGAAAAAGACCACCTGGCTAATAATAGAGATTATGTTGAGGAGAGTTGTAAGAAGGTGCTTTAAGGTACTAAGGAGCTAAGGAAGGGTGGCTTTGACAGTTTCATGTGTGTTTGACCTGAGACTTAGACTGAGCAGTAAACTCAGAT
This sequence comes from Aegotheles bennettii, assembly GCA_013398125.1. Classification (NCBI taxonomy): domain Eukaryota; kingdom Metazoa; phylum Chordata; class Aves; order Caprimulgiformes; family Aegothelidae; genus Aegotheles; species Aegotheles bennettii. Next base: position 28,852 of record VZRW01000577.1, on the reverse strand, counting down.
TGTATGTCTGGTAAAGAGACTTGAATGCCACGTACAGTCTTCCACTCCCAAGAGGGGGAAAGCCTCTGGAGACTTGTCTGGAAGCTTGAAAAATCCATTGACTAGGAAACAGGGTAGGTGTAGAAAAGGAGTGTGAAGAAAGCTCACTGTGCCATTGAGTGTGAGGTTATCCAACAGCCTTGGCCAAGAACAGCTGAATATGGTCAGTAAATACTGTTTTCCAAGGGAGTTTCCAATGGCTGTGTTACCAGAGCATCTGGGGATTATGACTATGCAGAGCCATATGACTTTATTAATAAACTAGTTTTAGTTTCATGAGATAAAGCTAGTTATGAAAGCAAATGTCTGCCTGAGGACTAGTGACTATATTCAAAATAAGATTAGTACATGTATTCAACAAACACTAAAATGCATTTATTCACGTAAGAGTTGCAGTATCTTAGTCAAATGATACGTATTTTGAACTTTATCTCTTTTTTTTTTTCCACTTGGAAAAATTAGAAAATTCGTAAATTTTGCTGGGTTTTGATGCTTTGATCTTTTACTATGATCATATTTTTTTATAGGTCTTTATCACTTTTTCAAGATAGGTTTGTTTCATTTGTCAGGTGGCACATGGGGAATTTTTCTTTTCTTCTTTTGTGCAGTCGTTATTTTGTTTTGTTCTTACAACTAGAGAAGTCTATGGTGGCAAGATGGTAATGTTTACTGCTTTCTTTCTATTACCCTTGCCAACATTGCAGAAGTCAGGTTTGCGAGGTAATGAAACTCAAAACCAAACCACTATCACTTTTGTCCTTGAGCTCATGTTACCTGTTTGATTGCCTACAGTGGCACAGGGGTGGACTCCAAGGTTTCTTACCGACCTGTTTTTCTTTGAATGAGGCTCGTTCACATTCTTGAATGAAGTGTTACTGGAATGTATTGTGGACATTGACAGCATTGCAATAAGAAAGCCCAGTCAAACAGTCAAATCTCTGTCTCTGTCTACATCTTTATTTGTACTGTACGAGCAAGGGGATGGGGGGGAATGAGACAAAATAATAACTGGTAGGTAATTTGATGGTTTTCCACACGGGACTATCTTGACTGCTAGCTTCTTTTCCAACAACATATTTGATATGTTGCAAATTTAATGAAAATCTAGACATTTTGATCAGTGGTGCACCTTTGTTGTTTTTCCAGACACATGAACATTTGAATTACTTTATTTACGTGTAATTCTGCATGTTAACTGCTGATTGCATGCTGATTTACAGTAAATAAAGGTAAATAGGGGGTCACTGAGTTGTGTTTTATACTTCATAGTGGTACTGTTCTTGCATGTTTTTTATCTTGCATGACAATGGAATATGTTTGTATTAGTCTATGTATAACAAGTCTTGTGGTTTATGCATGCTGCACTAATCTCTGTGTTAAATCTGTCCCCTCTTTATTCAGAACATGCTGTCTAGGTCCTTTAATTCCAATTATGCTGCAGTTAGCAGCTTTCACTATGGCAGCTCTAGGGATCTGCATGGCAGCCAGGGTAGTGTTGCCTTGAGTGTTGCAGACGGAAGAGGTTCTGGTGTGCACATTGTTCGAGTGAGTACCTACAGGAGGATATTGCAATATGTAGAGGGGGAAAGAATAAACTGTGAGAGGTGTCTGTAAATTGATAGTTATCCTTTTATATATGGACAATGCTTTCAATAAAAATAATATAATTTATGTGCTAGAATTTTTTTATAGGCATTAAATCAAATACTTTGCCTTCATATGCCTTAAACGTATTGCAAGGCTTTTCAATTTAATGTCATGAAGTTGAGTTCTAATTGGCTTTTACAGATGGTTGAACATATGTAAAACTGCCTGGTTTCATTGTACATATGTGAACATGAGATTACCACTCTGAACTTAACCTGCGTTGATAAAAGTTTGAATAAAATCTTACTATGCTTTTTCCTCTCCCGAACAAATTCTGATAATGTCAACTGTACTGTAAGATACTTTAGGCATTCAAGAAAATTAATACTTTAGCTTGTAAGAAAATGAGGAAATCTTAACACTGAGGATCCTCTGTGTTGCTGTGGTATCCATAGTGAGCAGGATGTCAACAGAAGGCTTCTTTTAACTATACAAATTCTTGAATAAGCAGTCCTTAGTATTTGTTGACTTGTCTTATCAGTTTATTGGTGATCCAAGACACCTCTGCAGTTGCTAGATTTGTAAATGTCCATCAATATTTTATGCGTGCAGTGTCTTGCCTAGTAAGATTTTCTATATAAACAATGTACTAGTTAATCAAAGAAGATAAACAATGATGAAGCCCTTAAAGTATTTTACTCTGGGCTTCTTATGAGAATTTTTTAGTGTGAATTATATGAGGACAGTCATCTTTACTGCTCCATTCTTTTTAAAGCATCCCCAGGCTTCTACTCCAGGAGACCAATGCCAGGATGAGGTATTCATTTCAGGACAGCAGAATTACTCATCTGCCATGCTTAGTCTCAAAGATATTCCTCTGGACAGCATGAAGAAAATAGCTGTGCAGGTAATTATCTACATGACACCATGAATAGGATATACTTATTGTTATTTGTAAGGATATATTTTTTATTATTATTTGTAGAAACACGTGCTGGGATAGCAGTTGGAGCTGGGGCTTTATAAAATATAATACCCAAGTATTGAAGGTGGCGTAAATGGAATGGCATCCTCTTTTTGGAAGACAAAATAGTTAATTATATAAAGGGAGATAGTTCACATTTTTCTTTAGCAGGGGCTTTGAAAGAAGAAAATTGCAGCATAAGATGTAATTGCAAGTGGAAACTGGAATATGGCAGATAATTTCAGGAAAGCAATCTGAAGCTGATTAAATTTTTTAAAGAACAAACTTGAAGTCTGTTGTGATGATTAACTAGAGGCATTCTGTATTCATCTCTAAGGACCACCTATACAGGATGGACTTATTACAATTAAATTAAATGGATGCTTGTAAATTATTATGATGCAGCAATTGATTTTCTTTTTATAAATTCAGTTGCATTTTTTCAGACACTGGATATTGGGAACTGGCATAGCTGTTGATACCTGTTGCCTGTGTAATCTCTACCTCTGGCATTGCAACAGCAGTAGTTTTCCTGTCGTGGTTTAGGTTTTCAGAAAAGGCAGTAGATATTGGTGTAAATTTAATACATCTGATCTGTAAATAAGCTAAAAAATGTATATATGCACATTAGCATTTATCATAATCACTTCAACATAAAAAACTCAATAAAATCTGGTACGTGTCCATTCACATAGAATGGTTAAAGGTTATAATTTACGCACTACAGTTATTTATAATATTGAGAGAGTATTTTAATATCTATGACTAGTGAGATAATGGCAGGAAGAAAAAAAATCTAACTCAAGATGAGCATTTTTGGAATTGGGAATCATACAGATGGACGAGTGACTACTTAGGCTGGGTAAGAGTGCGAGGCATATGGGCAGGGAGGGAAAAGGCTGCCCATCTCAACACAGAGCTGCAGAGCTGAACAGTAACTCTGAGGCTTCAGTAAGAAACATTGTCATCCCCAGCATCATTCACAGTGACATGGTTTGAATGCACTGTATGCCTTGACTATTGTGTACCTTATTGCTGTTTGCCATCATTATACCTATCAAATCAGTGACACATTTTTTAACAAAATAACAACATTTATTGGAAATATCATTACAGTTTAAATATTAAAATCTTGAGTTTGTATGTGAATTTGCGCAGGAGGTTTTCTTGGGAAGTGGCCACCAAGAGATGCTCGGAGAGCGTATAATTTCTGTCTGCTAGCTGTGTGAGATTTTTATGTTGTGGATGATCTACTGGCAATTGTTAAAAAAAAAATAATCTCAATTTTATGTAATAAAAGTGCAAACCATGATTATATTAAGCAACTGTCAATACTGTCAGTTGCACTGCTAGAAAATAATGGTTGGGATAACGCAGTGAAACAAGTGCTAAAAGCAAAGACTGTCTGATCTGTTCTAGTAGATTAGCACTCAAAGCAAGTTTTTGGTTTTCAGATTCATTCTCGGTAGGTCAGAGCTGATGACTATAAAGAAAATTGAGTATAATTTTATATGATCCAGAAGAGTAGTTTTAGTAATGTTCCTAAAATTAAAAGCAGTCAAGTATGTTAAATATTTAAATAATAAAGGAGGAATTGAGGATTGCTGCTTATAAAATGTCTGACATTGAGTATTGATGTTTTATTCAGATACCTTTGACAAATGGACAGATGTGCCAGCCTCAAAGACCTCAGGCAAACTACAGCCAAGTCCATCATCTCCCTGCTCAATCATCAGTAGCGAGGCATCCGTCTAGAGAGCAATTAATTGATTATCTGATGCTGAAAGTTGCCCATCAACCTTCCTATGCCCAGTCCCAGTGTTCTCCCAAACAAAGCCATGAGTTGGCAAAGCAAGAGGTAAGAACAAAAATCTAACTTAACAATATGACATCTGTCTATCAGTGACAGCGAATTGTTAGATTGTTTTTATTTATTAACATTTCTCTGTAGATGGTGACAGAAATCATGCAGGAATTTGTCTCTATCAGAAGACAGCATTACCTCAGTGCAGTTCTACTACTGAAATCACACATTCCTTCTAGTTTTGAACCTTGCAACTTTTTATGTGAACTTTTAGAGATAAGTGTGGTAGATTTCTAAAAGAATGTACCAGAAACTTCAGATTGCATCTTGCTTCTGGGCTGGAAATTTATTTTTCAACTACATTTATTGATCACCAACACATTATTTGACTTGTAACTGAAAAAAAATGCAAATTAGCAGTACAAATTTGAGTACTTCGCATCTATTCATTGCTATCCAAAATGTTCCAAAAACCTGCAGATGTAGAAAGGGCCATCCACAAACAAAAGCCAGGATAAAAAAAAGTGTGAGCTGGAGTACCTCTCCTACGAAGAGAATTGGAGTTGTTCAGCCTGAAGAAGAGAAAGCTCCAGGGAGACCTTAGAGCAGCCTTCCAGTACCTGAGGGGGACCTACAGGAAAGCTGGAGAGGGACTTCTTACAAGGGTGTGTAGTGATAGTGATAGTACAAGGGGGAACGATATCAAACTGATTGCATATTAGGAAGAAATTCTTTCCTGTGAGGGTGGTGAGACACTGGCACAGGTCACCCAGAGAACTTGTGGCTGCCCCCTCCCTGGAAGTGTTGAAGGCCAGGTTGGATGGGGCTTGGAGCAACCTGGTCAAGGTGGGAGGTGTCCCTGCCCTTGGCAGGGGGTTGGAACTAGGTGATCTTTAAGGTCCTTTCCAACCCAAACCATTCTATGATCTGATGCATGCCTTATAATTGACAATTTTATTTATGATAGATGTGGGTAAAAAATTCTTAAACAATTTAATGGATCTTTCATTTTGACAACCTACTTTCTGCTCTTGGACACAGGATATTTTCTCCATATTGTTTCAGGGTTTTTGAGAAGATACTATGTTTTCATTCTGTGCTAGAATGAGAATATCCACAAGTTGTGTAACCTAAGTTCTCCAGTCAATAATTCTGGCAAGAGAAAGAGGAGACAGTGTAGGCTTTGTAGAACTTAAGAGTAAAAGTAGGAATGAGAATTGATTTTTAAAATTCACCGAAAGGTAGCAAAGAAATAGGAGGAACAGGTTCTTTCATAGAAACATGTATATCTAAATGTCTCTGAATTTAAAGACTACCTGAACTATGATTATAGAGGTATTTGAATAATACTTACATACAGTGGTACGCGATGCTGTTATATTGGAATCTTGTTCTGAATTAATAAAATGAGATATAATACTCTCTTCAACTGTGATAAATTTTTTTGAGTTTTTTTTCTTTTTAAAGCTTTTTCTCACCTGAATTTCTTAGTAATAATTTCATTACAGTAGCTTTGAATGCAGATTTTCAGCCAGTTCATCTAACTTTGGTTGTAACTACTTAGATTCGAGTAAGAATTGACAAGGATCCAGAACTTGGATTTAGTATATCAGGAGGAGTTGGTGGTAGAGGGAATCCATTCAGACCTGAAGATGATGTGAGTATTTTACACTAATGCACCTTAAAGTCATTCTCATTAATAATGTTTCTAGTGTTCAGCAAAGAGGGGGAGGCAGGAAAGAAAGTATATATATAGCCCCCAAGTCACTAAACTCCAGGACTGGAGGGGAGAAAATTGGGGACAAACTATATGGAAAATCACAGTGGCAGGTGACCACAATGGTCACATGACAACACAGAGGATTATTCTAGCTGAGTGGTTCTTGCACAATTCCAGATATCAGTCAGCAGATGGGAGGTAGTGAATTACAGAGTTTACAGTTAGGAAGACTTAGAAAAGAACATGATTTAGCCTACAGCCGTATTACTGGTGGTTGATAATTCATCTTGAGGTATACATCTGCTGAATTAAACAAAGGCAGGTTGAATTTGCCCTCCAGCACTCCTTTGAAGGCAATTCTCCTGGATTTAACTTCAGAAAAGGAAGGTAGTCACAAAAGCTACTAGACCTGTAAAATAATAATGCATTCTCTTCTACTTAAGATGGAAAATTGAAAACATGATCAGCATTACATCCATTTCATGCTACCCTACTATTCATGAAACAGATTGTTCAAATGTTTTGTGCCTCTCTTTTTCAAGGGTATATTTGTAACCAGAGTGCAACCAGAAGGACCAGCATCTAAGTTGTTACAGCCTGGAGATAAAATAATTCAGGTATTGTAGTCATCTAATTAACTAGCCTATGTAATATACCAGTTGATTTTTAGTTTGTGCTTTCTCTAAAAGCAGAATGTTTACTTTTTAGATAGGTTGCCAGTATCTTTTCCAGAAGCATTTTCTTCCACCTGACATTGGTATAGGTGATACAGGCTGAAGCATTCATCAGTTGGACCATTTTTTCAAACTCTGAACATTTTTCACACTTCTAAAGACAAAAAAACAGGCCTGATGTTGTCATTCAAGATGGAACATGGGCATTTCATTAGACTTTACTATTCATTTATTTAACTTGTGGTCATTCAGATGCAAGTGTTCTGAATAATGTGTTGTCTGAACACCAGCAATTGCCCTTCACAAACCCTGTCCCCAGCTGCAGATTTATACTTATATTAATTCCAGTGATGATGTAATGACAGTCCCATTCTGTCTTGTTGCCAGTTAGCTAACTTCTGTGGTTTTTGACTGAATATCATCTCTCCAAAAATGATTCTGCGATGCGTGATTATGCAGTGCTCTCTGTAAAACAGGCATTAGCCATGCATATTATAATGTGCGTCTAATCCATATGTCTCACAGAAATACTCTATGTGGCCAGTGACTAGGTAATTGCATGTAAGTCTTGAGATAATGTTGCACATTAGGTTAGGGCTAGGACATTGTGTACAGGTAATGATTTGTAAGGCTTATTGCCACGTTTGCTCGCGGAACAGTCTATATGTATCTTTCTCTGCAACCCTAGACAGACTTAAAAACCACCGCCTTACAACAAAGGATTCAGCTGGTATTTGGTGGTGGGATAGGGAACTGCAACTCCAAAAAAGCACAGCTAAGGCACAGCGTGCCTGACCAGTTCTCTCTGTCACCACACTGTTGGGGATCCAGGCAAGGCGATGTGTCCGGGATCCAGGCGAAGCTAGGTGATGTATCTCGATCTGGCAGCAAGCTGCCCCGGAGCGATGGGTGTGCAGAGAGCGCAGAGCCGGCCTCCTTTCCCAGCACTCGATGTCCTTGCTGGTATTGTAGGTTGAGTAGTATCTCAACATCCAACTCACAGAGCACGTCCTGCTCCTTCCCCCGGTGCTCAGGCACTGAAGGTAGTCTGGTGCCTCCAGCCCTGCCTTTTAAGGTCCACCCAATTGTTAAGCAATTAGCTTTATTATTACCAAACAATTAGCATCTGCGTAATGAGTAGGGCTGCTCTGTCAATCAACAATCAGGTAGCCCTCTGATCAACCTCTACACCACACAAGGGGCAGTAGCTCGGGGAGAAAGGTATTGGGATGCACAGCTGGAAGTAGTAACAGTTTAAGCTGGATGAATCTGTCATGCTGCAAGATTTTATCACCCAGACTGAACATGAATTTGCAGTAGTGTACCCTGAGAAGCTGAACCATAGCCATGTTTTCCTTGCCTTTTGTAGGCCACTTGGGCCTGCCTTGCTTGCCAAGCCAAACCTGTCCCAAGAATGATTGTGTTGTTTAGAGTCATAGGAAAATTCAAACCGGGAGTGACCTTACGAAGTCTCTCAGCCTGAAATGGCTCCCAGTGCCATTAATGTTTTTTGCTAAAGGCTTCAATAGCTTTAATTTGTCACAAATGCCATCTCTAATATTTTGATATTTAAACTGAGATGTATCATTTGTACTGCATTTGCTTTTTTTGTGGTGGCCGTATTATGGCTGATGAATTAGATGTCTGATGTTAATGGTTTTAATGTTCAGTTTTCTCTTTTGGTTATTTGCAATACCTTTGGAGCAAAATCCTTCCAAGGCTTACACAGTTTAATTTCCTGTAGAATACAGGTACATATTCAAATCATATTAACAATGTAATCTGCAGTGTTTTGTTGTCTGCAGTCATATAGAATTTGTTTATATTAAACCTTGAAGCTTAAACATGCGATATGGACATGTTTCACTAACGTGGCGTATGAGACTGTCATTTTCAATTTTAAATATTCCTTTTTAGGCTAATGGATACAGCTTCATCAATATCGATCATGGTCAAGCAGTATCTTTGCTAAAGACTTTTCAGAATGCAGTGGAACTCATCATTGTGCGAGAAGTTTCTTCATAAATACTATGGATTGAGGGGATAAACCAACAGGATTTATTGAAGGACTTATGAGAAACTGAATATTTTGCCTATTTTTATACATGAAAGGAACTTAAAAGAATTACGATCAAAATTTGTACAGGAAATACTGAACTTGTGGTTAAAGGGGAAAAATACCACTGTATAATAACATACAGGAAATCATTTTGGAAATGCACATGGTGAATAAACTTGTTTTTAAGCATTATAGCAATCTAAGGATCACTCCTCCAAGAACAAACCTGTGTTGTTTTTTGTACAGATGGTAGGTTTATTTTTGGATAATTCATACACGTTACTAAACCTTGTGCAAGGCTTTGCGAAGCCTCGGTTGTAGCCAGTGGACAGATGGCAGGGCTGTCTGTCCTGTAGCTGTTTATTGCCTTTATTTTTATTCACCAGATATTAATGTGTTATGCTGAAACCACTTCTGTAGATATTGACAGGGGATATAAAATGTTGACTTTGCTATGTGCACATTGTATAGATGAATGGGAGGATGGAAGGTGGTGCTGGTTGGACAGAATAAGGGTCAGGTGAAACAACTATCTGCTATCTAAATCTGGAATCGGGAAAGAAGAAAAAGTGTGTAGTTCTGGAGTATACGTCTACCAGTAGAAAATGCAATAAAAGCTTACGGAGTTTTTTAGGAAGACTGTAACTACAAATTTGTGATATTCTACAGGATTTGTTCTTAAGGTAGTCATTGAATATTCATTTGCCACAAGTGATTCATGTTTAGTTTGGTTCTCTTGCATACATAGTTTTTCTCAACTGTACTGTGGAAATGTGCCCAGAGGTTTTTCCCTGCTGTGGAAATCCCCAATTTTGTGCAAATGGTGATACTTTTATCTCTTTTAACCTTACAGATTTTAAAAATGAAACTGAAATGGCCAGTTTTTAAGGTTGTTGCCTGTAATATATATTTAAACACACACAAAGTAAAAGATGCAGGAAGGGTTATGAAAGACATCTCAATTTTTTATTTTTTTTTGGCCTTTGCATTGCCTTGTTTAATCAAAAAGGAAACCATACGCGTGGAGCTAGGTAACCAAAGCAAGTTAGTGAAACTTTGAACAGTTACGGAGAATTGATGTGGTGAGGTGGAGAGCAAAGGGAGGGTATACTTACAACCCACCACTTCGTAAAGATGTTTCTTAAAGGGCTGTTCTACAGGTAACATTAAATGTGAACTAGACACTTCAGAGTCATTAAAGGGTTTCTACCTATATTAATGTTATAGTGATTTACCACAGGCTGCCTTTGTTCCTTATTACTGTATAAAATATTCAGTTATGCTTCTGTTAATTTTGTTTACCAGAAACATGAAGTTTATTTTTCTCTTTCTCCGTTGTAATTGAATAGAGACTGCATAATCTGCAGTGATAATTAATACACGGTTGTTATGGACCAGGGAAAAGTGCCATAGAAGACCAATAACTGTTTTTAATTGGGGCTAATGATTAGCCTGCCATTGGAGCAATATTCGGTTATTGCAGTTCATTTTTAATTACATACCAGTTAGTAGTTTGAGGCAGGTATAAGTTGCTTTTTTCAACCCATGGGTGCAAAAGTAAATGCTTTTAATAAAGCTAGCAAAAACACCAGCCTCCTTTAGTTTTGGGACAGTGAGCTGGAAGAGAGAGGAATTACACATAGCTAGCCATAATAAACAGGCAGTACTTCTTAAGTAAGTGAACTCCAATATTATTGCACTTCTTTCAAAGATGTTAACTATTGCTTGTTTTACTGTGTATAGTTCTAATAATTTTAATTGAAACCCTTTAACAACTCTTTGTATATTTTAATTCTTTTTAGTTGATTTTCAGTAATATTTACATAGAAAATGATTTTTTTTATATATTAGCAGAAATGTGCTGTATTTTGATAAAATTCACATATTTTCTGTGTGCTGTTAATCTTCAAAGAAAAGAATGAGAAACATAGCTATATAACGACAGGATTCGGTGTTCCCCTTCTGAGATGTGTTTTGTTGTTGTTTAGTTTCTATTTTTTTATTGAAAATTCAAAATGTTCACATCACATGTTCATTACTTTTAATCACACTCTTTTTACCACACACTGCCTTTTAAAGGGAACGCATACAGACAAGTCCTAAATTACCTTGGTCTTCTACGTAACCTGTATCTTTGGGAAGGAAAAGTCCAAAAAGCAGAACTGATTCTTTACTGATCTTGGACTGACTTTGTATACATTTTGCAGTACATTTAAATATATCACTGAGGAATTATACTGTATTGTATTTTGCTTTAATGGTAACAGAAAGTTTAAATGTTGTGTCACTTAATTTTCAGATTTATGTATCACAGGAAAATTCTACCAAAAACTGTTTGACTGTGGTAGAACTATAGAAGTAGAGATTTATAGCAAGAAGTTTAGTACTTCTTGTGGAAATACTTGGCCAAAGCTTGTCTTCAGTAAATTAGCAAATTAACCATCTAATAAAACATGGATTATGGTGATTTTACTCGGTAAATGTTGGAGTTTTCAGTGGATTGAAATGTGTTTGTTCCTTCAGTGTCTGTGTGTAAAGGTAAACACGTGTCAAACTAGATGATTTGCAGAGCGTGGGAGGAAAACTTGTCTCCTGAATTAGTCCAGCCAGGATTCAGCAGGAGGAGAGACAATATCGGCACTTTTCATTTTGAGTGCATCTTAAACTACATTTTGAATAGAATAAAATCCATCAGCAGCCTAAATTACTCAGCATGGCAGTGAGTTGATGCAAACTCTGCTAGTTCTTTCTATTCTTAATAGTTCATTAAAGAATCAGTTCAACTGATCTAATGAAAAGAGTCTCCCACATATTTATTATGTAAATATTTTTAGTTTCTTTTTTGGACTGGAGTAAAAAAAAATGTGTATATACTTGAAAGCATTCTATTAACACAAAAATAGCAATAAACACACAGAATCAAATCTTTTGATTATTTTGGTTTTGTTTAGAGTTATTCCCTTGTCAACAACTATAAAATGTTTTTATCAATCAGCATTTATTCAACATTCCAAATTTTTGTATATAATTAGGCTGTTTCTGAGGTAACACATGGAGAATAGATAATAAACTAATGCTCTTTAAAGCTGTGTGTAAATTTAAAGTCTAGGAAATTCTCCATAATGTCATTTTATTCTTCTGTAGTTTCTGTAGACCTTACTACTTTATCAATATAGATTAGTAAAGTTTTATTTGTGTTTCTGGCTCTGTGCATCTCAGTTCCCTGGGGTCTGCTCTAAGTGATTTCATTGCAAGGCTGGGTTATTCACAGTGAAAATACTTTTGTGAATAACTCAGCCTTGCAATGAAATCAGCTATGGCAGCAAGTGGCTTCTCTCCTAAAGAGATGAGTGGCCGTTATCTGATGTAAACTGAGTAGTTTCAATAGCAGAGGGGGTGACTAAGTCAAGGAGCAGAGTTAAAATTAAGTGTCTTGAAGAGTGCTCTGATGAGATGTCCAAGGGTTATGTGGTGAATAAAGTGAAGATCTTAGGCACAGAATTTTACAGGAGAGGTAAATGCAGGTTTACATCCAATCTTCTTGGAAGCCATGTGACAATGTAGTAACACAAACTGTTTAGTCTTTTTTCCTTGTATGTTTGGTTCTGGCATATCAAAATCACTTTCTACTTGACTTTCTACTTCCTCTACACAGAAAACTGATTCTAACTCTTCAGGTTCATAAGGGCTGCAACCTCCTGTAAGTATTGGCCCCCTCCTTATTTAAGGGTTTCTGTATCTGCTCCGCAGTTGGACTTTGGAATTTTTCTCCCTTCGTTTTTTCCTTGTGAGGTCTCTCTTTAAGATCTCTTGTTGTCTTTCCTGCCTTTTTTGCATCAAACTTCAAATTTGATCTTTCCCATTTCACAGATATTTGTTAGGTAAGCCTCATTCCTTTGCAACTGAGCCTTTAGTCTCCTACTTTATTTCATGACTCAACAGTTTACTTCTTCATCAATCACCTAAGAATGTTGGGTCCAACTTGTGCTTTTCTGACTGGAGGCACTTTTTCAGAAAGAAAGTGTGGTTTTGGTGTGTTACTTCTGTTTCTGTGGATTAAATTCAATTTTGGAGTGTGTCCAGAAAATTCTGCTGCAGCATCTATGGGACTACTTTGAAATTGGGATTCCACTACACTAAATGTTACAACTGCACTGTAAGATTGCCTCTGTCTAGAAGAGCTGTCGTTATATGAAATATCGAAATAACCAAAGTGGGGTGAAAAATGCCATTTAAGATCATACATTGGTCAACTGAAGTCAGCAAAGAAAACCTCAGGCCTAAGGACTGTCAGTTCAATGCCTGCCTTAGGCAATATGCTACCTACAGTCTTGCAGCATTGATGAATTCTTGGCTGAAGTGTATAAAATTTGTCTAGAAACTGATATTTTGCTGTAGTGTCTGAATCCATCTTGGCCTCTTTTATGTGATTCTATGATTTCTCACAGTCTCTGTAATTGGACCCTTATTTTTCCATGAACGAGGACACTATTTTAGTAAGTTTTCCTGATAGCATTAGAAAACAAAACAAAAAGATCAAACAATAGAAGAAACATCTTTCTCAAAATCTTCCTTTATTTAATTTATGCTACTCAGTTGAGTACATCTGATTTTAGGAAACTTGAAAAAATGTACACTATCAAATAATCTCAGCTCTTCTGCCATCAATAATTATCTTTTCCAGAGGCTCACCTGAATAAGTCAATTAAAAAAGTTTTTGAATGCCTTGGAGTAGATCACTTTTTCTGAATGGTATTAGGAAAACAAAGAACTACTAGAGTACTCTGTATAGTTTTAATTTAAAAAGACAAATCTGCATCTGCCCTCAAACAAATGTTGGAACATTTGTTCCAACCAGAACAAGTATACTTTCTGAAATAAAACTTTCTTCTTATTAAGGAAACTAGAAGCATTTTAGAAGATTGTTGTTTTGGGTCAGAAGCTTCCTCTTGAAAGGCTGATGTGGCATCTGAAAAAGCCTGTCAATAGTTAGAGGCTTTGGTTCTTTCTTTAGAAAACTGAGTGTCTAAAACTCTTTCCTGTAAGATGAAAAACAAAGACAAATCATGATTGCAATAACTGAAACAATTAGATAGCTGAATGTAAACAACTTATGTCTTTATTCTTATTGCTCTTATTTGACTTACTCTAAGTTAACTTGCTCTTCAAGTTTGGACCTAAAGTTCTTGTTCCTGGAATACTTTTTCTGCAAGAATTGCTCAAAGTACGACAGGACTGTATCAAATAATTCCAGCCCCAAGTGCCTCTGCACCATGGGAGAATCACAGATCATGCAAGTGCTCTTATTTCTGAGTGTTCCAAGGGATTTTTATTGTGTTTTCACTCTTCCCAAGAGGATAAACCCTTAAATTTCTAAACTGCCCTCAACACAGGATAAAAAACAACTCTTTATTTTGTATGATTGGCTAATGCCAAATGAAGTCAAGTTCTGCCTTACAACTTGGATTTGAAAGTAAACATCCAAAAAGAAAACCTCACCTCATGTCAAGGCAGGTGATTTTGGGGAAACTGGATTTGTCTTTATTTGCTCCACAGAAATGTACCCTTAAGTGACATCTTGTATATTCTTATTCCATTTGAGAAATTTTAAGAGCATGTTCACATTTGTCAGGAAGGGATGAACCTAATGTGCTGTTCCACTAAAGCATTGATGCATACTTATCACAGAAAAGGTCAGTTAGGTAGTTCTCGCTTAGACCATATGACAGTGAAGATTTGTTAGGAATTTATAATTTTACGCTTGAACAGACAGTTGCTAAATGTTACCGTTTCACTAGACAGGATGATCTCCTGTGTGCAGAAGTATTACTGCAGCCAGCTGGTGGAAGTATTATGTATCTATGAGGCAGTTGCTTCTAGGCTTAGGAACCCACTGTTTTTGGTTGATGTTCTTATTCATCCTCAACAAGTAAGCAATAAAATGTGATTTAATTGTCTGTGACATGACTTCATCTGATTCTTCTTACAATTATGAAGATCATGAAGACTAAAAAAACCTACTTGATGACTGTTGGTAGGGAGAGGAAGCTTTTATAATGATGAGCGAAGGAAAAAAAGCCACTGGAAACGTCATATGAAATGGATTTTGATCAATCTTGCATCATATCACTCTCTTCGTAGTTCACAGTTGTTTAAGAAATTAAGCTCTCTACAGCTATCTATGCTATTCATTCAGTAGCCAAGGCTTTCAGGTTACCCAGGGGAGGAGCACACAAGTTTCTGTTCATATGTATGTTCCAATACTAAAAATATTTTTAATTCCTAGGCTTGATACGTTATTGAAAGTGATGTCTAGACATGATATGGTTATTCACCTATGTGAATCTTAAGAGTTACTACATCCCCACCACCACTTAGTGAGGTGGATCCCATCTCTCCAAACAGACATTCATCCTCAAAGATGGTGATAGAAACCAGAACTGTTGCTGTCCCCAGCTCTGCACACAATTGTTGATGCTCAGTACTAGTCCCTTCCTCCTCATGCCTTCTCCCCTCATGAGCAGGCCTGAGGAGAAGAGCACCTGGGACCCCACACCCCTGCCTAGCCCTCAGACACAGGGTGATAGATGCTCTCTTGGAGGTATCGCTAGTGCCCATGTGGGAGAATGGCAGGGGGTCATAGAGAGTTGGGCAGTGTCTGGCAGTCTCTCCACAGCAGCCTGGATCTGGGTCCCCAGCACCTGGCAAACTTCTGTAGCCAGTGAGTCAGGGCAGCAGATGGTGCCTCTGTGCCCTGCAGCAGGGAGCTGCCTGCTACTGCTGCCCAGCAGCAGTGCACCTCCTGCAGGAAAAGTCCAGGAGAGGCCCCAGGCACTCCCTCTGATTCACCGAGCTCTGACACTCCTCTCCCCAGCAGAAGCTAAAAGAGTGGGAGCGTCACCCCCCTGAAGCAGGGGCAGCTGCAACAGCAGCTCCAGGCACCCCCTGTCAAGAGCTGCTGAACACACGCACTCACTAGAAGCTGCAAGAGCTTTCCAAGGCCCTGTGGCTCCTCTTGTCTCCTACCTGGCAGCAGCAGGTACCCTGAAGTTTCTCAGGGGGTTCCCAGGAGTCCCCTTCTTCTACTGCTTTCTAAGAGCCTTATTTCAAGTACAGCATCACCCCCTTCCTTGCAGTCCAGCCCCTCTTCTTTGTCACACTCCCCAATTTCTGTCTCTCCACCTTCTGTGTTTGCTTTTCCTGATACTGTCTGCAAGAATGTGACTTGTGTTTCCATACTGCAATTTGAAACACTGCTTCATATTAAGGATAAGGATTAAGTGTGCAAAAATAAGCAGCTATTTAGGCTAAAGGAAGAGAAAAGATGAAGTAAGCCTTACAACCTACATATTTTAGACTACATCAGGAATACTCTGTGTAGGTTTTTGTGCATTTCAAAGCTAGGTTGCAATTATCCCACTCAAGGGGAAAATCTATGGATAAATGTTATTGAGCTGTGAAATATTCAGTTAACACGTAGCTTGTAGTGGCTGAGCTACTGCCTTCAGCCACTCACATTTATATGAATACCTGAGTAAAAGTTTTAGAAATGTAGTAAGACTGTGCGAGAGAACAAGTATTGTGACTGGCTGGCAAGGGTCCCAAGGTGGTGAGAACAGTTCCCCATGAAAGGTCATATTGCTGAAATTACATAGCTTTTCTGCATGGCCCAAACTTTCCAGAGTGAGGAATTAAGTTTCTGGTTGCAGTAGTCTACAACATGTATTTTTGTAGCTGCACAACACAAAGGGGAATATGGGACTGCACTGCATACACTTCATGAGGCATGGTTGGACATTGCAAACTGCTGACCCAGTTATGTTTCAGTATTGTCAAAATTAATGAAAAAACTGTGGCGGAATATTCAGTCTTGTGACATGTGAACATTCTTGTGATCTTGTGACATTTGCTCTTGATGTGAAAATACCAATTTGGACAAACTTCTCAAGGACTGTGTCTTAACAGAGAAACTGGTAGCAGATTAACCGGTTCTCTACATAGACATTCTCATTCAATTGCTAATGTTGATGGTTTGTGAAGGGAACTTTGGAGAAAAAAAAACAACAACGCACCAACAAAAAGGGCAGAAGCTTTCTACTGAATTATAAATATGAACTGGCTAAATACATGATTTGAAAGTATTGTGCCGAGGCTCCTAACATCATAACATTTTAGCATATGCAGTTGAGTTTTGTCTGCAACAATGTCCATTCACAATAGAATAATCAGCATGGAGAAGGTGTTTTTGCTCATAATGCTTCTGCCAGAAGGACTTGAGTTGAAAGCCATAGCTCCCTTACTGAGAAAGTGAGTTTAGTAATAAATAGTGAAATAGATTTTAGCAGCTGGCTAGCTGACATAATACTAAGTCCTGGGAAAAATGGAATAATTATGTAAAATTCTCTTATTTGCTAACTGTAATGAGAAATGACTGATGAGCTTTAGACTTGATGCATGCAAGGGTTAGAAACCATGCTGAAAAAACTCCAAACAGATAAAAACTCCAAAAATCTTTTTCTGCTGCATTTTAATTAAAAAAGCTATGAAATACACTTGTTGATTTGAATAATAGGAGTGGCTCTGCAGTAACGTGTGACGGTTTTTAAATTGTAGATTGTAATTATTCTATTATAGCATTAATCATGATGTGCTTATGTTTTAAGACATCTTGAGATACAAATGGGGATTTTCAACATTAGTACTTACTGAACTTGATTAATTTTGCAATATTGTATATTTTATACCACATTCAAATAAAAATTATAAATAAAATGTTAATGTTTATTTGCACTGAGTTATACTCTGGTATGTTTTCAAACTTCACAAGTGTGAAGATGTTAATCCTTCTATTGCCTGTATTCTGAGGCCATGCAGGAAGCTGGGAACTAGAACTACTGGCAAAGGCTTGACTGTGCCCAGACCTCCTCATCTTGTTGCGCAGAATGATCAGATTTTTATGTGTGCAAGTTACCATTATTCGTGTTTTTTTCTGTGTCTCTCATAAGAAGAGCTTGGTTGACTGACAGGAGCAAAACTGATAATTTTTCCAATTTAAGGCAGAAGTAGTCTTTAAAATTCAGGACAAATTAAGGCAGCCACTACAGCTGCGACAATACCTGGATTATCATCCTTCAAAACAATATCCCCAAACCAAAACCTCCCTCCTATTGTGATTTTCCAGTTCTAGGTGATATTACCTAGCTGAAGATGATACTCTACAAACTCCAGTTTATCAAATCAATATGTATGACTGTAATTCAAATATTGCACAAAAAAGGGGAATTTCTATTTAATGAGTAGACTGAAACTGTGTTTGTGCTCCACAATCAAGCCCTGAAATGGAAAAGCCCATTCCCTCAGTTACTTCACTATATGTGACATTATTTGGCTTTAGAGGAATGACACTTTCATGTCCTAAATGTATTTAAACTTCTTGCCCTAATCCTACAAAACGTCTGCAAGGCACAGGAAGTTCTTCCCAGTGAATTCCAGAATTTTCTATCCAACTGCTTTGAACTGTCTTGTTCAGCTAGGTATTTTGGAGATGTAAAAACATCTTCCCTATACATAGATTTATATGCTGTGACTCACAGCAGGGTGAACCTCACAGCAAAGGAAAAAGATGCTTTTTTTACCTCCAGAAACAGCAGAGACCTACCTGAAGAGCTCCAATAGCATGTCCTGCCACAAAAGTAGCAAGTAGCAGATCTCTGAGCAGGCACTAATATAAAAAGAAGCTGAATCTTATTTTTTTTTCTCCTACATGTACATATTTATGCATACTGATTTTTAAAGTCTATAATCACAGAATCACAGAATTCTAGGGGTTGGAAGGGACCTCGAAGGATCATCTAGTCCAACCCCCTGCCAGAGCAGGGTCCCCTAGAGTACATCACACAGGAACGCATCCAGG